>OX578144.1:126749094-127169094 GCA_951213105.1 Amaurobius ferox | reverse complement strand
GTGAAGTGTATACGAGGTTTGTTTGTCTTGTTATATATTTGTGTTAAATAATTAAGTTTTAAAAATGTCTTTTGTGTTACTGTTTTGTTGTAGTGAATCTTGATGATACAGTTTTTGTGGTATAGTCTGTATGGGTCTTTCAACTTTTTTACATTTATAGTTTTAGTATAGTGTACTAGGTTTGCGACATTGTATCCGCTTCCGGGAGTGTCGTCAAGATATTAAGCTGGCTTAACTGGAAAGTGGGGATCACAATCCCCCCCGGCGAAATTTTGATACATTATCATTCTTTCTTCATTTTCTTTTGCACACACACACACACACATATATATATATATATATATATATATATATATATATATATATATATATATATATATATATATATATATATATATATATATATATATATCTATATATATATATATATATGTATATATATATATGTATATATATGTATATATATATATATATATATGTATATTTATGTATATATATATATGTATATATATATATATATATATATGTATATATATATATATATATATATGTATATATAAAAATAAATTATTAAATCCAAAGTTAGAATGTATGTAGTAACTCATAATACACTATTCCAAAATTTTCTACAAATACAAAGAAATTAAGACAAAAAGAGGAAATAATAAAACATAATGCAAGTCATAAGGACAAAGACAATCAACAAATTTCAAAAATGAGGAATGCAAATAAGAAAACAAAAAAATCAAGCAAAAAAGCTTGCACATGGAGGAGATTTAGGCTTACGAGATTAGGCTTACGAAAAGTTCATTTCGAAAAAATTCTCATCGGGTCCATATATCTTTTCGAAATGAACACAAAAATGCTTGTTTCTGAAACACAAGATAGATTTTATCTATAAACTTGTGTTATATGGACGACAAGCATAAAGATTGGAACAATAAAGGAAACATAAATACCTCAAAACGCACCTCTTCAGTGCAACCATGACGAGCAAAATATGACTGGATCATCGTTGCCATATGCCAAAATGAAAAGATGTGATTTGCTGTTGCCAAAGAGAGTAATAAAAACAGTACTGCGCAAAAGCAATAAAATGAGTTATTCAACTGTTAAAGCTTCGAGATAAAAAGATGAAAATATAATTGCAGGAGAATGAAGAAGTACGGCTAAAATAAGATAATAAGGGGAGAATATGAGAATTTTAGGCTAATCGAAACTTATTAACTATACTATTGACTAAATATGCAGGATATTGATACATTTTACTGGTAATTTTGAGGTTATTAATGTGCAAAGCATGAAATTTTTTATCTGATAATCTATAAATTCTAAAAAGTTGATTAAGTATAATATTTCTAAACAATTGAATCGAGTTGCAGGAATTAAAAGGTAATAATTTATTAATATTAAATTTAAAAAAATCTTTTTTATCATATAATTTAGTAACTATCCCATGAGCAGGTTCTATAATTAGATTTAAATCCAAATAATAAACATTATTACTAATAGAAGTTTCATTAGGTATTAATTCCAAATTATCCGGATAGAAATCTATATCTATGACATAGTTATCAGTAAATACAAGACAAATCAGATCATCTACATATCTATAAATTTTATAATCAGTTGAAGTAAAGAATTTTTCATAATGATATAGGTATAAATTAGCTAACATACTGCTACTACAGCCACCTTGTGGAACACCTGAGACTTGTAAGTATAATTTATTACCTTGAAAGATATAATTATTGAAAAGAACAAAATGGAGAAGCTTAGGAAAATTGGTAAATTTTGTAAGATTAGAATGTTTAGTAATATAAGCATTATATAAAGCTAAAATGACATCATATAGATCAGTGATCTTAATATTATTAAATAGATCTTTAAAATCAAAAGTTTGAAATCCTATTATTTTACCATGCGTTTTTAATTTATTTTTTAATTCCTTACTGTTATTTAGAATAATGTAGCTATCACCAGAATCTCGTAAATTGCTATTTAGTACATTTAAATAATTTAGTAATAATTTACTAGCAGTGGTAGAGTATGAATTATGACCACTAGTAACAGTTCTAAATTTAATAGGATTTTTATGAAATTTAGGTATAAGCACAATATATGGAAATGTCAAAAATTTATTATTAATATCTAAATCACTATACATATTGATAATTTTCAATTTGATACTATTAAGAGAGTGTGAATCAATTTTAAATAGACTATTATATTTTAAATAATCTAGCAGATATTGAATATAGAATTTTTTACAAATAATAGCATAATTATTAGAGGCTTTATCTACATAAGTAATAACAAAAGATCTATGTAAATCATTAACAGAATGCTTTATATTATCCATATTATATATGGATCTAGATAAATTAATACTACAAATGGTATTTTTAATAGATCTTAAAATAGTAAATTTCCACATATTAAATGCCTCTAAAGGCTGAGCATATTTAGAAGCTAATCCATAAATAAATTTATCAAGGTCCAGATTGATTGACTTTAACACTTGTTTAGAATTATTACATGAAGGTAACCTGAATTTAGTGCCAAATGACATTATAGTTCTTAAAGATTTATCTTTTACAATGGCTAAGTCTCCAGTAACTATATGACCCAATTGTGGATTTATAAATTCAGCATAATTATCAGCACTACAAATACATTCACCATCTAAATTTGTTGAGGAATCTATGTCGACTGAGAGAGATTTTGAAATTGCATTGTAATTAAAAATGGTTCTTCCAATAGGCTTGTTATATTTAAAAGTTTTTGTAACATTCAAATCCTTTACAGGCAATAAATGATGAAATTGATTAAATAAATTCTTAAAGTTTATGGAATTATAAATAGGATGCTTAAATGATATTACACAATAAGAATTGGAACAGTTATTATGATGAAATTGATTAAGTTTTATTTTTAAATATTTTGATCTAGTAATGAGCAAATCATAGAAAATATGATTAAAATGTTCATTAGTAAGATTTAACTTTAAGAAAATAGCATAAACTGTGTTTAATTGTTTTTTCTTAACTGCAAATACCCATGATTTAATAAATTTCCATTGATATGTGTTATTGAATTGTTGATGCATACTTTTAATCTCCGCTTTAATATCATATTGGGAGGAGCTTCCTTTACCGCGTTTAAATCTTTTGAGTTTAGCCAATTTACTATTATGTAAAAGAGGTTTAAAAAAAAGGTGATTAAAAATAGAATATTTATTATCTACAAAATTATTCTTAACAATATTACCATTGAGATATAACTGATTTAATCCATATGGAAACAGAGTACAATGTGATTTAATATAGAAGTTTTCAAAGAATAATCTATCAGCAGTATTTATTTTAATGTCCAAAATATGTATAGTTATATTTTCAAAACCATGATGAGCAAAGTGTTTATATTCGATTTTATTAGAAGTTGGAAGAAAATTATTATTGTGGATATATTTTTTAACATGATCTCTATGTACATTCATACGTAGATGAATAGGATTACTAGTTTGTCCTATATAAGATATATTACATATATTACAAGATAATTTGTAGATGCAATTAAAAATTTTTTACAGAAAGTCTTATGACTATTTAGATTAGTAATTTGTGAGTTAGAAGCATATGGGCAGGTTTTACAATTTTTATTCTTACATTTATTGAAGTTATAATTTTTAGCTGGGCAATTATTATATCCAAAACAATCCATGGCACACTGTTGGTAAAATGATAACGGTCTAAACAATTCCCAACTAAATTGTAAATACCGGGCAATATTTATCAAATTATATAATAACAAGAATAAATATATTTGCCAGTCACTAAATCAAATAAGATGTATAATTCATAAGAGTTAAAGTAATGTAAAGAGAATAGCATTAACATTTATAAATAATATAAATAAAAATAAAATAATTGCTTATATATAAAAATATATACAACTAAGTCCATGTAAAACCTAATAAAATGTAATAAGTAGGATATTACAAGATAAAAAGAATTGATTAACAATATAAATATAATCAGTTCTAAACTAGATTAATTAAAACACAAGGTATAATAAAATATATACTGTGTAAATCTGGAATTCACATAGAATCCTGTCCAAAAAAGTAATAAAAAGATTGCACTAAAAAGTACAGTTTATAAAAGGTATCTATAACATCAATACAAAAATCCCAATTGCAGTTACCCAGTCATAAAAACACAAAACCAATAAATTAGTAAGAAATAATAACGATAGATGGCAGCACTAGAATAAGATACTTCTAATATTTAATTACTAATAGCGAAGAAAATTTGCAGTTAGATTTAAAAAACGATAGATGGCAGCACTAGATTAAGGAAATTCTAATATTAAATTACTAATAGCTAAAGAATAATTGCAATACAAATATTTACCAAATAATAAAACAGAAAGGAAGACAATAATTAATAATACTTTAAGCAAAAATATAATAAGTAACCTATGCAAATAAAAGAAAAGAATAAAATAGGAGAATGAGCCACAATAAACTACAATTAACAATGGATGAAAGTAGAGAAAGTAATACATAATAAAAAATTAAAATGAATTAAAATAAATTCTATTACTAAATTTAGCGCAAATGCAGCATAAATTTGAATAGATAGCAAATAGAATGTTTCTTTAATACGAAGCATACAAAAGGAATTAGGAATAAGGATAGTTCATAAATGAAAAGTTAGATAAACTAAACAGCGTAGTATAAGAATGTGAATGACAATGCAATATACATTTAATTTATTGCGCAAATGCAGCTAATAAATAAAATGTTTTCAATATAAAAATAAATTATTAAATCCAAAGTTAGAATGTATGTAGTAACTCATAATACACTATTCCAAAATTTTCTACAAATACAAAGAAATTAAGACAAAAAGAGGAAATAATAAAACATAATGCAAGTCATAAGGACAAAGACAATCAACAAATTTCAAAAATGAGGAATGCAAATAAGAAAACAAAAAAATCAAGCAAAAAAGCTTGCACATGGAGGAGATTTAGGCTTACGAGATTAGGCTTACGAAAAGTTCATTTCGAAAAAATTCTCATCGGGTCCATATATCTTTTCGAAATGAACACAAAAATGCTTGTTTCTGAAACACAAGATAGATTTTATCTATAAACTTGTGTTATATGGACGACAAGCATAAAGATTGGAACAATAAAGGAAACATAAATACCTCAAAACGCACCTCTTCAGTGCAACCATGACGAGCAAAATATGACTGGATCATCGTTGCCATATGCCAAAATGAAAAGATGTGATTTGCTGTTGCCAAAGAGAGTAATAAAAACAGTACTGCGCAAAAGCAATAAAATGAGTTATTCAACTGTTAAAGCTTCGAGATAAAAAGATGAAAATATAATTGCAGGAGAATGAAGAAGTACGGCTAAAATAAGATAATAAGGGGAGAATATGAGAATTTTAGGCTAATCGAAACTTATTAACTATACTATTGACTAAATATGCAGGATATTGATACATTTTACTGGTAATTTTGAGGTTATTAATGTGCAAAGCATGAAATTTTTTATCTGATAATCTATAAATTCTAAAAAGTTGATTAAGTATAATATTTCTAAACAATTGAATCGAGTTGCAGGAATTAAAAGGTAATAATTTATTAATATTAAATTTAAAAAAATCTTTTTTATCATATAATTTAGTAACTATCCCATGAGCAGGTTCTATAATTAGATTTAAATCCAAATAATAAACATTATTACTAATAGAAGTTTCATTAGGTATTAATTCCAAATTATCCGGATAGAAATCTATATCTATGACATAGTTATCAGTAAATACAAGACAAATCAGATCATCTACATATCTATAAATTTTATAATCAGTTGAAGTAAAGAATTTTTCATAATGATATAGGTATAAATTAGCTAACATACTGCTACTACAGCCACCTTGTGGAACACCTGAGACTTGTAAGTATAATTTATTACCTTGAAAGATATAATTATTGAAAAGAACAAAATGGAGAAGCTTAGGAAAATTGGTAAATTTTGTAAGATTAGAATGTTTAGTAATATAAGCATTATATAAAGCTAAAATGACATCATATAGATCAGTGATCTTAATATTATTAAATAGATCTTTAAAATCAAAAGTTTGAAATCCTATTATTTTACCATGCGTTTTTAATTTATTTTTTAATTCCTTACTGTTATTTAGAATAATGTAGCTATCACCAGAATCTCGTAAATTGCTATTTAGTACATTTAAATAATTTAGTAATAATTTACTAGCAGTGGTAGAGTATGAATTATGACCACTAGTAACAGTTCTAAATTTAATAGGATTTTTATGAAATTTAGGTATAAGCACAATATATGGAAATGTCAAAAATTTATTATTAATATCTAAATCACTATACATATTGATAATTTTCAATTTGATACTATTAAGAGAGTGTGAATCAATTTTAAATAGACTATTATTTTTTAAATAATCTAGCAGATATTGAATATAGAATTTTTTACAAATAATAGCATAATTATTAGAGGCTTTATCTACATAAGTAATAACAAAAGATCTATGTAAATCATTAACAGAATGCTTTATATTATCCATATTATATATGGATCTAGATAAATTAATACTACAAATGGTATTTTTAATAGATCTTAAAATAGTAAATTTCCACATATTAAATGCCTCTAAAGGCTGAGCATATTTAGAAGCTAATCCATAAATAAATTTATCAAGGTCCAGATTGATTGACTTTAACACTTGTTTAGAATTATTACATGAAGGTAACCTGAATTTAGTGCCAAATGACATTATAGTTCTTAAAGATTTATCTTTTACAATGGCTAAGTCTCCAGTAACTATATGACCCAATTGTGGATTTATAAATTCAGCATAATTATCAGCACTACAAATACATTCACCATCTAAATTTGTTGAGGAATCTATGTCGACTGAGAGAGATTTTGAAATTGCATTGTAATTAAAAATGGTTCTTCCAATAGGCTTGTTATATTTAAAAGTTTTTGTAACATTCAAATCCTTTACAGGCAATAAATGATGAAATTGATTAAATAAATTCTTAAAGTTTATGGAATTATAAATAGGATGCTTAAATGATATTACACAATAAGAATTGGAACAGTTATTATGATGAAATTGATTAAGTTTTATTTTTAAATATTTTGATCTAGTAATGAGCAAATCATAGAAAATATGATTAAAATGTTCATTAGTAAGATTTAACTTTAAGAAAATAGCATAAACTGTGTTTAATTGTTTTTTCTTAACTGCAAATACCCATGATTTAATAAATTTCCATTGATATGTGTTATTGAATTGTTGATGCATACTTTTAATCTCCGCTTTAATATCATATTGGGAGGAGCTTCCTTTACCGCGTTTAAATCTTTTGAGTTTAGCCAATTTACTATTATGTAAAAGAGGTTTAAAAAAAAGGTGATTAAAAATAGAATATTTATTATCTACAAAATTATTCTTAACAATATTACCATTGAGATATAACTGATTTAATCCATATGGAAACAGAGTACAATGTGATTTAATATAGAAGTTTTCAAAGAATAATCTATCAGCAGTATTTATTTTAATGTCCAAAATATGTATAGTTATATTTTCAAAACCATGATGAGCAAAGTGTTTATATTCGATTTTATTAGAAGTAGGAAGAAAATTATTATTGTGGATATATTTTTTAACATGATCTCTATGTACATTCATACGTAGATGAATAGGATTACTGGTTTGTCCTATATAAGATATATTACATATATTACAAGATAATTTGTAGATGCAATTAAAAATTTTACAGAAAGTCTTATGACTATTTAGATTAGTAATTTGTGAGTTAGAAGCATATGGGCAGGTTTTACAATTTTTATTCTTACATTTATTGAAGTTATAATTTTTAGCTGGGCAATTATTATATCCAAAACAATCCATGGCACACTGTTGGTAAAATGATAACGGTCTAAACAATTCCCAACTAAATTGTAAATACCGGGCAATATTTATCAAATTATATAATAACAAGAATAAATATATTTGCCAGTCACTAAATCAAATAAGATGTATAATTCATAAGAGTTAAAGTAATATAAAGAGAATAGCATTAACATTTATAAATAATATAAATAAAAATAAAATAATTGCTTATATATAAAAATATATACAACTAAGTCCATGTAAAACCTAATAAAATGTAATAAGTAGGATATTACAAGATAAAAAGAATTGATTAACAATATAAATATAATCAGTTCTAAACTAGATTAATTAAAACACAAGGTATAATAAAATATATACTGTGTAAATCTGGAATTCACATAGAATCCTGTCCAAAAAAGTAATAAAAAGATTGCACTAAAAAGTACAGTTTATAAAAGGTATCTATAACATCAATACAAAAATCCCAATTGCAGTTACCCAGTCATAAAAACACAAAACCAATAAATTAGTAAGAAATAATAACGATAGATGGCAGCACTAGAATAAGATACTTCTAATATTTAATTACTAATAGCGAAGAAAATTTGCAGTTAGATTTAAAAAACGATAGATGGCAGCACTAGATTAAGGAAATTCTAATATTAAATTACTAATAGCTAAAGAATAATTGCAATACAAATATTTACCAAATAATAAAAGAATATATATATATATATATGTCACACAGATAAATATCAGGCAAGTATATATATATAATATCAGAAGAAGTCACACAGATAAATATCAGGCAAACGGTGTGATCAATCTGTCACAGCTTGTATATTCTCAAATTAAAACTCGATGTATCGAATGTATACAGACGATTTGAAACAGATTACACGACTTGATGTTTTTTGAATGACTGGCCTTAGACCCATGGTTCTAATTTGAAAAAATGATTTCATTTTCGTTTTTTATTTTTGTCGGGCCAAAGTGGTTTGTTTTATAACGTTGACAATTTTTGACGAACAATTTTGCATATTAGAGAAACCAGATACTTCTTTTCTCCAAAATACTTTAAAGTGAATAGGATAAATTTGTTAATTGAAATTCCTTTGGAAAGGACCTGTTTAAAAAGTTAAATTATGTGCATTTTACCGAAACTTGTCACGTGAACAACACTGTTATAATCTAAACTTTTATCTTATTTGAAGTACTTCTTACACTAGAACTATGGATCTTAGACCATATGTTCATCAGATATTTAGTCGGGTAATATTTCTTAGACACCCTGTATAATGAAAGTCAAAATAAGGTTTAACGCAATAATTAGATGAGGGGGGAGGGGCTGAAAGTAATTGACGGAACCGCCCTGATTAAACCGCTCTCCTGCTTTAATTAGGACTGTAAAAGATTACGATTGCTGAATTGTTTCGAAATTAAGGCTTACTGTAAAGGTTTGAAAATAAAATAAATGTCACCGCATAGGTAATTAACTAAGTCTCAAATTTGTATTCGGAAGGAGTGTCATTTTTACATACAATATTTTAAGTGCAGTAAAAGAAATAAGTGTACACAAATGTGTTCCATATAATTAAATGTAAACTTATGCGTGTGCCGAGATAAAAGATTGTTGGCAATTTAAATTTTATTGAAAAGTATATTTTTATGGAAACCAGGATCAAGGTTAATAGCATATACGTCTGCAAAGACAAACGTTTGTTGCTATTTTAAACTTTATAGATAAATATATTTCTATGGAAACAAGGATCAAGGTCAATAGCATATGCTCGATGTCTATGCGTCTGTTTGTCTATGCGTCTGCAAAGACAAACATTTGTTGGTATTTTAAATTTTATTGAAAAGTATATTTCTATGGAAACCAGCGAGTAAAAGTTAATAACATATGCGTCTACAAAGACAAACGTAATTTTTTAAATTTTATAGCTAAGTATATTTCTATGGAAACCAGGATCAATCAATAGATCCCAAGATCAATAGCATATGCGTCTGTGAAGACAAACGTATGTTGGTATTTTAAATTTTATTGAAAGTATATTTCTATGGAAACCAGTATACAGGTCAATGACATATGCGTCTATAAAGAAAAACTTTTTTTAATTTTATAAATAATTATATTTCTATGGAAAACAGGATCAATGTCAATAGCATATGCGTCTGCAAAGACAAACGCTTTTTGGCATTTTAAATTTTATCAAAAAGTATATTTCTATGGAAAACAGGATCAATGTCATTTGCATATGCGTCAGCAAAGACAAATGTTTTTTGGCATTTTAAATTTTATTGAAAAGTATATTTATATGGAAACCAGAATACAGGTCAATAACATATGGGACAAACTTTTTTGGGACAAACTGCAAAGACAAACTTTTTTTAATTTCATAGGCATGTATATTTCTATAGGAACCAGGATCAAGGTCATATGCGTCTGCAAAGATAAACATCTGTTGGTATTTTAAAGTTTAGAGATAAGTATATTTCTATGGAAACCAGGATCAAGATCATTTATGGAAACCTTATAACATCTTCCAAAAACTAATTTTTCTACTTCGACTAAAAAAGCACAAGACACTTTGCTGATTTAAAAAAATTTGTAAGCATTAAACGCTAAATCAAATTATGATAATAAAATGTAAAAATAGAGCGGTGATAGCGTGAATTTACACATTTTTTCTCTTTTCGTTTCGTATAAAATGTGATTTTGCAATATTTAGGTACATTATTTATAAAATTCTATCTATTGCACAAATATGAAATTTTGTCCTGATCTATATGCATTGAGTGAACTTATTTCAATTTATCGCTGAAAAGTATTATTTTTAGAGTCACTGATTTTGTTTAAATATATGCTGCTTTATTTCGGTTTTCAGATCATATTGCATTCAAAAATTTTCAAAACTTCTATGCTTTACACATTAGAATAATATATATGTTCACTTGAGTTTTTGAATATATTTCTAAAGTTACATTCCCATTTAAAATGCATCTTTATTTATTATTTATTTATTATATTATATATTTATATACAGTATATTTATTTTATATTTATTTATTATATTATATATTTATATACAGTTTATTTATTTTATATTTATTTATTATATTATACATTTATATACAATATATTTATTTTATATTTATTTATTATATTTATTATACACTTATGTAATAATTATTTTATATTTATTTATTATATTTATTATACACTTACGTAATAATTATTTTATATTTATTTATTATATTTATTATACACTTATGTAATAATTATTTTTATTTTATTTTGCCGCAATACTTAATCCTATGCACGAGCATGTCAAACGAGAAGGTAAACTTTTCAAAATACTTTCTCAGTTCCTTCTGCAAAATATGATTTTATAAACTATGGATGAGATTTTACGGTAACATAATAAATATAATGTGCAGTTTCGGTAAATATAATATTTTAACTAAAAAATATTATTTTACCTTGAAAATATTGAGATTATTTAAAATGAAAATTTTCATGTGTTTCGTTGTCGAAATGTCCCATTCCCCTTTTTTCGTCACTTAAACAATATTATAGTGTTGAGGGAAAAGCTAGCCTACATTACGTTGAGTGTTTAAATTGGAATTCTAGTGACAATATAAAAAAAATGTGATGTGGGTAGCACATGATTTATCCTATATAATACTATGAATTTGTTTCTGTCATAGTGATAAAACGATGTATAAGATTGATGCACAATGCTTTAATGTTGAATACAATCGGCGTTTTCTGGATGATAACATGTAAAACTTTTTGGAAGTACCCAATTAACTTATTGACACTGTAAATTGATAATTATCAAAATTGATAGCATTCGCAGTAAGCAATATAGTCCTTATATTAAAATAGTTTATTAATTTTGTTAATTTAGCGTTAATGTAGAGATCGTTTTTTAATTTTAACAATATTTTAGTCAAGCTGGGGCGAAATATCGCAAAGTCGACGATGTTTTGATAAATGTGTCGCAAATTTTACCAAATTTGTCGTCAAGCAGCCAAACGGAGAATTGGAAATGGCGAGTCATTTATATATAAGATCATTACATCATTTCTTATTTATAAATGACTGTTGACGCATTGTTAGGAGTCAAAATACAAAAATAATTTTTATCAAAGTATTTTCTCCCATGAATGAAACGAATTGGATCTACGAAAATGATGTTATAACATTTATCACATAATTTATCGTATATGCAAAGTGAACAAACACATTTCACAATTGTTAATAGATTAATAATTTTTTTTTAATTTTATGTGAATTTTTTATAAATGTATTTGAAAAATGTACAGTATCTCAAGAACGGTTCGGGCTAACATTCTAAAGTTTGTACCAATGTTTTTCTAATGTAACATTAAATAAGTAATGGTCATTTGTGTGACCTAATTGAAGACTTTGATTTTTTGATGAATTTTTCAATATTTCGTTAAAAAATATCGTATGTTTTAATCATTCGATTGCTTTTAAAATTAAATAGACATACAGTATTCACCGATTGTAATTTTACACCAAATTTCTTTCGAAACGCTCCATTCATTTATAAATTTATGAGATATTCTTTCTACAACACACACATGTACTTACATATACTCACACACACACACACACACACACACACACTTGCATATCACCTCAAAAACGTTCGATTTCAGTTTAGGAATACTTGACACTTGCTCTTTTGTCGAAAATTCGAATTCTAATTCTCGACCCCGTCACAATACTTTTCCTATACACTATGTATATAGAGAAAGTAATTTATCCAAGTACTTTTCACCCTTTATGCATGGAACGAACTAAATTCGTGTTCTAATTAACGCTATTCGTGTCTTTCTAACCACATACACTTCAAATTCCATTACTTTCTTCAGACTCAAGTACATGGTTAATCATATTATTTGGCTAAAATGAAATATCTTGAAATATAAGTGATACGTTTCTAACAAAATCGTAAAATGTAGAATACATGTTTAAAAATTCAGTGAAATGTTTTATATGACCTCGAATAGCGTCCTTGTGCTTTCAAACTTCTCATGATTTGTGTGTCAATTTGACCGAACAAATGCTTTTCTATTCTAATAACTAGTAAGGACTCTGTGTTGTCATAGCAACCACTCAGCAAGATATCTTCAGCACTTTATGCATAGAAGGCGATACAAAGTAAATGAGTTTTGTAGTATCCGGTTCAGAATGGAACTAGTAAAAGTAATTTATTATAAAAGGCAAGGATATATGTATATCGAAGCATTTTGCTTTCAATAAAATTGCAAAATTTAAATTCTTTGTATAATTTGCATTTCATTAAGTAAAAAGACAAATATAATGCTTTAGATGTCGAAATATACTTGTGTCTAAAATTACCTTTCCATGCATAAAAATAAGCTGCGCAAGCGCTATGCACAAAGTATGTTTCTCTGCGAACTTCTGCAACTTATAATTTGGTTTCGGTGTTCTTCGACTCAAAACAATTTTTTTTGACCTGCGAAGTATCATTTGGAAAGAATCTATGAGATAGTTCGCTATTGGAAGCTTTTGAGATTGGGATGACATTAATGGAATTGGCAAATTGTTTCATCATTAGTTATGTATTCATCATCATCATCACTCATCGTGCCTAGTGGCACATAAGGCCTCCAGCTTGAGTCGCCATTCTGGACGGCCTCCTATGCCTCAGTCCTTGCTTTGACGAGCTCACCCATCCTATCAAATTTCTTTCTTGTTCTATTAGTCTCCTCCAAGTTAGCTTGGGTCAATCCCGTGATCTTTTTCATTCGGTTGCCTAAGTAAGTGCCACAGCAAGAATGTTATGCATTCTTAAGACATATCAAGTCCATTTCCATCTACGGTTTTTCATTTCCATCTCTATTGCTTTCTGTCCAGTACTCCTAGTTTTGTATTACATGTACTAATATTCGATTTTTCAGTTTATATTTATGTGTTATAATGCTATGTATCACTCACCCCCCCACACACAAAGAAAGTCATTCAATTATATTGATCAGTGTTTTTATGCATGTAAATATATTTTTGACACCAGTGTGTTAAAATCACTCTAATTACAAATAAAATAAAATAATTTTAATAAAACAATAGTTAATATAAGCAGATTTCTATTTGAAAATATAAACAAACTTTCGTGAATATTTCATAATCGTAATAACTGGAAACTTATATTTCAAGGGTGCTCAAGTTACAGAGTCAACTCAAATTTTAAAAAATCGATGAGATCGTCTTGGGAGTTCAAATCCTGTACCAAATTCGCAGCTGTCCAAGACTCCGATTTTCCGCTACAGATTACACACACATACACACAAACACACACACACAGACACACACATAGAAAAACATATTTTATTATGGTAAATATATTTAATCTAGCATATCCATAACATTTCTATTAAATTGCATCTATCGCTTTCACTCACTATCTGCAGATAAAAGTATCAGGAAAGAATGTAATTAATAATACAGCTTCTAATTCAAAATCTACTTAACCCAGTCAAACGTAAAGCGTTTTGTTTATGGCATTGAAACAGATTTATAAAACTTAATATGTGAAAACTGACAGAAATAGGAAGATAAAAAAACAAGGCCACTATAGATCGTTTATCTAGGAGTCGAGATTCCAAGCGTTGACCCCAATTCCTTAACCACCAATCAGCTGATTTGTATAGCATTGCACAAAGCATTGATAAAATATATGAGTTCATTATTACAACCATTACAATTGAAACATACACTTTTAGAATAAGCATTTTTATGTTACTAAACATCATTTATGTAATAAAATATTTATTTATTGTATTTACATTTTTCAAAATAACATTTTAGTACATAATTATGTTATTTTGTCATATTTTATATGTAAAATTGATGTCCTCTTCATATGTTTAGGACATACTGTCAAGCAAATCTCTGCAACTGTCAAAAGTTTTTGTTCTTTCGCAATTTTCCCGTTACTATGCACTTCCAAGAATATTTCGAGAGCATATTAACGGGAAGTTCAGGAAAATACAACTTCAGTGGGTTTTTTTATTCATTTGTTCTATTCGGAGTAGGAATAGATTTATTTTGAGAGTTTCAATTCAAGTACCAGATTAGGCAAATTAGATTTCACTCCAGATTAGAGATTCTCCACTAGTGGTACCCATACATGTACAAATGGTTTAAAAATACATGATAAATCCTGATAGTTTAATCGTTAAAATAGTGATGTCTGGAGATTCGAGAAATTCAGAAGATACGCTACATGTCCAAGCGGAAGGAAAGAAGGGAAGAGGATTGTTAAAAAGGGAGTTTGGTTGAGAAACACTAAGGAAACTTTCAAGGAAGTCCAAATTAAAAATTGAATTAGGTTTAAAAATTATTTTGGTTTCCGAAAAATTAAAAGCATGATTAAAGTCCCATAATATTCAGCAATTGAAAACCGATTGGAATTATCCGGAATAATTTTTCTCTTGCCTGCTTAGTTACTTTAGTTATGTCTTGCTTTTTCTAGATTTCAGTTATTTTTTAGATATTGTATTTGTAGAAGTTAGCTCATATAGACTCTGAAACTAGTTGGTATTTGATTTACATTTTTTCTTGTTTGCTCTAATTATTTTGATGTCGTTTCCATTTATTTTTTTTTGTTCGTATATTTTACAGCTGATTTTAACGTTACTGTTTTGATAGGTTTATGCACTATTCAATAATTTCTATTTATTCTGCTATCCATTCTCTTACAGCCATGTTTTTTTTTCGTTCATTCTTTATTTTTTGCTATCCTTCTTTTTCTCCGTGGTTTTATCCTTTATTTGTAGTATCATGCCTCCTGTTTTCCTGGTTCATCGGTATTTTCTAATTTATTTTCCTCTGAGGCGATGGCAACTTTTCGCCTACTTTTAGTCCGTGTGCTATTCAACAGTTGTCGAACTTACATGAATAATTGACTTTCCGCTTCTTGTTTTGACCTGAAGAAGAAGGGGTTTTTTTTTTTCAAAACTGGCTTATCCTTCATTTGTGTGTATGCTGTAGTTACGAAGATTTTCATATTATTTAGTACTTAATGTTCAAATTATTTATAAAAATCCATTATGCCACTGCGGTCTAGATCATAGTGTAAAACTAAAAATTGAGTATGATAAATTATTTATAGAACATTGACAACAGCAGCGGCAATAACACTTTTTAACACTTTACAATAAAGTTGAAAAGTGTTTATGACTTTGTTCATTCTGTCTGTCTGTTTGTCTGTCTGTCTGTCTGTCCGTTAGCACGATAACTGCCGTAAAAATGACTTAATCAAAATAAAATTTTAGTATGTTGTTATTATAGTTCAAATAACATAATGTCTTGTTCCTTTTACAGCAAAATAAGTTAGAGTCTAACTGTTGCTAATAAACTAATAAAAGATTTATTCAATCAATGCTGTTTGCATCACTGAGAACGTGATTTCTTTTGCATGGCATCCATAGCCTTCAAATATAATCGTGGCTTAAACAGCATCTTAAATATTTCGAAATATACGTATGTTTGGATAGGACATTTTCTATACGAGATAAGTGACACAAACTCCTTGAGGGAAAACTTAATATCCGGAGTAAATATGCCACAGTATAAATATATAAACTGACTGCTGTGTAAATACTATTAAATGGATAAGTAAGGGAAGGATGTACTCAACAAATAATTCCAACTTCCGTGTAAGAAGAAGTAGATTGATGTCAATATAATCGTTACAAATATTAAATCAATAGGCATGTTTTCTCGTAATCCTTAAAGTATATTATGTTTCAGCATTTTATCGCTTTGACTGCTGAGAGAAATGATGTAAAAGTAAAAAATCTGATGTGGGCAGCACATGACTTTCCTTATATGATGCTATGATTTACTACTTTTACAGTGAAAAAAAAATAGGTTATTCTTATAGCAGATACTTATATTCTTTCCAAGAGATTGAATTGTCGCCAATGAGTCGTCATTTTAATTGATTTAGCGTCATTTTTATCCATTTGGCCAGATTTTCGTTAATTTGGTAATATTTAAAAAAGTCGCGAAGTTGGCGACATTCCGCCAAATTCGTCGCCAAAATCTCGCCAAGCGTTATGGACGGAGAAATAAGTTATTCTTATAGCAGATAAATGACTATTGGCGTTCAAATACAAAAGTATTACTCAAAGTATTTTTTCTCATAAATGGAACGAGCTAAATCCACGAGAATGATGTCAACCAATTTATCACATGGTATTACATATGAAAAGAGAACATGTATCTTTTTATTTTAGCGCACCACAGAAACAGCTATTATTAATTATAATAATAATGTTAAATTATACTTAATATACATAATCGTAAATTGCCCGTATTAGTGGACATATTATTAAATTGTACATTGCTTTGCTGTGCCGCTATATAAAACCCTTCAATTATTTACCTTTTGCCTAAGTCCTGTGAAGGAATAATTAATTATTATAATACTAAATGGATCACACCATTTTAACTTTAATAATAAAACATTTATTAAAAAAATAAATACTGAATTATTCAATACACAATTAATTATTAGTTTTGGCGGGGGAACATGTGAGACCACCTAACTGGCCTAATATATTTGTTTAAACCTAGATATCTTTTTGAGGAACACATACCTTCCAAGTCTGTCTTGTGCGTTGTCACCACCAGGTACTTCGACGATCATATTACCGGAATATACTCGAAGTACTTATTCACTGACCCGTAATATCGACGATCACTTTGTACTCATGGCGTGCACACCCGTACATCCACAAGTCATCATGTCGCACAAGTATCTCTCTAGTCTCTGCACAAATCATTAAGTCATAATTGTAATGTCGAACTCGAACTGTTATTCCACAAGTCGTTATTTAAGTCATAGTCTCGAAGTTATCTGCCAAAGTCTAACCCTAGTGTTCTTCTTTGGTCACAGGCTGTGGCTCCCTTTTCGCCTCGGGGGTGTCACTCCCCCTTTGCTTTCATTTGCAGCATTCAGTGTGACGCAACAAGCACTTTCTTCATTGGTTAATCATTGAACCATTGTCGTTACTTGGCATCCTGGTAAGGGCCCGCTCGGCCCCCTCTGTCTTGACGTTCCTAAATTTATGGTTTGCTGTAAACCTCGCCGCCACCCAGATTACAAGTATTGTTTAATGTTTCAGATCAGTAAATAACTGGCATAAAACTGTCTCACCAAAACACATGTGAGATCTATTTCTGGTCTCACATATCTCCCCTCGGGCAAAGAAACAAAAAAAAAAAAAAAACACCAATAAAGTTCGATAAAAGTTCGAGTCATTTGCAATTCTGTAATTGGCATTTTTCACTAACCAAACGTCCGTCATAAAATTGCAGTTCGAACACAGTCTTGTTGTAACACAAAAGTTTTTCAACACATAATATACATTATATATCAAAGTTATGTACTCATCAAATGTATCAAGCTTTCAACTGAAGCAAAATTAAATTTTGACTATTTTTAAAAATTTTAAACATATACACAATCACCTGGCAATGTTACATACTTATATATTTAATTACTGATACTTTTAACACAAATACACATTTCTTACAAATTACACAGCATATTTTTTATAACACAATTTTTTTTCAGAGTATCCCAATTTTCATTATTGATTCTTTCATAATATAATACAATCTATTTGCTTAATCTTTACATTAGTACATAATTACTAATACAATCACATTTTTCTTTTAAATTCAGCCATTTAAAAACAAACTTTATACATCAAATTCATTAACCACCCTGAACATTGTAAATGGGTATGACAGCACCTTTGACATCTTCCCTTTAAATGAACTTTCTACCCCCGAAAATACACAACAACGGATCCCCTGACAGTTGAAAATCCTTGTTGATCCCCTGACAGTTGATCCCCTGACAGTTGATTGACTTGCAAAAAGATCATTAGAGGAACCCCTTTTTTTCTTCGAGACAGGAAGTTCGTAACCGGAAGCGTTCAAAAATTTCCTTCGAACCGGAGTGGAAACGATAACGACTGACCCCTTAAGACTATTTTTCTTAAACGTTTGCTAATGACTAATTACAAGCGGGGAAAATGAACATCTCAACTTTACTTTCTTTGGAGAATGACGGGGCATTTTGAAGACATTTGGCTGCTCGTGGATTGCTCCCGTTCTTTGAAACCGTGATGGAGGAGCTCCTAAACAAAGGGCTGAACTCAAGTATCGTAGCCTTTTATTATCCCATTCGACAGTGTTATGTAAGTGTACACATCTTTAGCAATCAGTTAAAAATTGGAAGATTCTAAGGCAAGAATTGGAGTAATTTTAAACGTATTGATAAAGTTTTCAATTTTGGGAATTTATTTGTTGTTTTTCCGTAAATAAATGTTGGTTTACACTCCCAGATCAGGATTTAACACATATCATAAAGTCTACAAATCTTAAGACCAACAATTATAGTTTTAAATTGATGGAAATACAGACATACTCAAATACATGCTGGCATGGTCAGACAGAAATTAATTATGTGGATTTATATATTAATTCCAAATCCCATACCATTTGTACAGTTTTATCAAGAAATATTATATTCTTTGATGTACAAACACAGATTAGATACAACACATCATTTAAAATATAGTTGAGTCATGTTAAAAAACACGAAGTGCAGTAAATCAATACATATGAAGAGGTAGATAATAATCCGTCATTAAAGTTATTTTCTCCAACAAATACTCTATTGCAGCAGCGTAGTAGGAGGGTTATAGGCATCATAATCCATTCCTCCTGGCGGATTTATTTTTAATTTTCCACAGGCCCCATATTAAAGAAACAAAATCTAAAATTTCATAAACATTTTAAAAGTAACATTATACTGAAATATATTGCAGATGTACTTTATGTATCTCAAACTAATGCTCGAAGTAAGGAATAAAGTTGACATAACCTTAATTCAAAGTATGATAAAAACGCCATGTGATATAAACACTTTTATGTTTTTTCGGTAAATATTTAATTAAAGAAATGTCAGACCTGTTCCCATAATGTAGCTTTACTTAACGGGACATCCGTAACATTTAATGCTCCAACGCTGCGACGATAAAGTCTCTGAGCTATCAGAAAAATAGGTTAATATCCTAAGTGAAGATCATGAAAAAGAAGAAAGTAAAAAATTTTTTTTGATGTGAATAACATCTATTCTTGGGGTATCTATCTGTGGCAGAAATAGGAGCGTTACGAAAAAATGTGAAGACTTTGGACGCTTATATCTCCGAACCTAACAGATAAAAACATGGTTAAATTAATAAATATGGGAAAATAATTTTCATATTTCAATATTGATTTTTTTTAACTTAACCCTTCCAGACTGGACTCAACTAACTACGGATCCAAAAATAATTAGTGAGTTCAAACATCATAATTTGATGTTAATAAATGTGTTAAAGTAAAAGATTAAAAGAAAGTAATTAAAAAAATACTTTTAAAGAAAAGAGAACCGTTAAAAAAAGTAATAGCACTTTTAAAGAAATTTTCTTTTAAAGACATTTACTTCAAAAGAAAAGAGTACATTTAAAGAAATGAGTACTTTTAAAAAAATTGTACTTTTAAAGAAATTTACTTTTAAAGAAATTTACTTTTAAAGAAAAAGTACTTTTAAAGAAAAGAGTACTTTTAAAGAAAATAGTACTTTTCAAGAAATTTACTTCTAAAGAAATTTACTTTTAAAGAAAAAGTACTTTTAAGGAAAATAGTACTTTTAAAGAAAAGAATACTTTTAATGAAAATATTACTTTTGAAGAAAAGTACTTTTAAGGAAAAGTACTTTTAAAGAAAAATACTTTTAAAGAAAAATACTTTTAAAGAAAAGAGAACCTTTAAAAAAGTGCTTTGAAAGAAAAAAGTACTTTAAATTAAAGTACTTTCAATAAAAGAGTACTTTTAAAGAAAATAGTACTTTTAAAGAAAATTACTTTTAAAGAAAAGGATACTTTTAGAGAAGTGTACTTTTAAAGAAAAGAGTGCTTAAAAAATACACACATGTTCATTGCAATGAACAAATGATCCAGGAGGTTCTAAAAGTCAAATATTCAGTGCTATAAGGTTCATTAGGAGTTTTGTTTTAAATGTCCATTTCTTTATAGAACAAAGCTGGATAATGCTAGATATGCTAAATATTTACTAGATATGCTAAAATTTTACATTATTATTTGCTTGAAACAGTTATTTCTTAGTAAAATAAAGTTTAAATGATAACTGATAAAGCTCAGATAGAGCCAAATAGAGCTCTCCAGATAGAGCTTAGAAGATAACGGATTTGGATTCAGCATCAAGTCCTGAAAGAGGTCGAATATTTTACCAAGAATTTTTGTTTCTAGTTCCTTTCCCACTTTGAGTTAAGCAAAATTTATTGAAACATCTATTTTGCAGAATTGGCTAGATGACGACTGAGATGAATTCAGCATCAAATTACAGAGGAGGAAACAGAAGTCACCAAGAATTCCCATTTCTAGCTCTGGAGAGATGTCATTTCAGAGACAAAATATTTCTGACATTTTCCTTGCAATATCTGCTTTTTAGAAACGGCTATAGATAGTAGACGATGACTGATATGGATTTAGTAACAAATTCCAGAGAAAATAGGAGTTCACTAAGGATTTTTGCTTCAGATTATTTTTCCACTTTCGGTTCAAAAAATTTTCTTAAAACATATATTTTTTAAGATTGGCTATAAATTGAGCTTAAATAATGAGTGATATGGATTTAGTATCGAATTCCAGAGGATGAGAGGGTTTACTAAGGCTTTGCATTTCTGCTCGAAGTATGTCGCTTGCGATTTTTCAGAAAATGTGCAAGTTTACGCAAAATAACTAT
The DNA here is from genome assembly GCA_951213105.1 of Amaurobius ferox. NCBI lineage: Eukaryota > Metazoa > Arthropoda > Arachnida > Araneae > Amaurobiidae > Amaurobius > Amaurobius ferox. Next base: position 127,147,234 of record OX578144.1, on the reverse strand, counting down.
GTAAAAGATAATATCAACATTAAAGTGTACACATCATTTGTCACCATATGAAAACTTCTTCATAGATTTCCTTATAGACGTTTCTTTGAATAACCTTTACAGTATTTTTTCTTTGATTGAAATCTTCCATAACTGTTATAACATTGTGTAGGTACTCTAAGTTAAATGAATCGTTTTATGTATTCATTATATATAGTTATATATTCATTACAGTTATGCAATTTATAGATTCTTAGATTTCGGCATATTGGCAAATTTGTATATTCAGATCATGGCCATCCACTTTTGATGTGTATAGAAGAAAATTCTACTATATTTAATAAAGTCTCATTAATTTATCAATGTATAATCCGCGTGTTCCCCACATGAACTAAAATCATCTTTATACATAATTTTCAAACAGTTTGTTAAAATGAAAATTATAAATTAGCTTCTAAATTAATTTTTGTAGATTAAGGTAATACTTTTGCTACATACAAAATATAATGCATAGAAAAAGCATTGTGACGGGGTCGAAAATTCGAACTCTGGTCTTGAATGGAATAAATAGAACGTTTCATACATCTCTGAACGCGAATCGAACGTTGAATGCGAATCGAACGCTGAACGCGAATCGAACGTCTTTGAGTTTGTGTTTATGTGTGTGTGTGTGTTTCCGTGAGTCTGTGAATGCGATATTTTACGAACGAATGGAGTGTTTCGAAAGTAATTTAGTACCATTATTACGATCCGTGAATACAGGAGTCTTATTGATTTTAACGGAAAGTTCGGAAGACCTCCCACCACCACCACCACCACCACCACCGAAGTTTTTGAATAACTTTTTGAAAAAATCCTAAAAAATTCATGGCATTTAATAAATGTTAAATAAGTAATTATTTTGAACATGTTTTACTATTCTAAAATAAATGACACAAACTTTAGAATGCTAATTTGAATAATTTCCGTGATATTTCACGGTTTTCAAATAAATGTGTCTAAAAATATAAAAAATGAACAGTAGTGAGTATCAGTAAATTTCTAACACATGGTGTAAAAGTTGGCAATATTAGTAATTGGTGTATTAACATATCGCTAAGTTTACGACATTTTAAATGTAGGGCCAAATTAACGAAAATATCGCCAAACTGTCAAAAATAACGTTAAAGTTACAAAAATGACGCCAAATTTATGAAATTATAATTAACTTTTGTAATATAAAGGAATATATTGTTTAGCAAATGCTGGCAATGTTTCCAATTGTCAAGTTATATTTAAACAAAATATAAACTAATTTATTACTACAAAATAAATTTACATGTTATCATCTAAAGAAATGCCAAGTTTCAATGTACTCTTCAACTTTAAAAATATAGTGACATAGATGCTGTCCATCATCCCTTTCCATTGAAAAAGTAATGTATTTACATTATGTAGGAAAAGTCTTATGCTACCCGCGTGAGGCTTTTAGAATTGTAAAAGATTCATAAAATTTAAAAATTAAACTTAGAATACAGAATCTGTATTAATGACATCGATATCGATTCAATGAACAGCCATATTGATACACTATCGATTCGTCAATAAATGTTACATATTTATTCATCGTACTGATACACCGCATAAGATACAATTTTACTACTAAGAGAATATTACGATTACAAACGGTAAAAAAAATCTGATGTGGGCAGCACATGACTTTCCTTATATAATGCAAAGAATTTACTACTTTTACAGTTAACAAAATGTTATTCTTATAGTAGATACTTATATTCTTTCCAAGATACTGAATATTCTTCAATTAGTCGTCATTTTCATTGATTTAGCGTCATTTTTATCTATTTGGCGAGATTTCCGTTAACTTGGCAACATTTGAAAATGTCGTCAACTTGGCGATATTCCGCTAAATTCGTCGTAAAAATCTCGCCAAGTGTTGTGGACGGAGAAATAAGTTATTCTTACAGCGGATAAATGACTATTTGCGTTCAAATACAAAAGTATTACTTAAAGTATCTTTTCTCGTGAATGGAATGAGTTAGATCCACGAGAATGCTGTCACCCAATTTATCGCATGGTATTACATATGAAAAGTGAACATGTTTCTCAATAAGAATTTTTTTTTATTTTATATGACTTTTTGATAATTTTTTTGAAAAATGTGCAATATTTCGAGAACGGTTCATGTTAGCGTTCTAAAATTTATGTCAATCGTTTTCTAATGAAAAATTTCATTCTATTTGCGCAACTTTATAAGAGGTTTTGATTTTTTGACGATTTTTTCAAAATTTCACTCAAAAATTTAAGGGGGTTCTGAACATTCGATTGCGAATAAAAACAATAGGCTTCCAGTGTTTACGGATTGTGATTTGTGTACCAAATTTCGTTCGAATCGGTCCATTCGTTCGTCAGTTATCGTCTCCACAGACTCACTGACACACACACACATACACACAGACAGACATCACTTCAAAAATGTTTGATTCGTGATCAGGCATGCTTGAAACGTGTTCTCCCGTCGAAAACTCGAATTCGAATTTTCGACCCCGTCACAATATTGTCCTTATACATTATGTATATAAGAAAAGTAATAATAATCTCACTACCTTACATAAAGTATTTACAATAACTTCAAACTTAACCACGAACACAGATTTTGCAATAGCTCTCCATGAACATTCACTTTTACTTTATAAATGTGATAACACGAATATCCACTTGCTTGGACACGAGGATTCCATTATCGTTGTAAGTTCGATAAACAAGTTTAAAACTTTACATGTTACGTGAAACTGCATTTGACAACTTAAACGTTTAAAGCCTTATCAGTATTTAATTTAGCAGAATTCAAATTAAGGGCTCAATTAAAACTTTGAAGGGACATTTTTCAAGGAGATATTTAATTTGTATAACACTTGGTCGCATCGAATGACTATTTTATTTTCTGAATTCGGAGTTTAAAAATTATTTAACGCGACTTTTACTTAAGATGAGGACTCTTGTGATGATTACATTCATATTTCATATCTGTAAGCTTTCTCATATCCGCGATTGAGCTTATAATCCTCGTCGGACAAATACGAATCACATATCAAATTGAAGGGTGTAAATTGCTGCTTCAATCCTTACTATCATACTCCGCCAAATGTAGTACCAAATTTTGATCTCCCACGGCCTAACTAATGCAGAGGCATGAGGAGCAGCTGCCCTGGACCCCCGCATCAAATGGAGGGCCCCAGATTAAACAGAGGATCAAAACATCAACGCCTGCTTCCTAGAAAAATACATTTATACCATCGGAATTGGCTCGCCCAGTAAACAAAATTATTTGGAAGACACATAGGGATTATTGGATGAATTAGCCCTCCTTTCTATGATGAGAAACCCAATAATTTAAATTACGTTAAAATATGCAGGAACTTTAATTTGTATACCTTTCTCTACAATACAATTATGATGTTGAAAATATATTTCGTTTATGTCAGATATGTCTAGAGCTGGAAAGTGGAGGGGGGGAGGAATGTCTGACATGGGCCCCAGACAGGCTAAGTCGGGCACTGCGTTCAGCACAAAACTGTTCGATTCGAGTTCACGGGTGCTCGAAGCGCGATTTCCCGTCCAAAACTCAATTTCAAATTTTCGACTCCGTCACAATGCTTAACCTATGCATTTTACCACCGTTTTTTCAAAGTACGTTCCGCGGAACCCTTGGAGTTCCGTAACAGTATTCCACGGGTTACACGACGTGATAGTTTTATGTAAAATTTCTGAAAAATTGAAAAATTGTGCACAATTTTATTACACGATTTGGACCGCACTAGTTTTTTTTTTCTCATTTTGGAGTTCAGCCATCAAATTGAGTTTCATAAGGGTTCCAAAACCAGAAATGTTTGAAAAAAAATTGCATTATACAACTATGTATGCAAGGAGAAGGTAAAAATATATTTTTTTTGCACTGTGGTGGCACTCTTTCAGCTAAATTGATGAACATAAAACTTTCTTGCACTTGACAGAGACTGTTTTATGTACCTGCGCAATGCCTCTGCGCAGGCACATAAAAGCAAGCCCATAACATTTTCCGTTCATTCTTATTTCTGATGGCTATATTGTACGCGCGGTAGAATGTAGCACAATTTTAGTTACGTTTTTGTAAATAAAATTATTTTTTATATATGCCTTTCTGATAAATACAATTCTAAATTGCACCTTCGCCATATGAGTGATAACCCGGACGTGATTTGAACACGCAACTTTCTGATCTGGAGTCAGATTTGCAACTTGAGCTTCTAAGCGTGAAATATGCCTATCCTCTGCTGCTTCCGATACTGTAAGTGATGATGAAACATCGCAGATTTTATCCGCCATTTCAGAAATTTTTTCCAGCGATTCTGAGCATATTGATAAAATTGTTGTAGATGTGTGGCGATTGGGAGTCGGCGGGCCCCGAACCGGGGACCCTTTGCTTCGTAGACCAACATTATAATCACTGAGCAAAAGCTAGCTTCTCCTCCGTTCTTATAATTCGAGTACAGGTTCCAAGCATCTTTGATCAGATGTCTTTACTGTCGCACACTTCCTCCGCTGATGATGAAGGCCCGGTCTAATTTCGGCGAGGAGGGGGGGGCGCTGAGAATACCCTCGCGTGTCCCCCCGAAATGCAGTTGAGGAGCTGAAGTGGGCCGGGAGGCATGTCGCCTCGGGCGTGACGGTCAGTCGTGGTCAACCAGGAAGGGAGTATTAAGGCTTCTGACTCCGTGTGGTGCTGCCATCTCGTGTTGAGAGGTGAGATCGTTGGAGAGGAAGGTTGCGTGTTTTAAACGTCCAGTTATCATTGTGGCAATTGGGAGTCGCCGGACCCCGAACCAGGGACCCTTTGCTTACAAAACCGACATTATAATCACTGGGCAAAAGCTAGCTTCTCCTCCGATCTTATAATTCGGGTACAGGTTCCAAGCATCATTGATCAGATGTCTTTGATGCCGCACATGTATTGGTAATCCTAGAAAAAACAGCCTGCGAAGTACGTCTTCGTGTATACTTGTTCCTGCAAGATCTTGCATTTCGCGAAGTACTTCACCTGGTTTCCTATCTGTTAAATGCAAATCTTGCAAAAGGGTGCCAAATTTTATTACTTCTGAATCCGCAAAGTGTGAAATGATCATTTTTTTTAACATTGAATAAGGTTCATTTTCAGAACGTTCGCGAATCAGATATGTGTCGTATTGAATCTCTGTATCTTCTATAAGGTATAGGGAAAGTATTATGACGGGTTTGCAAATATGCATCCCAGTTTTCGATAAAAGAGCGCATTTCATTTATCTCTGAACTCGAATTGAACAATTTGGAAGTGGTGTCTGTTTTGTGCGTGTGTGTATTCGTATATATGTGTGTATACGTCTGTATCCAAGAGTCTGTAGAAACAATATTTCACGAGCAAATAGAGAATTTTGTATGTAATTTAGTACGATAATTGCAATCATTGAATACTTATTACCTATTAATGAAACGCGATTGAATGTACGAAAGACCTCCCTAAATTTTCGATTAAATTTTTGAAAAATCATAAAAAAAATCGGGGCATTCAACACAGTTAAATAGTTCATCAGTTTATGTGTTATATGTAGAAGGAAAATAACACTAGCCTCAGTAGTTCTTGAGATATCTCACGTTTTTCAGACAAATGTACTAAAAAAATAAAGTTTTAAAATTCGTTCTAGGACCCGTATTATTAGTATATGTGGCATGTGTATATCAAGAACTAAGTGGAAAAATTTTGGAATAATTAACACAATCTATGAATATTAGAACCCGTCTAATATATAACAAGAGAGATTAATAGTGCATAAAGCATTGATTATGAAACACTTTCCAACTGAAACGCTATTTTATTTAAACATTTCTAAAATGCGATACATTCAGCACTGATATCTTTTAAATCATTTTTATTTGTTATTTATTTATTTATTTGAAAAAGACTGCAAGCTACAGGACGTAGTCCCAGTTACAGCGTGCAGGAGTAAAAATACATTAAAAAAATACAGATTAAAGTACCATAAAAATAAAAGCAAACCCTCAACAATGATCTTCATAAACAGATTCACATGAATACATACAATGAAATACAGGATGTTTACAACAAATGCTTTTTAAAATCCATTTCCTATGAATAAAATATATCCAGATTATCAGGAAATTTGTTATATAATTTAGAAAAACTAGTAATTACACAATTACAACCAATACTCGAATTAAAATTCTTTACATCAAATAAGTTAATGCTTCTTGTTGTATACTGAGAAACACGAAACCCAATACCACCCAAAACAAGGGAACAAACAGTTAACTCGGAAACCCAACAAATTCCTGAAGAATGAAAACAGAATGTAATCCCTTCTGCTCTGTAAGCCTTTCAAACCAAACAAACCACGTGGAAAAGTAGCGGACAATTAACGCAGTACTACAATAATTTATTAAACTTGGAAATTTAAAACTTCATCAAAAAAGGCAGTGCAAATCGTCTGCTTCTCTATGCAAAATCAATGAATATTTCATTCATATAACTTATATATCAGACTTCAGAACTAAATAATTGTGCGTTAAAAATTCAGCAATTCTTATACAACTCATCTTACAATCGCTTGATTTGTTTACATTCTGAATACGTTAAAATTAGGCCTCGTTGTAAAAATAATCAAAGTTTAGTGATCATTTAAAATAAAAAATTTTGTAATTGCGTAGGCACAGAATTTAGAAACACATATAATATGCAAAAATAAAGCGATTTTAAGACGGATGCAACACTAAATACGAATATAAGCGTTCCTTAAAAATCACGATTTCCACTTATCGGAAAAGTAAAATGGATACCATATTTTATTTTGTAATGAGTCACGTGACCTCTTCGTATAATATGGGTGTAATTATTATTTCAATTTTTATTTAAAAAACTACATTCATTTTAATGAAATTTGTTTACACATTTTACGTGATAATTTGAATATTTCCTAACATTTTCAAAGCAATTTATGAATTTTAACTCCGCTTAAAAAATGTTTAAAACCTTATCTTCCTAGGGTTCAATGTATTTCAGTTTTCAATCCGGGCTAAATCCGAGACTAATTGGGTGATATTATTCATTTACATTCCCATTAGTCCCACAGACCGTCTCAAAAACATACTACGATTTCATTTCTATAAAGCCATTTTTATGGCAGTTATCGCGTGAACGGACAAACAGATAGAATGAACAGAGTCATAAACACTTTACAGCTATGTTGGAAAGTATTAAAAATGAAAAATGAAAATTTCAGATTAAAAAATCTGATATGGGCCACAGAACTTTCCCTGCATAACACAAGTATTAATTTTTTTCAACGCGAAATAATGGTGGACAAGGTCCACGGTACAATGTATTGAACGTTGTAAGTTCACTGACATTGATCCCTTCTCTAGATAACAACATGTAAAATTATTTTGAAGTATCAAATAAACTCATATTTTGCGTAAATATAAATTTACAATTGAAAGTATTGCTAACATCTGCTAAGCAATATATTCCATTATATTAAAATGTGTTAATTATAATTTCATCAATTTGATCCCATATTAAACAGTCACCAAGTTAGCGATATTTCGCAAAATTAGTTTCGAAGACAGAAAAATTTATCGCCAAATTAGTTGCGAGGATAGCAAAATTTATCGCCAAATGTGACATATTTTATGATACTTCCTACTGCTTATTACTCCATCATATTAAAATATGTGAATTATAATTTCATCAATATGGTTCCATATTAAACAGTTGCCAAGTTAGCTTTATTTCGCCAAATTAGTTGCGAAGATAGCAAAATTTATCGCCACATTAGTTGCGAGGATGACAAAATTTATCGCTAAATGTTACATATTTGATGATACTTCCTACTGCTTATTAGTCCATTATATTAAAATGTGTGAATTATAATTTAATCAATTTGGTTCCATATTAAACAGTCGCCAAGTTAGCTATATTTCGGCAAATTAGTTACGAAGATAATAAAATTTATCGCTAAATGTTACATAATTAATTATACTTCCTACTGCTTATTTTTATGCAATTCCTGATATATTCATTTTAAAAACGTGAAATACCTCAAGAACGTTCAAACTATCGTCCTAAAGTTTATGTCATTCATTTTAGAATAAAAAAATATGCATAAAATGATTATTTATTTAACACTATATGAAGTTTTAAATTTTTATATTGTTTTCAGAAACTTAGTTGAAAATTTGGGGCTTTCAAACGTCCGATCACGTTTAAAATTAATAAGGCTCCAATATTCACAGATCGTAATAACCGTACCAAATTACTTTCAAAATGCTGCGTTCGTTCGTGAGATATCGCAACCACAGTATCAAGGATATGCATCTACACACACGGACATTCATGCATCCACACACGCAGACATCACCTCAAAAACGTTCGATTCGAGTTCAGGGATGCTTAAAACGTGCTTTTCCGTCGAATACTCAAATTGGAATGTTCGACACAATCACAATACTTTCCTTAAGCAGTACACTATGTACGCAGAGAAAATAAAAATCGTTCAAAAACTGGGAATTTGTATGTGGAAGAGGAAAACAAACAGAGAGGCATTCAATTTTATACATCTATATATGCATTACGGTGTTTAAAGAAAATCATGTTTTTGAAAACGTAAGATTTAATTTATGCTACTTTTATATCGATATCCATTCACAGCATCAATTTGCTTATGAATAAAACATTCCAGAAAATATTAGCACGTGCATCACAATAACTACCCCATTATTATTGTAAAGAATATTTTACTAACGTGCTGTTTGACGGAAAATCCCGTACGTCAGGAGTTATCTTCAAAAGGAAGAGAGGTATAGCCTTTGTGGATTTAGGGTACTTATATATAAGCTCTTTTCTTCTGACACATACATTTGGAAAATAAATTTCGCCGCAGAAATACTGAACTAAGCTCTGCACGGAGATTTATGCTTAAAATTCATCGAGCGGGCCCTAAGTACCTTTTCGTGAATATTTCTTTGTTCTGTCCACCATTCAACAGGGCTTGTGCGGAGATGACAAGATAATGCAGTAAGGCGTTTTGATTGACAATTTAGAGCGGCATTTTCACACCTGTGCTACAGAATGGGATCGTTGGGAATACACGTGATAAATTTAGCAAATGCCAACCTGAATAAATTAATTTATTTTAAAATTATACAAATTATGTTTATTGAGTTCAAGTACTAAAACTAAATGTAATTTTTATAAAAATAAATACATATTGTCCATAAGGAAAGGGATGCGGAAATATTGTCTAAAGAAGTATGGTCTATCCTATGAATAATGGTAATTATGTGTTTTTAACTAGTATTTAAGCCTGTCAAACACAGGGTGACTTATACACACAAAAATGTTACAAACTGTTTTCATAAGTTTAATTTTGTTTGAAAAATTTTGGCACTTGGCGCCAAAAATAGTCGTCTTAAGCATTGACTCAGTTAGGTTCTGGTCCGTGGTTAGTACTATGCAAAATCCGTGATTGATACTGTAAGCATGCAAGATCCGTGGTTAATATTATAAATATGCAAACTTCCTGGTTGATACTATAAGTATGCAAGATCCGTGTTTGATACTATAAGTATACAACATCCGTGATTGATGCTATAAGTATGAAAGATTCATGATTGGTACTATAAGTATGCAAGATCCGTGGTTGACACTATAAGTATGCAAGGTCCGTGGTTTATACTATAAGTATGCAAGGTCCGTGGTTGATACTATGCAAGGTCCGCGGTTGACGCTATGCAAGACCCGTGGTTGATACTGTAAGTATGCAAGATCCGTGGTTAATACTATAAGTATGCAAACTTTCTGGTTGATACTATAAGTATTCAAGATCCGTGGTTGATACTATAATTATGCTAAATCCGTGATTGATACTATAAGTATACAACATTCTTGATTGATGGTATAAGTATGCAAGATCCATGATTGATACTATAAGTATTAAGTATGCAAGATCCGTGGTTGATACTATAAGTATGCAAGGTCCGTGGTTGATACTATAAGTATGCAAGATACTATAATTAGGCAAAGATCCAGTTATCTAAGTCAGTGTGTGAGGGGTATGGAAATACTTCTGGAAAATCTCTATTTTTCCACTCCTGTTGAAGAATTAAAACTCTGGCTTCTTTAAGTTCTATTCCGGGATCGACACTCTAAGTGTGCAAATATTCAGCCAAGTCACCGTGAGAGTTTCGTTCTGAACGATTTTCCGAAAAGTGCCCAATATTTTCTCTGATCTTGAGGGGTGGGATTTGAAAATCTGGTTCCTTTAGTTTCTTTTCCTGTAGTTGATACTATAACTGTGCAAAGATCCAACCTTCTAGATCACTGGGGTGATTTCTGGAGTGACCAGAAATGCTTTTTAACTGCCACTATTTTCTCTGCTCCCAGGATGGCATCGAAAATATGCCTCGGTTAGGTTCTTGCCCGTTGTCGATACTATAAGTGTCCAGAAATCCAGTCTTTAAGGTTACCAGAAGACTTCTAGAGGAGCTGGAAATACAAAAACAAGTTAGATAATTATTATACAGATTCATGTATTATAATATATATTATAAGATGTTATTATAAGATATTCGTTTAAAAAAGCGCTAAATCTTAAAAACTATATATTCCGAAAACTCTTTTCTAGCATGGACTGCTTTGTAGGAATTAGTTTATGTAGTTACCATTCCAAGCAAATAGTACTGACATTGTGTTCTAAAAGCTAACTAAGTTTTATTATCCACATTTTCCAGCAGCATTGTATTTTTCTTTGTTTAACATTTTTGTCTATTATCTGTATATAGAGATCAAAGTTTCGTAGTATCGAAGACAGTTTTAACGTGAGAATGCTATAACTAATGATATGCTGGTGCCTATAAATGGTGGCTCTTCTATATTATGTCTAAGGTGCAGTTTTGCTTCTCAAACAGCCACTCAGTTTTATGAATGACGCTAAGGGGAAAGAAGGGATTTGTGTTTTTAGGTGTTATAATTTTTGTAAAGAAATATTTTTGAGACATATACAGTTGGGTGAATAAATGTTGGGCATCTCCAACTATTTAGGGCATTATAACAACTACATATACTAGTGTAAAAAAGTATCTATACGTTCATAAAAATAAGCGACGCACTATGCAAGAAATAAGTTTTCCGGCGAACTTCTAAAATTAGGGTTTTGATTTTGGAGTTTATGCGATTCAAAACCTTTTTTTTTTTTTCTGTAGCTGCAGAGTATCGTTTGGAACGAATCTTTGAGTTAGTTGGAAAACTGTGTTTAGAGTCTGAGCAGACATTAATGGAAGTGGCAACTTGTTTCATAATTAGTTTTGTATTGTTTTATAATGGTACCCTAGTTTATCTTGCCCCAAAACCTGTTCCAACGGAATCATGGGCAACACAAATTTACAGAAAAATTATGGAGAATTGTAAAGTAGACTTGTCAATTAACTCAAGAGGCAATGTTTGGGAGAATATCCAAGATAGCTGGAAGGCGTTTAGCTATCAGCTTCGTAAGGAGGCAGTGGCTAATTTTAGATTTAAAACCGGCCATGATTGCCTAGTCGAACACTTAAATGAGATAGGAATACTTCTAACGAATATGGGCCCCATTTGTAGTGCTGAAGTTATGAACTCAAATCATATTTTAGTGTGTCGAGATTTAGATAAAGATTCAAAGCAACAAATTGATGTTTTCAGACTGTATTCGGAAACTGGAACTTATATAAACTGCTCCCTAAACTCGCGACCCCTTCTATAACCTCTTCTCATTGAGATTTGCGCTTGCTTGATTTGTAATATTCTTGTTTTGTTTTTAGTTAATTTTTTCTGTTTTGTGTTTCGACCTTTGTATCATAGTGAGAGCCCAGTTATGTAATGGATTGATGTCCAATAAATCCGTATGTTACAACTCAGTTTTGTATCGTATATAAACTCATATTCGGCTTTTCAGTTTGTATTTATTGATAATTTATGGGACGCCCTTAGACGAGCTGTTGTACCTCCCCCTAAAGATCGCAATGCCTTGCAAACCGCATTACTGGAAGAGTGGTATTTGCCACCCCAAACTCTAGTTAACCACCATATAGAGAGCATGAAATCGCGTTATGGTAATATACAAGTTAGAGGAGATCACATTAGCTAATACTATCAAAAGTCTGCATTTGCTTCCAAATTAATGATTTTTTTCTAAAATCTCCTTGCCACATATTATTTCTATTTTAATTGATTCATAATTAGTTTTGTATCGTATGCACGCATAGTCGATTTTTCAGTTTGCATTTATGTGTTATGATGTTATGTAATTACCCATCCCTCCCCCCAAAAAAAATATATTAGTTCGATTATATTGAACAACTGTTGAGAAATCAGAAGTTTTGTGTATGCACAGATAATTTTGGACACCAGCGTATATTTGTTGACGTAATATATATGTGCAAGTTTGCTATGGTAATACAGTAAGAGAATTTTTTTTTGCATACAAGAGAGATTTGGTCAACAGCACATATTAGGAGATGTCGGACAGTAAATGTCATGATATCACAAGGACTGACAATATGTTTAACGTAGAGAATATTTGTTATTTATACAATTTTGGCGATAGATTAAGTTCAAGAAATATGAAATGGTGATATATTAGGGATCCTGGCATGGCTCGGATGGTGTAGGGATACCACACTTGAGCTTTAATCAGGAAAACTGTGTTCGATTCTTAGTTACCTCCAAGTGGGATTTTTAAGCGAAAAAGGATATACTTTTTACTTTCTCGTGTTATTGTAGAGAGAAAATATTGTTTTCTCGAAAATTATCGAATTTCAGATATTGGCGGAGATCAAAATCTGAATTCATTATGAACTATTTTACAATGGATGTCCATCTATGCGTGTATATGTGTGTGAGTATGTGTGTGTATATGCATGTGTAAGTGCGTGTATGTGTATGTAAAAGTGATACTGTGATATGAACGCGTTACTCAAGAATAAATTCACATATCATTATAACATTTTATGTGAAGGTACAACATACAAACATCTAGAATTAGCATTAATTTTTAGTAATTCACATAATTGAATTCGAATTATTCAAATTTTGATGTTTTCAAAACATTATTTCCCATCAAAATAATGATTCGTCCTGGAACAATGCTGGTAGCATAAAGTATGAAGAAGAAATTAATATATTGAACAGTTATGGATATCAATACTATAAAGTATAGTTTATTTTTTATTTTTATTTCATTTTAATCAATTTACGTGGCAACTACAGATGAAATCCAGTTACAGTAGCCACACCAAAGCAAAAAGAACAGAATATAAGATACAAGAATACTAAATCGTATGCATGTCAAGCGCATTTAAACAGGCTTTTTTAAAACAGGAGTCAAATTAAATATATCAATATCAGTAGAATAGGTATTATATAGATCAACAAATTTATAGATAGAATAGCATTTAAGGTAATTGTGTTTAACAGTAGTATTGTGAAACATAGTTTTTTTCCTAGTATTATTAACAGGTATATGAAATTCCAGGCAAGAAAGTAAAATGGGGCAATCAATTTAAAACTTTATTATAAAACAAAAGGCAGGACCATTTTCTTCTTTTTTTAAGAAACATTAAACTATATTTCCGTCTGAGTTCACTCATATGTATATCATAAGGACAATAGCCAGTCAAACTGTAATCCATAGTACGTAAAAGTTTATTTTGCACAATTTCTATTCGTTGAGAATGCAGGCAAAACAGGATCCCAGATCATTGCACAATATTCCAATATTGGCTTAACAAGGGTATTAAAAATACAAATAATAGTATCAGACCTGGCAAAAACACGAGTACGTCTTAGGGTGAAACCAAGCATATATGCTAACATAAATTTATGCTAAGATAGATAAGCCAAATGCACCAAAATAACCGAGAACCTACTGCTATTTTTCCCCCAAGTTTGCCTCCTGGTGTAATTTTTATCCTGCAGATTAGCTTCCAGCGTGGTCTTTGACTTCCCCATTTAAAATCGATGCTCCTTATCCCAGAGTTCGCTAAATATATACAAGTCTTACTAGGGTCACTTTCAGATCTCCGACATATTTGCACAAATCTACAGGGTTATATTGTTTGAGCGCCATTGTAAAGAACCTTGCTGTCCTAACAAGGAAGTAAACCCTGTATCTTTGCAGTGACTAGCCGACGCTCTACCGTTAAGCTACTGGGACAGAATTGCAAGCTTTTATGGACTCTACAAACTATAAAAGAATTGGATTTTAGATTTGATTATAAAACATCGAAACGATGCCCTATAAGTAGCTTGCACCATCGTCCACGCCCAACACTTCTTTCTTTTCCAATTAGAAATATGTGAAAATGGGATGTTGCACACCAATATATAACGAGTAACAGTGTTCCATTATTTTTTTATTCACATATGAAAATCTTACAACTACGAAAAAATACGTCAACCAAATAACACTTTGTGTGGTTCTTGTTCCAAAGAATTGCTCAGAAACGTTCCGGAGAAAATCAATCTAATGTGGCAGCAAAGAACTTCAAAATGAAAGAATGAGGCATTTCTGGAATAGTACACTTAAGCTTTTCTCTCCACGAAGATATATTTCTCCGTAGAAATACCATACTAAGCTCCGCTTAGATATTTACGCTGAAAGTTTGTAGAAAGTGAAAAGTGCCCTTTATATGTGTGTATACTTGTTTTGCTAAGTTTGCGAAATGCCGGTGAATAGACGTTGCTTACAGATGACAAGATAATGCTATAACAATGCATTTTGATGAGCATGATGAGGCTTTAATTAAACCGTTATGCATTGTTATCACTTGAATGTTCGTAAGCAAAGTAATATTTAATCAGTATGGAGTGTGAGGATGTTTTAAATTTTTCATATTATACGGCGAAAGTTTTATTTACCTGAGAATTTTCGAATGTAACGTATGAGAATTCTGTACCTAATTCAAATACTTTTGGAAAGGTTTTTCTGTGTATGTATAAGTGTTTTTATATATGTCTGTGTGTGTATCTGTGCATGCGACTGATATGTGAGCACAGTAATTGAACGTATGCACTCACCACTATCAAATTTCGTAGCTAGATACATGTGACAAACTAGAAATGGATATATATTTAAAAACATATGACAAGTTTATGGTGTAACAATAAATTTTGATGGTCATCGTGAGGCTTTAATTAAACTGTTTGCACTGTTATTACTGGATTGTTCGGTAGGATAGTAATACTTAATCAGTATGAAGTGTGAGAGTGTTTCAAATTTTCATCCTATTTTACGGAGAAAGTTTTGTTTACTTGAAGACTTTCGAATATCAAGTATAAGAATTTTGTACCTAATTAAAATACTTTCAGAAAGGTATTTCTGTGTATGTATAAGTGTTTTTAGTATGTGTATATGTGCATGCGACTGGCACAATAACTGAACGTATGCGCTCACCACTATCAAATTTGATAACTAGATACATGTGACAAATTAGAAATGTATAGATTTTTAAAAACATATGACAAGTTAATGGTATAACAATACATTTCGATGGTCATGGTGAGGCCTTAATTAAACTGTTTGCACTGTTATTACTGGATTGATCGTTAGGATAGTAATACTTAATCAGTATGAAGTGTGAGAGTGTTTTAAATTTTCATATTATTCTACGGAGAAAGTTTTGTTTAGCTGAAGACTTTCGAATATGACGTATAAGAATTCTGTACCTAATTCAAATTCTTTTGGAAAGGTCTCCCTGTGCATGTATAAGTGTTTTTTGTATGTGAGTGTGTATATCGCTGTTATGTGAGCATGACAACTGTATGCACGTACCACTCTCAAATTTTATAGTTAGATATTTGTAACAAACTAGATACTTAGGACAAACTAGATACTTGTGGCAAATTAGACAATTTGTGACAACAATTGATAGATGTTTAATTAATTATTATTCCTAAAATTCAAATTATTCAATTTTCATTAATTTAGCAGCAGTACTTCCTATGGAAAACAGTGATAATGGTAAAAATTCAATCGTAGTATACACTATATGGGGGGTAAATGGATAATTTGAACAAAGTTAGGGATATTAATAGTATCATTACAATTTATATTAAGACAGATAGATAAGACATGTTTTATGTAGTTTAGTGACACCATCGACGTCATTAACCTACATAAAATGTTATCACGTAAAGAATTCATCGACAATATTTTAAATTTCTGATGTAGGCAGAACGCGCCTTTCCTCACGTGATACAAGTATTTTACTTCTTTCAATGCAAAATGATGATGAACAAGAATTACGGTACGATGTTTTCAATGTTGAAAACACACATTTAGAGCTTTTGTGGATGACGCCACTCAAAATTATTTTGAAGTACCAAATTAACTTATATTTTGCGCAAGTAATCTAACTCGACAATTGAAGATATTGCTAACATATGCTAAGAAATATGCTCCGTTATATTAAAATATGCTAGATATAATTTCATCAATTTGGAGTCAATTTCGTTCCTTTAGCGCCATTTTCGCCAATTTGACAATACATTTATCAATATGTCACTGCATTAAAAAAAGGCGCCAAATTGGCAATATTCCATCAAATTTGCCGTTAAGTGTTACATATTGGATGATACTTACAACTGTTTATATTTATGTGATATTTTAGAAACACTTTTTTGAACAATATGCAATACCTCGAAAACGGTTAAAGTTAGCATTCCAAAGTTTACGTCATTTGTTTTTAATAAAATGCTGCGTATAAAATAATTATTTATTTAACATTATTCAATGTCCTGATATTTTCATAATTTTTTCAAAAATTCTATCGAAAAATGGAAGGTTTTCGGAACGTTTGAATCACGTTTAAAATCACCAGTATTTATGGATTGTAATAATCCTACCAAAATTACGTTCAATACGCTCCATTCTTTCAAGAGATATCGATCGCATCCACAGACTCACGGATGCAGACATATTCAATTACACACACTCACACATATACACACACACATTCATTCACACACACTCACACATATACACACACATTCATTCACACACACTCACACATATACACACACATTCATTCACACACACTCACACATATGCACACACATTCATTCATACACGCAACTATATGCATTAATTCACATACACAAACACTCGCAAACACACATTTATTCACACACACACGTGCAGAAATTTCTTGGGTGTAAAATCTGAAAGATATAATACAAAATTATTTATCATAATAATTATGATATTGTTAAGATCTCACTGGCCCAGTCAGACATGGAACAGCGGATTTCCAAATTAGCCGATACACCAACATTTGAGCTACTGGGAGAATATTCCAAGTTCCTCTTGACGACATAAAACAAACAAAATCCTCTCTTTAAAATCAGATCCGCGTGCACTTTCCAATCTGAACGACCACCCTGCTTTCTCTACATTTTTTTAAACTAGCTAATATCATACGTGGTCTTAATCTTGTAACTGACGCCTTAATTTCTAAGATCCACTGAAAATTTCCGACTGTGTCTTTTTCAAACACCCATCATCATTGTATCCAACCTAGAAGGGTAATATGTAGGGGCGTCATTATAAAGGTCCCACTGTCGTAACCGCATCAAACCGTAGATCTTTGATCCAGACAGACAATGTTCTAACTGTGGTGCAACTGGTATAAGATTCCAGCATCTTCTTGCCGAAGTGCTTATATTAACATAGTTAAGCAAAGGCATCCATTGGTATCGATAAACTGTTGCCAACTTGAAAAAGAAAATCTCGAAGAATCTTAAAATATTTTTAAATGATGCCTTGAGTAAAAATTCGGGAAAACAATACTTCATTCTAATAATAATTGTAATGCGCGTAGACCTAAATGCTATAGAATATAAAGGTTTGACAAAGTCGAATGGCAATTTTTCACTCTGGGTATTATATTTCTTATGAAAAATGTTTGAAAATGTTAAAACATACATCAACTAAATAACACATCATCGGGTTCTTATTCCAAAGAGTTGCTTACAGACGTTCCGGAGAAAAATTAATATCATGTGGCAGAAAAGAAATTTCAAATGAAAAGAAGAGACATTTCTGGAATAGTACACCTAAGCATTTTTTTCCACGAAGATATATTTCTCCGTAGAAATACTTCACTAAGCTCTGCTCGGATTTTTACCTTGAAAGTTTGTGGAAAGTGAAAAGTGCCCTCATGTGTAGGTTCTTCTTGTTTTGCTAAATTCACGAACCCCCCCCCCCCCCCCATGAAGAGGCGTTGATTACAGATGACAACATAATGCTACAACAATGCATTCTGAAGGGCATGGTAAAGCACTCAAATATTATGCATAGTTATTACTTAAATATTCATGTGAATAGAAATAGTGAATAATTAATTAGTATAGAGTGTGAAGCAATTTTTAATTTTTACATTATTTATTGTACAAAGGAGGTTTTGTTTACCTGAATTCGAGATTTTGACGCAGAAGCGTTTTAAAATATAAATCATTTTGTAAAAGTCGGTCTGGATTTGAATAGGTGTGTATGTGTGTATTTCACTGAAGTATGGACACCATAACTCAGGACTGAATGCAGCTATCGTTATAAAATTTTATGTTTAGATGCATGTGTAGAATTATAGAATAATAAATTTTAAAATGCTTTCCATAATTAAAATTCAAATTATTCAACAACGGATAAAAAGAGCTGTGATATTTCTATCTTAGATTGGCAGTTCTTTCTTAGCTGAAGTTAAGAGAAAGTGTTATCTTTGGCCTGAGGAAGAGGGCTGAAAACGCTCTAAAACCAATTTTAGACATCTAATTTCCCTATGCCTGCTTTCTTCAAGGTAGTATTACAAAGATATTTTATTAGCATTTATTAACACTTTCCAACATAGTTGAAAAGTGTTTATGACTTTGGTCATTCTGTCTGCCTAACTGTTTGTCTGTCTGGCCATCCGTTCGCACGATAACTGCCGTACAAATGACTTTATCGAAATTGAATCTTAGTATGTTGTTCAGACAGACTACGGGATGTTTAGGAATGAAAATAAATAATACACCCGATTAATTTCGGATTTATCAAGGTGGAAAAAATGACATACATTGAACCCTATGGGATTTAATTTTTCAAACATTTTTAAACAAAGTTAAAATGCATGAATTACTTCGAAAATTTTAGAAAATATTCACATTATTACATAAAAAGTGTAACAAAAATTTCAGCATAATGTTGAGTAGTTTTTTAAATAAAATTTGAAATAATAATTACACTCATGATATATGAAGAGATCACGTTACTCATTAGAAAACAAAAATGTGACTTCTATTTGTTCTGCTGTTACCATAGATCAAATAAAGATCGATATACACTAAAGTAAAGTTTATATTTAGTGTTGCATCTGTCATAAAACCGCTTTATGTTTGCTTATTATCTGTGCATCTAAATTCTGTACCAACGCAATTACAATATTTTTGGTTTAAGTGATAACTAAACTTTGATTATTAATACAACGAAGCCTAATTTTAACGCTAAACTATAGTATTCAGAATGTAAAAAAATCAAGCGATTGTAAGGTGAGTTGTATAAAAATTGCTGATTTTTTTCCTGCAAAATAATTTAGCTCCGGAGTCTGGAATATAAGTGATATGAATGAAATATTCATTGTTTTTTATAGAGAGGCAGATGATTTATATTTCGTTGACGTCATTGGAAAAAAGTTTTTTTTTGTAACTATCAATGTATTTTTCGCTGAAGTATAGAGTTTTCAAGTCTAGAAAATTACTGCAATACTGTGATAATTCAAAAAACATCAGCATGTAATTTTAGGGATGCTTAAATAAAATTGCATGTCAGTAGAAACATGTTTCATAATCAATGCTTTATGCATGACTGATCTTTGTTTATTGTAATTTTAACTATTCTATGGATATTAATCGTAGCGTCTTTAATTTAATTTCCACGGAGCTTATTCCCAATCTCTCTTAAATGTGTTTCTATATTTTCACAACGATGAAAAACACCTATATTCTCAGTAAACTATGTGCACTCTCGAAGCTTATCTTTTCCATAAATAAGTTTGTGCAGAAATACTAATATCGACAGAAGAAAGAGAAAAAAAATATCGTATATTGAAACAAATTGTTAAATAAAAAGTTATAGTAAGATAAGCCTCGTTGAAAGATTTTATGGCTTTTTAAGAAAATATTGTTCAGTTTTGTGTTTTTCATTTACTCCAGAAGCAGATCGCTGAAAAGTTTCACATTTCACTTTTAATGGGTCGTAAATTACTCTGGATTTGAAAAAAGACGGAATTACGATTTTACGGTTCGCGGAGTTAGGATTTGGGACAAACTCATATTGCAAAAAAATATCAATTTTAAGGGATAATGTACCAGCATAACACAGTTATATAAATAAGGTATTTCTAAATATATATATATATATAAATTTAGATGCTTGCAATAAAAATGTAATTTTTTTCATTCTGCGAATGAAAAATGGATTTTCATAATGCATTTTGTGATACAGTATTCTGAAAAGGTGTTTACAGGTTTTTTCTAATGATAGAAAGGCGACAAGAAGACACCCGACTTCGACAAGAAGGCGCCAGACTTTATTATATAGGCGGACATTAATTTATGGTCACGACAATAATTGATGACATCACGGCACATGAGGTTCATGAACTCAGTCGACTCCGCAGGTTATAGGAAATTCTCCGATGGAAACATGGATGGCCCAAGACCCTTCACAGGCCTGTGTGCCAATGGGCAGACAGATGACTACTAGCCAATGGGTAGATAGATGACTACTAGCCAATGGGAGACAGATGACTACTAGCCAATGGATAGCCAGGGCGGAGCTAGCAGATAACCTAGTGCATCAGATGAAAGGATGAAAATATTCATCGCATTCTATTCAACACATTAAATTATGGAGACATAGTTGTAAGTTAGTTATAGTCGGTACAAATGCATAATAAAGAGGAGTTAGATTCTGTATGTTATGGAGAAATTATACGCTTATGAGTGATGTTAAAATGCGCAACTACGGATCCCAAAAGGGACGTATATACCTTACCAATAATCGCCGAATGAAGTGCATAAAAGAGATGAGCATGAGGTAACCTATTTATAATCTTATACGAGGAGATATCGTGAATCTGACTCTATGTCACTTAAACGAACATGTATCACACGTAAATAGTAATATTGATCGATAATTTGTACAATGTTGAATATTAATTGTAGATTTAATCATAAGAATATTGAAGCATAAATGATAATTATAATAAAATTTAAATTTGAAGAAAAATATATCTCTTCATTGTGAAGGTTAAATAGTTCATTGCATATATGTTAACCAATTTACTTCTAGTTAACACAGACCAACACACAATGGTGGGTTATCGCAACAGCGAGTACTACAAAAATGTACGACAGGACAATCGCAATAAAAAAAATCTGATGTGGGCAACATATGACTTCCCTTATATAATGTAATGAATTTACGACTTTTACAGTAAAAAAATAGGTTTTTCTTATAGTAGATACTAATAATCTTTCCAAGATATTGAATTTTCGACAATTAGTCGTCATTTTCATTGATTTAGCGTCATTTGTATCCATTTAGCCAGATTTTCGTTAATTTCGCAACATTTCAAAAAGTCGCCAAGTTGGCGACATTCCGCCAAATCCGTCGCCAAAATCTCGCCAAGCGTTATGGATGAAGAAATAAGTTATTCTTACGGCAGACAAATGACTATTGGCGTTCAAATACAAAAGTATTACTCAAAGTATCTTTTTCCATGAATGGAACGAGCTAGATCCACGAGAATGATGTCACCCAATTTAACGTATGGTACTACATATGAAAAGTGAACATGTTTCTCAATAGGAAATATTTTTTTTTATTTTATATGACTTTTTGATAATTTTTTTGAAAAATGTGCAATATCTCAATAACGGTTTGTGTTAGCGTTCTAAAATTTATGCCAATCGTTTTCTAATGAAAAATCTACCATATACATCAGAAAAATACATCAGAAATGTCTATTTGCGTAACTTTATTAGTGGTTTTGATTTTTTGACGATTTTTTCAAAATTTTATTCGAAAATTTAGAGGGGTTCTGAACATTTGATTGCTTATAAAAGCAATAGGCTTCCAGTGTTTATGGATTGGGATTTTTTTACCAAATTTGGTTCGAATCGGTCCATTCGTTCGTCAGTTATCGTCTCCACAGACTCACTGACACACACACACACACACACACAGACATCACTTCAAAAATGTTTGATTCGTGATCAGGGATGCTTGAAACGTGCTCTCCCGTCGAAAACTCGAATTCGAATTTTCGACCCCGTCACAATACTTTCCTTATACATTATGTATATAAGGAAAGTAATAATTGTTAAATAAAGCCACATATTTTACGATGAAAATATATTATTCATTTATTACTTTACTTTCACACATAGTATAATGTATGGGGAATGTATTAGTCATGACGGGGGTTAAAAATTCGAATTCCAGTATTCGACGAAAGATCGACAAAGAATTCCTTCAATCGAATCGGACGTTTTCACTTGATGTCTGGGTATGTATGTATGTGTGTATATAAATATTGTGTATATATATATGTGTGTGTGTGTGTGTATATATATATATGTCTGTATCTGCGGATGAGATATATCATGATATTTCGTTGCATTATGTACAGTGTTCTGCTGTAGCTAGAATAACTTATTGCAATATATCAATAGTAATCACATGAGTAATCCAGATACGATTCAATATCATTATTAAATGTGGCTCCTGATAGCCTACCTTTCCTCTGTAATTAATAGTACGCAGTTTACAATATTTACAACAAAAAATCGTCAATGATTCTAATGTAATGCAGCCGAAATGGTTTAAGTGAATAGTGTCTTACATAATAATGGAAAATGGTTCTTTTTGTGGTCTATAGCAAAAAATCTAACCGTCGTACGGCCATAAAATAGGGTACACAATACTTCATGAAGACCCGGAAAGGTTCACCTTGGCGTTACTTAAAAAAAAATTCGAATTAGCTTATTTACTTATTTTATGTTTTAAGCTGATTCTCACTCAAATCGGTTCCTTAGCGACTGAAAATATTATCACATAGTTTCCATTTTGATAACATCAAAAAGTTCGAAAAAATATCTTACAAACAATTTTTGAACGGAATCCATACAATAAATAGCCGAATTTCCGTGAATGTAAAAAATACGTTTTATGCATTTAAAAACATATCCACGATATTTATATTACAATATAAAAATATCCGATCTGCATAATTTAACAGCAATTTTCTTAAATGTTACACATTACTGCAAAATGAAAAACACATTCTTAACCCATCCATTCATTAATTATACATTTTTTTAAGTGGGCGGCCTGTTAAAATTTATGAATCATTTTTTTTTCTTCGACCGTTCTTCGGTCACGGCTAACTTTTACCGCCATCTACCTAGACTTTACCGTCATTTTTTCATTGGATATTTTTACCAGGTTCTTTTACAGGGGTACTTTCGGCCCAGACCCAACCCAAAGGAGAAAGGTGTCTATATGGACGATCGGACAATTTACAGGGATGATTATCAAAAGTCATAGTTAAGCAACATGAAGCTTTATTTCAATAATCCATACCTAAGAAACCGAAAAGGTGTGATTTATTTGAGTGGCATGATTAATATATCTCCGAACCCGATCAAGTAATGAATCTGATTCATTTTAAAATATGTTCTTTATTGGTCCTATATGAACACAAAGGAAAATTTCAGTTACCCGCCACCAAGAGATAACACAAGAAAAATCAAACATGCATAAAGCATTGATTATGAAACACTTTTCAACAGAAATGCAAAATGCGATACATTCAGCAGTGATATCTTTTAATTATCACAGAACTAGGATAATTTATTTTACTTGAAAACTTAAAACTTCATCGAAAAAAATGAACTTTATTCAAATGACGTCATCGAAATATAAATCGTCTGGCTCTCTATGTAAAAGCTGTGAATATTTCATTCATACATTTTTATTCCAGACTCCAGAGTTAAATAATTTTGCTTGAAAAAAATTCAGCAATTCTTATACAATCTTAACAATCACTTGTTTACATTCTGCATCCATTAAAATTAGGCTTCGTTGTAGAAATAAACAAAGTTTGATGATCATTATTTCAGCGCAAAAATATTGTAATTACATTGGCGCAGAATATAGATGCACAAAAATTACGAAAAAATAAAGTGGTTTTAGGACGGTTGAAACACAAAATATAAATTCAAAAGAATTTTAAAAAGCATGATTTTTACTCTGGGATAAAAAGATGGATGCCCTATTTTATTTTGAAGTGGGTCACGTGATCTCTTCATATTATATGAATGTAATTATTATTTTAATTTTTATTTTAAAAACTACCGAACATATTTTGCTGAAATTTTTTTTTTATTTTTATGGGATAATTTGAATATTTTCTAAAACTTTCGAAGCAGTTTGTGAATTTTAAATTTGCTTAAAAAATGTTTGAAAAACTAGGTCAAATTGGGATCCATGAATTTCATTTTTTCAACCGGGGTGCAATCTAAAAATAATTAGGTGACATTATTCATTTACATTCCTGTATGTCCCACAAATCGTCTCAACAACATACTAAATTTTCATTTCTATGGCAGTTGTCGTGCGAACGGATAGATAGACAGCATGAACAAAATTACAAACACATTTCAACTATGTTGTAAAGTGCTAAAAAGTGGAATGACAAATGAGCACGATTATAAAGTTTATATATCATACATTAAATGAAGAACAAATCAAAACGTGATGTTTTTATACATGGCAGCACACAGAGTGTGAGCAGAAACCAGTTTGTAAGCCCTGCAAAGATATCAAACACTCTGTAAAATTTCAAAAGTTTTAACTCCAGCCGTTCCGTACGTGTTCCAAATATATACAACTTCCTACGGGACGAGAAATCATGCAAACTGATTACTTTGATCAAATGAAGAGGAAATGTTGCTAGCAGAGAATATGCATGATACGGTATTTCAAATAAAAGAGTTTGACACATTCGCTTCTGAAACACAAAGGTAATGTTTTCAAATGTTTTTTCCGCGTAAAATGCTGCACAATTTAATTATTTTCTCATAATTTATTAATAACTAGAACGAATAACCCGCTGTTTCCCTGGTCATAAATAAGCATCCGCTACTTAAATTATACATTTACGGAATTACCGTTTCAAACCGTCTTAATTTCCAAATCATTTGTTCCTCTCATTTCTCATTGAAATGGCAGCATTTATCGGATTACCTCTTTAAAATCCAATTTGACTCCTGTTAGAATTAGATTTATGCAGGTAAAATTAAGGAGTTAACACTTCATATTAAGAAAACACCAACATAATTTGAAACAATAATTCAGGTGACTCGTAGTCCTGCATTGTATATACTTCTACGGCGAAAGTCCTAAAATGTTTATTTATACTGTCCATTTTGTAAAAATAAATTTTGATCCTAATGAAAGTTAGAACTGAAACAATAAAAAATATTCCTACGTATTCAAAATAATTTTATCTTTCAATTTATTTTTATCCCCTTATATTCTGTACTCTGTTGTACAACTACGAAAAACAATCTGATGTGAGCAGAACATGACTTTCCCTGCAGACTCAAATTCATCGTCTCTTTATTTCATTAATAATTCTTTAAATGTAGTTTAATTACACTAAATGACATGCATAAACAATTGAAAATACGCTGAATTTACGTTTTTAATCCAGCTTTTGTTTTCATTGGTAACTGCACTTATTCCCAAAACCGACGTAGAAAATATACGAAAGAATTAAAATATCTCAACACCTAGTCCCAGAGTAATGGGGTTGGTCTTATTCCTTTCACCGTCAAAAATTGCATATAACACAAGCATTTAATTGATGCATAAATTGAGCATACGTAGTCATTTATTTTAGATTTTGACGATTTCGCAAAAACAGCAGATTTTTTTTCCCACTGAATCGTACCAAAATCTAATCAGCACCATAAGTACATAAGTGACTTATCTACCAAATTTTGTGTAAATTGGTCAACTAATTTTTCCGTCAGAGTGGATGCAGACAATCTTGGGGGCCATTTCGCAAAAAAATGCAGGGTTTTTTCCTTAATCGTACCAAAATCTAATCAGCACCTGGGTAATCCACGTGTGACTTATATACCAAATAGTATAAAATTTGATTAATTAGCTTTTGAGTTCGAGTGGATTCATATATTGCACACACACGCACACACAAACGTCTCGTTAAAATAGCTTTTTCGTGTTCTGGAGGTCCCGAAACGTTGTTGTTGTTGAGACCCAGACCGTCCGACCTACCAGAAAGGTGTAAGGTAACTGTTTGGACGGCCGGGAAGTGCCCCCCAATTTAAACAGGAACCCAGTGGGGGAGGCATCCATAGGGACCGTACCCTCCTTCCCCTACCACCAACCTCTCGGAAGGACTTTCGGATATACATGTTTAACGTGATCGCACTCCGCATGAACACGGCGGCAGTTGTGGCAGCGTGCAAATCCAGCGCGTAAACCACCGAGCTACCGCGCCCGAAATGTGCCAACAGCACGCGGTGTTCCCAGGTGGTCACCCACCCAAGTACTAACCACGCCCGATGCTGCTTGACTTCGGTGATCTAACGAGAACCGGTGTTTTCCGCACGGTAGGGCCGTTGGCTCAATGTTGAATAAGACCAACAGAATAAGACCAAAAGAATAAGACCAACCCTATTACTCTAGGACTAGTCGTTCTTGAGATATTTTAGTTTTTACGCATTTTCGCTACTCCACCTTTGAAAATAAGTCCAGTTACCAAATGAAAAAAAAATTGAATTAAAAGTGAAAATTCGGTGCAATTTAAAAAGTAATAATGTTTGTTATTTTCTGAAATTATACAAAATTTAATGAATTATTGAAGACATAAAGAGAACGTGAAAATGAATCTGTAGGGAAAGTAATGTTCTGCCTACATCAGATTTTTTTATTACGATACATGGACCATTAGTAGCATATCTAAATAGATTTAAAGTCAAAAGGTCTCCAAATTGCTTTTGCCTAGGGTATGGCGATATTTACCACTATGTTTGTGATTGTATTTACGCCAATAAGTTTCACTAAGACAACTGACGAAGGAATTATTGTTATCTAAAGGACTTGAAAACGTTATTTAACATCTTGAATTAGTGATTGCGTTCTCCTTGCTAGCCAAATTGCTGACAGTTTAAATGAAAATTGCAAAAAAATAGTGTTATTATAATATATTTGCATATAGTACCTTATAAGTTTTCTGTGACATTGCTGGTCCGTTAAAAATTCGAAATTTTAGTGAAGTAATTTAAATTTTCCGAATGATTTGAACGATCATGTTCGCGGGACTAGAAGTGATGGTGATTGATTAGGAACCTTGATCTGTTCATGGGTTTTTCCTTCTTTAAATGTTACTGATTAATGTTGTTCTGTTTTACTATTTGCGCCGTTCTTCTTCGTTATTATTGTTCGTTTTAAACATTCGCATTTAAAAAAAAAATTATCCTTCACCTTAATTACTTTTGCAAGTATTATATACTATCACTTTAGGGTATGCTCACTTCTTCTCCCTGCAACCTGTAATTGTTGTCATGTGTATTTGTTATGTGTATTGTTACTTTCCCTGCAATACATGGTATACCATAGTGGTTTGAGAATTATCTCTAGGTATCGGTCGTGTTAGTAATGCAGTCGCTATTGCTATTTGACACAACAGAAAGGCATAGTGTTTAGTATATGTACTTTTGATTATTTTTAAATTAAAAGTTCCTTAATTATGTGTGTAATTAATCTATATTACTTTCTCTGCAATATATGGTAATGTATAGGAAAAGTATTGGAATCGTGCCAAAAATCACAACTCGAGTTTTCGACGGATTTACACGTTTCGGGAGGTCCCTCCACAACACAAAAAAAATATTTTTAGCGTGACGTTTGTGTGTGTGTGTCTGTCTGTACAATGCATCCACTCTAACTCAAACACTAATTGACCAAATTTCATAAAAGTTTACAGGAATGTATCTTGTAGATGACCCTGGTACAGATTAGATTTTGATATAATTCGGGATAATATAGCCTGCATTATTTTCGCAAAATGGCCGGCAAAATATATCTGTATCCACTCTAACTGAAAAACTAATTGACCAAATTTCACAAAATTTGGTAAATATGTCACTTATGATGCAGATTAGAGTTTGGAGTGATTCTGAAAAAAAGTCTGCTTTATTTGTCAAATGGCCCGCAAAAATCGTTAAAATCTAAAATTAAAGATTACGTATGCTCAAACGCATCAGTTAAATGCTTGTATTGTTATCCAATTTTTGAAGATAACAAGAAAGAGACCAATCCCATTACCCTAGAACTTGTTGTTCTCGAGATGTTTTCGTTTTTTTGCATTTTGCTTTGTCGGCTTTAAGAATAAGTATAGTTACCAAATGAAAACGAAAGCTGAAATAGAAACGTAAATTCGATGTCATTTCAATTAACTGTGCGTGTTATGTAATGCAATTAAACTCTATTTAATGAATTATTATTGAAACAAAGTGACAATGGATTTGAGTCTGCAGGGAAAGACATGTGCTACTCACATCAGATTTTTATTTCAGCATTTTTACCGGCCGTCCCTTGTCTTCCTCCTGCCCCCCTCCCTCACACTGTTCTACATCCTTTGGGTAAGCTGTAAAGACTAGGTAATGACAAGACCTTGATATAAAACCGTGGAATAAGACTTTAAGAACAGTCAGTTTAAGTCGTCATAAACTGCACGATCGATATGACGAATCCCACTTCTACGCTGCCAGAAAGTCATTTTTAAAACGACTGAAAATTATCAAACAGTCAGCGAGTTTAAATGTTTTCCGAAATCACGCACTTGATGCGTGACGAAAATACAGTCTTTCCTTCAGGATCCGAATCCTGTTAACCACTTATACTGATCAGATGAAAGGAATTTGTTACCAGGGGAGCAAATACGTGGTGAGACATTCGAAATGAAAGGGTTTGACACAGAAAGTTCTCAGAAGTCACTAAGGATATATATTTTAGTTCTTCATTCGTTAAATACCGCAATAAAAACTTTGTTATTATTTTCTTTCTATATAAATAATGTGTTTTACTTACCTTTTAAACATAATTTTTATTCAATAATATAAAAAATTTGTTAACGTTAAAAACTTTGTTTTTGACTTTGTAACACTTTATGTGTGTTTATGCTGTAAAAAACAGCATAAACACACATAATGTACACTTCAATCGGTTTCAAAAGCAGAAAACAGCATTCCTCGTCACGATAAACAAAAGGCGCAACTTTAGTCCTTCAAGAAATTGCGGAAACAGCTCTACCGCAGTTGCCGAACTTACTTCAATGAAGTTACGCCTCTTATTTGACTTGAAGAAGAAATCTATAACTTGCCTTCTACTCGCTATGGGGATGATAGTTTTGTTCTTTTGGATAACTTCTCTTATAATGTTAATGGTATTTTGGATGTTTTGAATTCCATTAATCCTTACATTTAGTTTACCTATGAAATGGAAAACAATGATAGTCTTGTATTTTTGGATGTTTTGGTCATCTGCAACGAGAATTAATTTCTCCCTACGGTCTGTCGTAAATCTTTTTCGGTGTCTATCTCCAGATAAAAATTCTTGCCATCCGCTCAACCAGAAAATTGCTGCTTTCAATACCTTTGTCCATAGTGCTTTGAATTTTGTTCTACCAACGATTTTCTCAATTCTGAGATCAATTATTTAATAGCTATTGCTGTCTATCGATCGTGATTTCTCTCCCTGCATTATTGATCGTGTTATTAAAATTTTCTCTAAACCTTCCTCTAAACGTATTTCTAAAAACGATTTCTATAACACCTTCCCGTGTTTACCATTTTCCTTCATTTTTGTACCACCATCCTGTGTTTTATCATTTTACCATTTTTCTCAAAAATCAGTCAGCAGATTGTTAAAATCCTTATAACACTCAAATTTAATATTGTGCTTAAACCTTCTAATAAACTCAGATTTCTTAATCTTTAACATCCTTTATAAATTTCTAATAATTGGAGCATTCATAGTACTTTTTGCTAGTATGGTCTTTCTCATTTTGGTCAAACTAAACGTGCTCTAAAATTGTCTCAAGTTGCATGAAAACTATATAAAAAAACAGGAATTAAATAAATCTGCAATTGCTCAACATTGCTATCAATTTGACTACCGTTTTTAAATTTCTTCAGCAAGGATCATACATGCCTGTCCCATGTCCAGAGAAATTCTAGTAATTTAGTTAAGACTTATTCAGTACTCCATTTTTGTACTCATTCTGGCGGAGTGCTCTGTGAATTCTTTTTAATTTTCTTTGTTCAATTTCTTAGCCTTTAGACTTTTATGTGTCGTTTTAACTTATGTTTCGTCTCTTTGGATCTCCAATATTCTTGTTCCAACTTCGAAGGGATATTTTGGTTGTGTTTTGGAGCATGCCATTTTTGTGTTATGCTCCTCGTTTTGGGTTGGCTGGCATGTTCTTCATTCTGCTTTCTGAATGGCCTTTTTAGGTTGACTCTTAATCCAAGTCTTAAATATATAAACCCCTTTGTTTTTATGGTTGTGACCATTTTGCCTTTCTGATTTCGAGTTTATTGGTTCTCTTGCACTGACGAAGGGTATCCAGTATATCCTCAAAACAACTGTATGCTGCATTACTACTTTATTTGTGATTAAATACGTTGCTCAAGTTTTTTTTTATTATAAGGTTTCTTAACTCGAAAATTTTTGTGCTTAAAAAAACTGACGTTTCCTTTTCAGAAAAAAAATCTTCGACATTTAAAAAAAATATCTGATGTGGGCAGCACATATTTTCTTTATATAATGCACTGAATTTACCACTTTTACAGCAAAAAAATTATTCATATACTAGATAATTATATTATTTCCAAGATATTGAATTTTCGTCATTTAGTCGTCATTTTCATTGATTTAACGTCGTTTTTATCCATTTGGCGAGATTTTCGCTAATTTGGTAACATTTAAAAAGTAGCCAAGTTGGCGACATTCTTCGAAATTCGTCGCCAAAATCACGCAAAGTGTTATGGACAGAGAAATAAGTTATTCTTATAGCAGATAAATGACTATTAGCGGTCAAATAAAAAAGTATTACTCAAAGTATCATTTCTCATAAATGGAACGAGTTAAATTCACGAGAATGATGTCACCAAATTTATCGCATAATATTACATATGAAAGTGAACATGTTTCTCAACAGTTAATATATTTTTTTTAAGTTATGGGATTTTTTGATAAATTTATTTGGAAAATGTGCAATATCTCGAGAACGGTTCATGCTAACGTTCTAAAGTTTAGGTCAATTGTTTTCTAAGGAAAAATTACATAAGAAATGTCTATTTGCGTAACTTTATTAAAGATTTTGATTTTTTAATGATTTTTACAAAATTTCACTCGAAAATTTAGGGTGGTTTTGGACATTCGATTGCGTTTAAAAACAACAGGCTTCCAGTATTTATGGATTGTGATTTTTGTACCAAATTTTATTCGAATCGCTTCATTCGTTCGTGAGATATCGTCTCCACAGACTCACTAACGCACACACACACATGACCTCAAATATGTTTGATGCGTGATCAGGGATGCTTGAAACGTGCTCTCTCGTCGAAAACTCGAATTCGAATATTCGACCCTATCACAATACTCTCCTTATGTTTATAAGGAAATGTAACATTATGTTTATAAGGAAAATAATATTGAATACTTGTCAGCATGAACTTCTTTTACAATTGGACCTAAATGTATTTAGATAGAGCTTTGTACACAAGACAAAATTATTAAATTATTGACATTAAATTATTCAAGACAACATCAAAATTATTTTTTGAGAATTGGAATTCTTGGTGTTAATCTGGAACGTGGTTGAAGACAACCAGGTACATAATGATTGTACTTGCAGGTAATATCATGATGAGTCAAAAACAACGCGTTATGTAGTGGTGTTGCATTTCCGGAAAGTTGATGGACAGATGATAATGGCGACCAACTTATAGCAAATGGGTGCTGGAGGCATCGTTTCGGAAGCCATCTGTAGCTCTTTGCACCTGTCTATCGCAATATCTGTCTCAAACAGATGGCAATCCCTTACTGACCAAATGATGTTTATCACTGCTTGGCACGAGGAAACCAGCGTACATGTTCTTGTACAGTTTAAGTACACTTTTGTCGCCAATGGATGTTTCACGAAAAATTCATGTTACAATAAATGGACCGCCAGTAACTGTTTTGCTGGGCATATCACTTATGTGATTGAATTGGATGTAAATCATGTAAATGCATTACTTAAAAAAGCGAAATTACTGCAAGACAAAAATTAAATGAAGTGTGGCTCAACTCGACTTTCTCATAACAGAATTCATTTTCTTTTTTTAATTCTACAAGAAAATATTCTTAAAATCGGTATCGTGGGTCCAAATGATTACAACTACAGCATGTTACCATTCACTTTAAAGGGCTTTAAGAAATATTCGATTGATACGATACTTGGCAATCGGTTCTGGACATAATCCCGACAGCCGAAATCCCGACAAACCAGAATCCCGACAGCCGAAATCCCTACATGCCAAAATCCCGACAGGGTCGAAATCCCGACAGCCGAAACCCACTCTTGCACAGACTAATACAACACTAGGCGGTCATCGCAGTGACGTCACTAGGGTTAGAATTTACTAATCAGCATCTCCCCCCCCCACACGCTAGACTCACGCTGGGCACACGCACATGGCTGTCTACGCCTATATGTATAGCTTGATCAAAATTATCGGCTTTTTCACATCTCTACATTTTACAAATTAATAGTTTTAATCACTAAATCATAACAATTATGCCATTACTGAAATACATTTTGACAAATTGAAATGACAGTCAAAGATTAAAATGATATAACAGGTCGGTATAAGATTTAGGAAATTCATTTTATTAAAAAAGAAAAAAACACTTACACATTCTGCATACGTTCAAATAGCATATTTACAGTGACACAGTGTGAGCGATACCACGAAGATATTCCATCACAGGTTGATTATTACGATCGTTCCCAACAGTCATAATTCTCTTATCCCAGTCATCATCTACCTTCCTACGTTTTGGTTGTTGTTCTCCTCGAAGAATGCATTCAACTTGGCAATCCACCTGCTCCTGTTCTTTTTGAAATTATTCTATGATGTTATAAACACCAACATGGGCCCGTCCAACTAGGATTTCCCATCTCCTCTGCCAAGCCTCGACAACGTTTTGAGTACGCGGAGCTCCATGTTGTATGGAATCAAACACGCACCAGAGTGTTGATGGGAACAACGGCGGAACGCGAACGGCAATACCATTACGCAAACGACGCCTCATTCTTCCACGAATGTAATTGTCTTCGAACCACTGAACGGCTTCTTGAGCATTGGATGACAAATGAGGAAGTAAAGTGTCAAGTGCTGCTGGAATTTCGTCAGCTGGCACAAAGGCTAATGCAAATAAATGACGAAGCATTAAACTAAACGGTTCATCTGTGCCGTAGCAAGAAGCGAATCCACTTGCTTGAATTAATTTTTCTCCATCCACATTGACACAGATGGAAAAAAAAGCTTTGTTGTTAACGTTCGGGAACTCGGATTTCGAAGCATTTATAGCTGCCTTTTCTAGATCACTAATGATTCTGCGTGGCCTCAGTTCAACATTATTTTCTTCAGCAAAATCAATTAAATTTTGGAATAATCGTTTGTAATTTTCTTCAGATTTTCTCGTCATCAAAGCATATACTAGCGGTAGAATTCTGCAATTTTGAGATCCAACAGGTGCGTGAATTGTATACAGCTGGTAAAATATTGTGGGCACCGTTTTGAACGTGCCGTCTATAATCCAATAAGGTGCCTGTGACAAACGTTCAACATTTGCAGTTGTTGTAAACATCAGAATTCTTTCATCTCCAACTGCAGAATATCTAACTAAAAATAACTCACCAGTTAAAGTGCTTCTTAAAGTAGGTGGGATATCAATTTCATTCAATGTTTTTGGTTCTGATGGTCTTTCGTTTTGCCTGAGTCGTTTAATCTTTTTGCGGAGAGCGTCTTTTGATGGAATGTATGGACGAATCTCCTGAGAAGTGTTTACGATGTTTGTTTGAATAATTTGTCACGGTTGATTTCAAGTATGCCGAGCATCTTCTTTTAATTGGCCAATACTTTTTGCAATATCAGCTGCACTCGTTTGTGGAGCATGGTTATGCTTAGTAAATTTACGGAGATGATATTGTCCACTCAAAAATATCGCTGTAACTCGACCATTGCACATTCCAGATTTTCTTTTTTCACAACACCAATAATACACATCGGCGCGATTCTTATCTTTCACCATTAAATAACCACGTGCATTAGTTTTATTGCTTCTTTTTTGAGATGGAACAATTTCACAAATTTCAGCCATTTTTTGAAACAATAATATAGCGAGCAAATATAAATCGACAAGTGAGCCCTTGCTAGTTCATTGCACCTGGGATTCTGTTAACCCGTTATCTCTGCCCAATAAAAACACTTAGTTGCTTCTTTTGTTTGGGTACTCGTTTATTTTACTGGTCACTAGTGGAGGGGATGAAGGGGGTAGGTCATAACCACGCCCCAAATGCGAGAGGGGGAAGGGAGATCAACCCCATGCCAATCACTCAATGCCAGACATTGTCACTCAATGACAGAATATATGGCCATTGTCGTAACAAGCGGATGGAGATAAGAGGGAACGTGAGTCCAGCACATGCGTGTGGGGGGAGGGGGGTGCTGATTAGTAAAGAGTGAATTCTAACCCTAGTGACATCACTGCGATGACAGCCTTAGTGTTGTATTAGTCTGTGTAAGAGTGGGTTTCGGCTGTCGGGATTTTGGCTTGTCGGGATTTCGACCTTGTCGGGATTTTGGCTTGTGCGGGTTTCGACCTTGTCGGGATTTCGACCCTGTCGGGATTTTGGCATGTCTGGATTTCGGCTGTCGGGATTACGACCCAGACCCTTGACAATGTACCCCCGGGAGGGTAACTTACCCCCCTCTCAAAGGCGTTAATGACTCCATGAACAAAAAATCTGATATGGGCAGCACATGACTTTCCTTATATAATGCAATGAATTTACAACTTTTACAGTAAAAAAAATAGATTGTTTTTATAGTAGATATTTATATTCTTTCCAAGATACTGAATTTTCATCAATGAGTCGTCATTTTCATTGATTTAGCGATATTTTTATCCATTTGGAGAGTTTTCCGATAATTGAGCAACATTTAAAAAAGTCGCCAAGCTGGCGACAATCCACCAAATTTATCGCCAAAATTTCGCCAAGCGTTATGGACGGAGAAATAAGTTATTCTTACAGCAGATAAATGACTATTGGCGTTCAAATACAAAAGTATTACTCAAAATATCTTTTTTCATGAATGGAACGAGCTAGATCCACGAGAATGATGTCATCAAATTTATCGCATGGTATTACATATGAAAAGTGAACATGTTTCTCAATAAGAAATATTTTTTTTTATTTTATATGATTTTTTGATAATTTCTTTGAAAAATGTGCAATATCTCGAGAACGTTTCATGTTAGCGTTCTAAAATTTATGTCAATCGTTTTCTAATAAAATACTACATAAAAAATGTCTATTTGTGTAACTTTATTAGAGATTTTTATTTTTTGACGATTTTTTCAAAATTGCAGTTGAAAATTTAAGGAGGTTCTGAACATTCGATTGCGTATAAAAGCAACAGGCTTCCAGTGTTTACGGATTGTAATTTTTGTACTAAATTTTGTTCGAATCGGTCCATTCGTTCGTCAGTTATCATCTCCACAGACTCAATGACACACACACACAGACATCACTTCAAAAATGTTTGATTCGTGATCAGGGATCCTTGAAACGCGCTCTCCCGTCGAAAACTCGAACTCGAATTTTCGACCTCGTCACAATACTTTCCTTATACATTATTGTATATAAGGAAAGTAAAAAATTGCGTGGCGGCTATTTTTACGATAGTGATCATTGAGCCCCAAATAAACTCTTTTATGCATAATTATTTCACATTTTGTCAAATGCTGCCATGTTAAAAAAATATAAAATGTAGAATGAAATTCAAAATTTTCACTCGAATTTTAAAAAAATCCTCTCTAGTTCTAGATTTTAAGGGTACAAAGCCGGATATTGTTTCGTAAAAATCCATTAATATTTGTAGCTGCTATTATGTCCGCAAGAAATCGACCACAGGCATCAAACAGACGGATCACTCCAAAAGTAGTCAAAATGTGCTCAGAAGGTCTTAAAACATATATTGGGATCTTGAAATCTAGAATTTTTCTTGGAAATAATACTTTCTTAATAGTACATATGAGAAAGTAAAAATACTGCGTTGACCTAAACTAAAACTTTAATATCAACGTTAGTTTTACCTAACTTAACCTAACTTACCTAACGTTAGCTTTATCAACGTTAGCTTTACCTAAGCTTTACCTTAGGTCAACGCTGCGTTGACCTAAACGTAAACTTTAATATCAACGTTCAATTAACCGTCTCAACTCAGTGGATAAAGCGTCCTCCAGCCTCTGTGATCAGCGAATCAAATCCTTGCTGAAGAGCATGAAATAGTTACAATTATTTGCATTTTTCATCATAGTCGTTTTTCATAGAGTGCGGAAACCAATTTATACACACACCCTTCAAAATTATCAAACATTCGTCAAACTTTAATTTCTTAAACAGCACGAACTCGATGCGTGACGAAAATTTACAGTCCTTCCTTTGGAATCCGAATTTCGTTAACCACTTACGCTGATAAGATGAAGGGAAATTGCTACCAAAGGAGGAAGTACGTGGTGTAGCATTCGGAATGAAAGCGTCTGACTCCGCACGATCTCAAATACAATTTGTAAGCAACAGAACTGGAAGATAAAGACATTTGTAAAATTTTCACTCCCAAAATCTGGGAATACCTGCATTCCAAAATATGCTTATTTGTTACGTTCTATCCGCTGGCTTTGAAGGTGACCAAGAGAGATAACCGACCCACTCGAAAGTATACGACAGATGATCAATCCCGTTCGAGATGCTAATCGACCCCTACGGCCGAGGCTATCAGGACCGCGATGGCCTTCAAGGTAAAAAAATTACATATGCACTGTAAAGAAATCATATCCTAAGCAGGATTCAAAAAGCAGTTTTTTTTTCGCTAAACGAGGCGTCATCTTTATCCCCCCTCTCTCTCTCTTTATATAAATATATAAATATATATATATATATATATATATATATATATATATATATATATATATATATATATATATATATATATATTCTCATCTTAATATTCTCAGAAATTTTCTCATCATCTTAAGTATAGTGGAAAACCCAAACCGCTCCACCTACCCGGTGGTACGATATCTTTCATTCTCGTTTAAATAAAAAGGTTCTTTAGCCTCCATTTTCAATTTAGGAGTTCCCGGTAGATCAATAAATAGAACTAGTCTGGAAAGGTAGTGTAAATTCTCTTATTTCAGTTTTCAGATCGAAGTGAAACTCCACATTCAATAAAGATATTCAAAATATATATACGAAATTCAATATATATTCATATATACAAAATACCCCCCTATTTGTCATAAGACTCCTGAATTGATAATTGATTCCAGAAATCTTGGAATCAATTATCAATTTCGAGATTTTCAAGGTAACTTGAAAATGTCGAAACTCTGTGTTTTTGAAACTGTGCCGACTTATTTCATATAACCTGTCCAGACTAGTTCTATTCATTGAACTACTTTGATCTTCTAAATTCAAAATGAAAGATACAGAACCTTTTTATTTAAACGATAATGAAATATGTTAGAGCTAATTACCCTAAATCAGTGGTTCCCAAACTTTCTGGTCCGCGGACCCCCTCAGAGAAAATAAAAATTTCGCGGACCCCTAAATCATTCGGGTCCTACATAAGCAACCTTTGCGTAAATAAACTGATATTACCACTCGATTTACGAAAGGCCCGTTCAAAACAAAAACATTTTTACCATGCGTAAAGAAAATTGTACAAATCAATTTAACAATGGTTATATAACAACTATATAACTATTTAATAAGCTCCCACTTTCTTAAAATCCTATGGGATTCGTGTTAAAATATATTCGTACTTAAAATATGATATTACAACAACGGAAACGTCCCAAATTGTAATGTCACTCAGAAAGAGGGAAGGAAAACCCCTATTTTCATTTTTCGTCTAAATGAAACTTATTGAGTCTCAATAAAAATTTGATTACGATGGAAAATTTACTTCATTTTATGTTCTTTATTAGAATAGGAATAAATTAATGTGTAGGCACATAACATATTATAATTTCTCGAAGTTTCAATTCGCCCATACACGGTCTTAAATAAAAAGTATTTTTGACATTCATCGAATTTAAATTTTTTCAGACATCACACACTTACGAAAATTTACAGTTCTTCTTACGGGATCCGAATCTCGTTAACCACTTACGCTGATAAGAAGAATACTGTGTAATTCAATGTATTTACAATATTTTTATATTTTTAAATAGGAAATTTTTCCTATGGATTCGGCTTTAAACTTATCGGGAAAAATATTTGTTCATCTTTCCAGTGATGGTATGATGAAAGCTCTGTGATAACATTTTCGATCACTAAGGAACCGATTACTATAAAAATCGATCAAATTTACACTCCCTTACAAAACACTCCTCGTCCATCCCATCAAATTCCTCTCTTGTTCCACCAGTCTCCTCCAAGTTAGCTTGGGTCGACCCCGAGATATTTTTCTTTCAGGAGCCCAAGTAAGTGCCACAGCAGGGATGTTATGCTGCGGCATTCTTAAGACATGTCCAGTCCATTTCCATTTCAATTGCTTCCTGGCCTGTACTCTTGTAGAGTTCAGTGTTAGTAATAACATAAGGCCAAAATACCCCCAAAATATTCTTCAGACATTTAGTCTGCCAGGCATTCAATTTGTTGCATTGGCCCCTTGTTAATTTCCATGTCTCGGCTCCATACAGTAAAACGGTCTTCACTAAGGAATTAAAAAGGTTGATCTTGGTTTTTAAATTAAGGTTAATAGCTCTCCGTATTTTATTTAGTTTTTTAAACAATTCTGAGCTTTTTCAATTCTTATTTTGATTTCTTCATCTGTTCCATCCTCCTCGTTTACGACCCTCCTTGTTCACCCCTACACCAAGGTAAGTAAAGCTATTTCATCTTCAATGGATTCGTCATCTAATTTTACATTTTCAGAAGGTTATTCATTAGTTCTTAAGACTTTTGTTTCACTTTTATTGGTTTGTAAACCAGTGATTTTAGCAAATTTATTAAGGCCATTAATTTTCTGTTGTGGTATCACAAAATCTAGAAGCCAAAAAAATAATGTCATCTGAATCTAAATCTTCTAAAACTGATGCAAATTTCCACCTAATGCCTCTTTTCTTGTCTTCAATGGTGTTTATCATGATCCAATCAACAACTATACTAAATAAAAAACCTAACATCGCACATCCCTGCTTTATACCTGCTTTAATTTGGAAGGGATCTGTCAGTTTCCTATTTACTTCAACATAGCAACTGCCGTTTCGATATAGCTCCCTAATAAGGCAAATAATATTTTGTGGGATTCCATAACTATCAAGTGTCTTCCACAAAATATCCCTGTCAATGGTATCAAATGCTTTTCTAAAATCAATAAAATTTAAATATAGAGGTGCATTATGCTCAATGCTTTGTTCAATGATGTTTTTCAAAGTGAAAATATGTTGAGTGGTTCCAGCTCAACTTCGAAATCCTGCTTGCCCCTCACTTAAAATCTTCTCAATTTCGTTCTTTAATCTGTTGACTATAATCCCTCCAAAAATTTCCAAAAATTCGGAGTAAAAACAAATCGCTCAGGAGCATACTAGGACCTAACCTGAATAATCACTGTTCCGAATTTCATAGCTGCGGATCCCTTAAATTTTCCGCTGCTTCGTCCATAGGCAGGCAAACAGATAAAAACACAGATCTTCTCTTTTATTTTATTTATAGAAAGAAGATATTTCTCTTTTATTTTTGAAAATACTTTCTTCGTTCTTGAGATATTACACGTTTCTGACCTCCGACTGTAAAATGCATGAAATATAAAATTTTCTTGTGATTACCAAATTATTCAATTTTTAAAATACACTCCCATTGCAGCTCACTGCATCAATGTACCAGCTTTGAACTGATTATGCATTCATTTGCAACGAATAGATAATATATGCAATGGCTGGAAGAAACATTCTATGAGACACAATTTTGCGAACCTTTAAGGTAAGTGACAAATTCAGTTTAATTTTGTAACCGGCTTCAAAATCCTCCTAAATTTAGGTTCATCGAAAAAGACTTCCTTAGCCAAGTTTATAGTCACAAAACCTGTAGTGTATTTTAAATTATATTCTAATATTTTGTGAAAATGCATTTTAAATTTCTAGGAACATCACTCACAAGCGAGTTTTGTGACTATATTCAAGCTTTTATTAAGTACATATAACGTTTAATTTTTCAAACATTTAGGCTCTGAAATGAACACATTAAATAATATAACCCCAGAGGTCCGTAACAGAGTTACTACTGCTAATAGATGTTTTTTGGGGCTACAAAAATATTTGAAATCTAATTTTATCAGCAGAAAAACCAAAACGCTTATTTATAAAAGTTTGATTAGACCCGTTCTCACTTACGCTTCTGAGACATGGACAATAACCGAGAAAGGCAAAGAAACTCTCGCTATATTTGAAAGGAAAATCTTGAGAAGCATATTTGGAGGAATAAAATGGGATAGTTATTAGAGAAGAAAAACTAACTTGGAGGTTTACGAATTATTTAAAGAACCAGATATTATTAAATTTATAGCAATACAGAGGATTAAATGGGCAGGACACTTAATGAGATTGGATGGCAGTCGAGCCACAAAGATCTTCTTGGCTGGACCAATTGGTACCCGAAAAAGACGGAGACCAAATCTTAGGTGGTGTGACTGCTTGGAAAAAGATCTGAAGATTATTAAGGTGATTAATTGGAAAACCTTGACCAAGAACAGGACGGCTTGGAATGGAATTCTAAGGTACGCCAGAGCCCACCCGGAGCTGCCGTGCCAGTGAAGAAGAAGAATAAAGTTTAATTATTTAACACTAATGCTTAGGAATTGAAACAATTTAATTTCGATATATAACTTATTTTCCCTTGTAAATTGCGTCTATTGAAAGAATGAAATTGCGTTGACCGGCTCGTTAGACCAAAATATATCTTCAGGTACATTTATACCTGAAGATATATTTTGGTCTAACCATATAATATTGGACTACCACTCAATAATCCGTGCGTTCTATTCGCGCGTTTGTCAGTCGGACCCACAAATGGTGACGTGGGCAGAATAAAGCAAGCACCCTTCCTTCACGTTGTTGACCGTAACGTCACTCACTAGATGGCAGCACAACAAAAGTGCGCTCGTCCTCTAAGCTTGCAATGTCGGCACCATCAAAGACGCGTCATCTACATGATTGAA
This sequence comes from Amaurobius ferox, assembly GCA_951213105.1. Taxonomy (NCBI): domain Eukaryota; kingdom Metazoa; phylum Arthropoda; class Arachnida; order Araneae; family Amaurobiidae; genus Amaurobius; species Amaurobius ferox. The sequence goes on along the minus strand of OX578144.1, from coordinate 127,105,506 downwards.
AATAACCAGGCTTGAGGTGTTATAAAGGCCATTTTTACGGGCTTGAATGTGCACTCTTCGACTAAAAGAGGGAGTATTGTAGTGACCGGTTCTTGCGCTATCCAAACGAACAATCAACCAGCGGCATGATACAAAGTATACGTTCGAACCTACAAACTTATTTTTATCAAACCATATATTACCTGGCTACCACGCTACAGATCTTGAATTCGGCCCCTATGGCTGCCAACCAGTCGCATATTGTGACTAGATTGAAATAGGGTACAACAGCTAATTAAATTGTCAAATACAAGATGTTTGGTGAGTTTTAGTGGAATTGAATCACAAATCGAATTTATGTGGTTGTATTTATACTAAATATCAATATTTATTTTTTCGGTCCGTAACATTACGTTGGCCACATCAAATTATTTTGATTTGTAGATATTTTGAAAGAAAACGTGAGTTTGGTAGAACGAAGATTTTACTTAAATGTGGTACTTTAAAAGATCAACAAAAAGCAAAAATGAATATATGACCCTGTGTTCTAAAATTGCCTTTTCTGTAGTAAAATAAATCACGCAGTTCGGAGGTAGCATTGAAAATTTTATTTATATTACATGTCATTTCAACATTCCCAAAGATTTAACCGTCATTTCATTCTGATGTTTTTTCAAATTGTTTCAGCTTACAATTTATCTCAACATTTCTAAAGAATATTCTGGAATATTCCGAGTAAATGCTGTTAGTATATTGCATTATTATTGATGTATTAGATTATCATCTAAGTATTGTTATTTAAGTATTCGATATTAAATATTAGAATTACTAAAGTTAGACGGTACAGCCACTACTGTTTTGCACTCCGATTCAATTACAACCCTCGTTATTTTGTGTAAATATATGAAATTTATCAGTTTAAGAAAACAATATTTGCACATTAGAATATACGAAAAATGGATTTTATAATACCTGTAAGTTTTTATTTACATTATTGGTATTAGTAAATCTATATAAATAAAACTGAAAACTCATTTGTTTGTCTTATCATCACGGGAGGTCTGGGAATCCGGTCGTGTTCCAGGGGGCGGGATGGCTGTAGTAGCGACTCTTTATCTGTCGTATACCTTCGCGTGGGTGGGTTATTCTTTTGAACTATCATCACGGGAGAACGAATTTCATGCAATTTTGATGGGTGGCCCTGGTGTGGTATCACTTAAATGTAAGTATCTGTCTGTCCGTCGATCTATATGCCTTCATGTTTTCCTATTCCTCTCCACTGTGTTGCACTCACTGGGTTCCGATCTACACTGAGTGACACTGTCCAGGCCATCTAAACAGACACCTTACACTTTCGGGTACCTCGGATGGACTGATTCGAAAGAAAGAATGACAAATGGATAGATGAATAGACAGAAATTTTCCTTTATTGTTATAAATTCTAAATGCACCTTATTTAAATATATATATATATAAGTCCAAAAAAATTGAGCCACAGCCGCGAAACTCAACATGCAAATGTCGTTTCAAGAGTTCACATTATTAAACTGTCACCGCCAATAACGTTATAGGGCTCATTCAACGCGTGAGAACAACGCATCGTGCAGCGTTTAAAGCGACCTTTGTTCTCACTCTCGGGCATATGAAACTGGCATTTTTGCCTTAATACTGAAAACTGCGTACAAAGATGCTACGTACTCTACAGCACTACGAACAATTATGGGATTTAGAGAGAGGTCGCATCATAGGCCTAGGAGAAACTGATTGGTACTACGAACGAAATCTGCCGGCATCTTTGTCGGAACAATATGGCAGTTGCTTGGGGTTGGCAACAGTGGGTCTGACAAGGCACATGCCACTGTCTCAAAGGCGGAGGATGCCTCAGACGGATAACTACTTGAGAGGATCGTACAGTCAGGAGAGGAGCCACGTCCGTTCCAATGGCCTCACTATCAGCCATCCGAAGGCATTTGGCATTCTCTATGCATCATGTATCAAAGGATACTATTCGGAGACGACTGACAAAATATTAGATGTCGAAGACCATTCAGGCGTCTAAATGGGACCCTCAACATAGGTTTTTATGGGTGGATATATTTTTTTTACAACAGAGTGCATATATTTTATATTCTAAATATTTCAAATATGAACTAATTATTTTGTGTTGTACGTCCTTTTATGAAAATTTATTTTGTTTGGAATGTGAGCTTAAACATTTCTTCCCTAGAGAAATTTTGGTTTCTTCCATACCTAAAATTTTATTATAGCGTTGAATTACTTTTGTTCAGCCGATATAAATGCATTCTTTACTGTGAGTGAAGCAAATACCAAAGTCCTACTATGATTTCAAAAAAAATTCTAAACTTGGAAAATAATTCCAGAATTCCTTTAAACTGTAGAATGCTGAAAAACTGTTGCAGTTTTCATTTGCTTACAGTCGAAAACCCAGACCATCCGACTCATTCTAAGATATAGAGCAACAATTTGAACTGCCGGGAAGGGACTTTTTTTTTCATTTGCTTATAGTGTTTAACCTCAACTATTTTTTCCGCAAGTGGTATAATGTGAGACATTTAAAATTTTTAAATAAAAGTACCGTAGAAATCCATGGAAATATTATAACGAGTGTTTCAAAATATAAATTGACTATGATGTGAGTTTACACCCACCCAAACATGTTCATTGTGGTTGTTAAATGTGCCATCACGTGCAAAGAAAGCTTTACCCGTGGAAAGCACAGTCGCCGGAAAATCTGGCTGCGTCGCACTCTGTCCCAGGAACCAGTGGGAGAGCTCCACTTGACGAGGATAATCCGTTGCAGTCATTGCTTAGATTCTCTGGAGATGGTATGGGTATAACTTTGTCCCATGCAGAACTCGCCATACCGTGGATTGCGGCACACTAAGAGTATGCAGTATTGCTCTTGTGCTCAACCTAACTGCTGCTGTGTCCAGAATCGCCAGTTCCACACTTGCCATTATAGCACTCCTTGCACGACCTGCATCAGACCACGTAGCGAGAAAGGATCCCAATTCACAGAGCGTTCTAATGTTTCGCTATTGAGCAACCGCCTTTGGGGAAAACGCTCCTCGTACAGTCCTTGTGTCTCTCTGCCATTCCCATTTGATGAAATGCATATCAACTTTTTCCCTATTTGTAAATTCAAACATCGTCTCAAAAATTGGAACAGCGAATATCTGCTACCAAACTGATACGGCCGTACATTCGGTGTTACGAAAATTTGCATAAGAGCTCTTCTTCTCTGAAATTTGCATATGTGGTTTTCTCCATCAATCAGAAAATAACAACTAGAATGACGCTTTTAAGTTTGAAGAGGGGCCGCTTTCCAACGAATAAGCGCCCTGTAACGCCTCTACGTTTCATTTCCGACCCGGCATATATATATATATATATATATATATATATATATATATATATACATACATACAGAGAGAGAGAGATAGAGAGAGAGAAGCATCCCTAAAAAGTAATCTGATCATCTCAAAATTAATTTCGCATGCAAATTCCTTTATACTAATTATGCAAATGATTACATTTGCAGGGCCAATGAGTGTTAATTTCGGTCATAACGCGCGTTTCTACTGCGCAACTAGCATCCTATAAAACAGATTAAAAATGTGGATGGTTTATCTTTGCCCGTTATCGGCGTTGCAGTTCCATGGAGACACAACCAATAATGCCGTTACGACGTTGTCGAAGACCTTATAAATAATTACACCAGTTCGAACGTGGTCATATAGTCAGGATGCGTGAAGCTGGCTAGTCATACCGAGCAATAGGCCGCCAGCTGCACTGGACGGACACTGCTGTGAAAAGGTGTTGACACCAGTGGTTGCTGTAAGGAACTCATCGGCGGAACGAAAGCTCTGGAAAGCCAATATGCACGAATGCCAGGCAAGATGGAATGATTGTGCAACAGACCCGAACAGGCCAAATAGCATCATTGTCCGCCATCCAACGTACTACAGCCTCTTCCATACCAACCGTGGTACCTTCCACCATCTAACGGCGCTTGGCTGAGGTTTACGCTCACGGTGGCCTGTAAGACGCTTGCCCATAACCCCACAACATCGACAGAGTCGTTTGGAGTGGTGTTGTAGCCGAGAATCATGGCTGCCAGCAGACTGGCCTCGCATAGTGTTCAGCGGTGAACCACGCTTCAGTCTTTCAGCAGATGCCCATCGGGTAAGTGCGTGGAGGCACCAGGGCCAGTAGTCCCAATTAGCCTTTGTTTTACACAGGCACACAGCCATATCCCTGGTGTGATGGTGTGGGGTGCTATCAATTACGATAACAGATCGCCCCTAGTCATCCAGCGTACAACTTTGACAGCTCAACGATATGTTGATGAAATCCTGCGGCGGTTTGCTTTACCTTTCATGGCACGTCATTAGGAGGCCACTTTCCAACAAGATAATACCACTCCACATACGGCTTGCATATATGTGGACTGTCTGTGTGACGTTGACACTGTTCCCTGGTCAGCAAGTGCACCAGACTTTTCACCAATCGAGCATGTATGGGACATGCTAGGCCGCCACATTCGGACACCCCGAAATGTAGCAAATCTGGAGCAACAGTTGAGGAAGGCCTGACAAAATGTATCGCAGGATGACATTAGGAAACTTTTTCACTCCTAGACGTATACGACCATGCATTGCTGCCAAGGAGGGTTTCACCAATGACTGATTTAAAAATTCAATGTGCAATTGCTAACCATTGATGAGTTCTGCGACCCTAATTTTGTAGTCCTTTCATTACCTGTGTATGAACTGTATGCATATTTAATTTCAATGAAAACAGTCACTTTTCATGGTGCTTTATTTTTTTTTTGCATATTATATATATATACATATATATATATATATATATATATATATATATATTAGTATATATTTTTGTGACTACATTAATGTAACTTAATAAAAAAATTTGTACACTTTCAATTTGTAAACTTTACAGCAGTTTTCCTGATAATACTGATTTCTGTCTATTCCTTTGCTAGTGTTTTTAAAAAAAATTTGTTCCAAACATTCTGTCTTTATAATATTATTATCTATTTTATTTTGTATTAAATTTTATCTCGCAATATGTTACTAGGACATCATGATGCTACTTCATTCTTATAAATAAATAAAATAAAGTGAAATCATTGTACGTCATATGATTTATAGTCCTAAATTATATTACAGTCTCTACCCTACGATGTGAAACTTTTTCGTATGCAGTTTGTCTCTTGCCCTTTTGAAGACTTCTAAAGTGTCGCAAGTTCTCAACTTTCTGACGATGCGTCAATTTTATCTGTGAAAGAAGTTGAGTGAAGTGGCACGCAATTACCGATAGGATTTAACGTAATTAACTGAAACCGCACTGATTAAATGCCCCTCGTGCTTTAATTTCCAGCAAAATGAAACTAAACAGTCCGACAACAGAATTTAGAAGTTAAAGATTACATAGAAATGATTAAATGGATACATTTAACTTAAATTTGCTGAAACTTATGCAAATATAGCTAAAATGTAAGAATATCGTTAAAATACCACATAAAACGAATTAGTATTGATATCAACATGTTTCGACCGAAATAGCATGTATAATAATACACAGAAACCATATAAACAAAGGCAAGAAGGCGTCTGTCAGATAATTATTACAGCACATGACCTAGAAAGGAAATCGTTGGTAATTGCAAAATATCAAAAAAACGTAAAATAAGACACATGGCGAAAAAAGAAACAACAGCAGGATTCATATCACTTTATATTTTATTAAACAAGGCTTTTTCCTTTTTAATTATTTAATTATTAATTTAATTATTTCTTACAATAAAATAAAGATATCAAAATTTGAGCTATCAAAATTTTAAAAACTATAATTCGATAGTATGTACATACATAATGTGTATATAGTGCAATGACGGTTCATTAAATAAGGTAACAAGGCTTTCTGTATGAATGCTTTTGTTCTTAAATCAATATAAAGATAACCAGTAACTTACATAGAGATACATTACTTTATAACATAAGCATGTAATCACACGTGTCCAGGTATTTTCCCATCGATATACCAAATCTATGATTCTAAACATAAATAAATCAGTGTCAAAGTCCTGCCATCAATATATTACATTGTATTGAACTCAGTTCTCACTTTCATATTGTTTTCCAGCCGTGCACTTCTTCAAAAACCGGAAGAGACCAAAATCGCTAGATACCAATGGGCTGTAAAGTGAATGCTCCAGCTCCTTCCAAAGGAAGCACTGTAACAGTTCTATTGTACGGTGAGCAGTGTGGAATCTGGAAGTATCATAAAGCGTACACCTTAATAATTGATGGCGAATTTTAGCTAGAAATTGCTCCGAACTCCAAAAAATCTTATCACACTGCGAATCAAAAAGTTTGACTACGTTTCACGGTTTGCGCTATTTTGAAATGTGTGTTAAACAATGTGCCTGGTATGTTCTGCCCTCTATTGGCATGAAAAGAAACATATCTTAGTAGTTCGTATTATCGGAGCATATATATCCATCCAACAATGAATTTCATGCGTGAGGCAAACTTTCTTTCCTTACTTAAAGAAACTCTCTAACATTGAGGTACAATTGGCTTAACCTACAGAGAAACAGAAGATCACCATAATTCCGAATTTTTATTGACACGCCAGAAGAAGAAACTTCTAAATATATATATATGTAGTACAGAACTTATATATGCATACTATACGTGCTTACATTTTGAATCGATTTTATGTATAAAAACGTATGTTGTCAAACAAATTTTAACATTTGAAATCATTCTCCAAAACACTATGTTGTTTGCTTTGGCTCTCTCTCGATTTCAATAACAGTTTCTATACGCGCAATTGCTTAAAAAGTTTCAAAAGTTATATACGTTCCGGATTCGATAAATATTCCTATGGTATTTATTGAAGATTGTACTTATACTACCCTTTTGGTACGCTTATCGTACGCTTTTGGTACTCTTATCCAAAGCTTTTGGTACGCTTATCCTTCGCTTTTTTGTAAAATTGATTCCATACTTTTGGTAGGATACTCTTTTGATACGCTCCCTATGCTTTTGGTAGGATTGATCCTACGCTTTGAATAGGATAAATAAATATTTATTATCCCGTAAATTATTCCTAAATAATCTATATATACCAATTGCCAAGTGTCCGTCTGTCCGTCTCCCAAGCTTTTTTAGGCATTTCACGAAAAATAAAGACTTGCAATTTGGTAAACGACTCGGTAGTTCGGTAAAAAACCCTGTAAAAATCGATTTTTTCGAAAACGTTGTCTAGAGGGGGTGCTTGATACCAAAACGTTCAAAAAGTGAAATGATAAGAAAGCATGCGTTATGCTAAGATAGAGACTTCAAATTTGGTGTATAGAAAAAAAAAAGAAACTGTACAAAGTGTGTTCGAAAGGAAGAAAGTGTACAATTTCAGATTTCCAATATTTTCTACTTAAGGGTCTGCCACACACCAAAATGTTCGATTTACCGAAAATGAGAAATGGATCCCGTAAAATTTGATAGAGGCTTGAAATTTGGTATATGGGCTAATTATTTGACGAAAACACCCAAGACAAATATAGTTTTTCAAAAATATTCGTTTAGGGGCGTGCTCCAGAGAAGAACGTTCGAAAGGTGAATTGATAAATAAACATGCTTCGGACGATGAGATAAATATATCACATTTAGTGTACGGGTAGATAGTTTAGAAGGAAGAAAGTGTGCAATCTCAGTTTACCAATATTTTCTGCTTTAGGGGGTGCCACGCACCAAAATAATCGATTTTCGTAATAAATAAGAAACGCCCCTTTTAAAACGTGATAGAGCCTTGATATTTGGTATATGGACGAATCATCTGTTAGAAAACACAAGAAAAGAATGACGTTTTTCAAATCTGTATATTTAAGGGGGTGGGTACTCCACACAAAAACATTCAAAAGGTGAATTGATATGAAAAGCATGCTTCGCGATGAGATAGAGACTTCAAATTTGGTATACGGGTAAAAAGTTGGAAAGGGAAAATGTGTGCAATTTCAGTTTTCCAACATTTATTATTGTAGGGGGTGCTGCTCAATAAAATATTCGATTTCCGAACAAATGAAAAACGCCTCCTTTGCAATGTAATGGAGGCTTGAAATTTAGTATATTAGTTAATCATTTGATAAAAAAACCCAAAGATTATTGTGGTTTTTCAAAAATAATCATTTAAGAGGGTACTAAGAAAAACGTTCGAAAGGTGAAGTGATAGAAAAACATACTTCGCGATAGAGACATCAAACTTGGTGTAAGGGTAGACAGTTTGAAAGGAAGAAAGTGTACCATTTCAAATTTCCAATATTTGCTACTTTACGAGGTGCCACACACCAATGTGTTCGATTTCCCAAATAAATGAAACATGCTTCCTTTTAAATGTGATAGAGGCTTGATATTTGGTATATCGACCAATCATCTGATAAAAAACAAAGACGAACAGAGTTTTTCAAAAAATGTTCATTTATGGGTGTGCTCCACATAAAAATGTTCGAAAGGGGATAAAATGGTATACTTCGGGGTGAGATAGAGACTTTAATTTGATGTACGGGTAGATAGTTCGAAAGAAAAAAGTGCGCAATTTAAGATTTACAATATTTTCTTCTTTGTGGGGTTTTGTACACTAAAATATTCAATTTGTCGAATAAATGTGAAATTCGAATTATTAAAAAATGTACAATATTCGGGGGTTGCTTATTGGAAGCTGTTAATTTTCAACGGGTATTCAGCTATTTATCTTCTAAAATAATTTCAAAATAATTTCTAGTTAATATACTTAAAAAGCATGTAATAATGTTATTATAATAATCATATTTAACTTTTAAAATATTTTTTTCTTTACTGAAGGTGAAAGCTTCGATACTGAATGTGGTAAGCAAACTTCGGTTTCTTCTTCAAGAATACTTTTTCTACAACTTGATCCCGATTACACCATGGATCAAATGCTGTATTTCACCCTAATGCAATGCAGTATTTCGGTCTATAATGTGCATAATGCTCCAAAAGCTAAAATAGTTTTTCAGATTATAAATGCTTAAAATTTGTAGTTCCGTCGAAAATTCGAATTTCGATTTTCGACTCGATCCGAAAAATTTCCCTATGCATTACCATGTACTATAGGGAAAGTAAAATATTCATAAAAGGAGTTTTGTTTAAGATACATATTTGCATAAAGTAATACAAAAATGGAGACTTGCTCTCTTTGCGATAGAGAAAACGTTTTATAGAAATGCGGAAACCGCGAATCGTGGGTATTTTGAATTACTTAAACCCTCTACAGGGCAAACGATTTTGTGAGAACCATCTCCCGAGGAAGGAACTTTTCGCTGAAGATTTAAACGTGAATTTTTGCAAAAATATACGTTCTGAGAAATATGTTGATCTTTTGAGGTAAATATCGCAGTCTTAAGAAATTATGCAATACGTTTTGCATAAATATTAATATTTTCCTTGTAATGCATGGTAATGTATAGGGAAGGTGTTTGAATTATGTCGAAAATCAGAAATCGAATTTTCGACGGATATACACGTTTCGAGTCCTCTAGAATACAAATAAATCATCTTCAACGTTGCGATTGTATGTGTGTCTGTGTGTGTGTGTGTGTCTGCCTGTCTGGGCAATTTATTTATCCACTCTAGCTCAAAAACTAATGAACAAACGTTCACAAAATTTGGAAAATGAGTTACTCGATAGTTACTCTGGTATTGATTAGATTTTTGTACAATTTGGAAAAATGGAATCTGGTTTTTATTCTGCAAAATTGCCCGCAAAAGGTGTCAAAATCCGAATTATAAGATTAAATATACTGCAATGTATTAGTTAGATGCGTAATCTGCACATAACTTTTAATGAGAAAACGACTAAAATCAAACACATATCTCTAGGATGACTCATTCTCGAAATATTACGGATTTGGGGGAGCTGACGATGTTTTTCACATAATATTTGCTACAGTTTCAAGCTCAGAAGTTTTACCAATATAGGTAAATCAGCAGTTATGGAACTTCAGGATTTCCGGAGAATATCCTCTCCTCCTACGTCTTAACCTTTTGCTTACGGGTGGGACAGCGTCAATACCTAACGAAGAACCTCTCAAAAATATAGGTATTTGACCTACCCTACCCCAAACAGTTCGATCCTCCTTTGCAGACATTGGTGTCCATGGACGCCAATGTCTGCAAAGGAAGATCGAACTGTTTGGGATAGGGTATGTCAAATACCTATATTTTTTAGAGGTTCTTCATTAGGGATTGACGCTATCCCATCCGTAAGCAAAAAGTTAAATTTCCAAAAAATTTACTCCACAAGTTTCCTAAGGACTGAAACATCCGTAGTCCCTCCGAATTGCGGAGTTTTGTGGCACGAGTACTTTCTGGGACCGGCAAGGCACATATTTCTAGTATATATGCTGAACGCTGTATATATCATACATGATTGTAATAAAGTTCATAATTCACTTTAATCTGTTGTTTCTGTTATATTTGACTTCTTGTGAATAAAAATAACAGCAGTACCCCTAAATAATCCAAAAGCAAGTCCAATTTCAAAACAACAAGCGTCGTCGAAGAAAGTTTTTTCTTAACTTCTTTATTTAACAATATAAATATAATGATTCCTATAGGACAACTGGATTTAAATAGACCGTCTGGCAACAGTGTGCGTACATTTTATTGCAGCTATAGGTCTATTCTTAAGATGTTGGGTTTAGAAAATTTACGCAAGAAATGAAACTGCTGCTTGTGAAAAATTAGCTTACATTACTTCCTTAAAGAAAGCAGGTATATGTCACATAAGTGACTACAATTATTTCAAGGGCGTTATGACTACAATTATTTCATGGGCGTTATAAGTTCCCTTCCTGATGCCATAAAACAGTATACGCCCTTAACAAAAGCTAAGTACGAACTACCCATTTTACAATTGTTTCGAGGAAGTTATAAGCCCATTCCCCAGGCCAAAGAATAATCTGCGCCCGCAACGATCACTATAAAACGAACTGATTTTTTAAGTGTTTCCAAGGTGTTATAAGCCTTCTTTCTAAGACCAAGGAATAGTCAGCGCCCTTCTCAATCGCTAAAAACAAACCATTTTTTTACAATTGTTTCGAGAGTGTTACAGGCCTTCTTGCTCAGGCCAAAGTACGGTCTGTGTCACTAACAACACCTAAGAATAAACTGGGTTTTTTTCAATTGATTCAATGGCGTTATAATCCCCATTCCTCAAGCCATAGAACAGTCTGCGTCCTTATTAACCGCTAAGAATAAACTTTTTTTTTACAATTGCCTCGAGGGCGTTATAATCCCCATTCCTCAATCCATAAAACAGTCTGCGTCTTTAATAACAGCTAAGAATAAACTATCTTTTTTTCACAATTGTTTCGACGGCGTTATACTCCTCATAACTCAAACCATAGAACAGCCTGCGTCTTTAATAGCCGCTAAAAATTAACTGTATTTTTTACAATTATTTCGAGAGCGTTATAAGCGTCCTCCATTAAGCTAAAGAGCAATCCACGTCCGCTAAGAAGAGCTGCGAGTAGGCAGGCAAATAAAACTCAAACAGAGCTAAAACATCGGAAGAGAAAATTGCTAGTGAGTGGTAACAGTCATTGAGAAAACAACCATTAGCATATCAACGGGCCGATATTTTTTATGAAGTTTATTCTAAACGTTTAATTGCGAATACTGCACTTTGGCCTGAGGCACGGGGCTTATGGCGCCCTCCAAGCAATTGTTGTCACTTTATATATTTATACATATACCTACTTTCTTCAAGGAAGTATTATGAGTCAATTTAAATTTTAACTATGTTAAAATGCGTGAAGAACATTTTAACTATATTAAACATGGCACTATAAAACTGTATTAAACTATATTAACTACATTAAACTTTAACTATAAAAAGCATGACAAACAGTTTAACGATATTAAAGTTTCACTTTAAAATAAATGCATGTGACATAGACTAACAAGCTTAATTTTCTGCACAGAACATTTTATTGAAATATATATTGCTCTGTAAAATACTGAGATCCAACAAGTGATATTAATGTATTTATGCCATATGGACTCGCCTTGAAAGAAAAATGTTTTTAGGAAACGTTCTTGGGGGAAACATTCTTCAACATTTTGCACTTTAGGTTGAGGATTTAAACCTGAAATTCTTGTGAGAATACTAGTATTCGGTAGAATATATTTCGCTTTTAGAATGTAAAATATGGACCTAAGGATCATATACATTTTTCTAATTTACATGGTTTCTAATAAAGTTTTTAAGCGTTCCGATCAGATAAATTTGTAAGAAAAGATCCGTGACTGTTAGGTTTATCTATAGTGAAGGGATCCTCCAATACATCTATAGTAAAGTGTCCGATTGAATATAAGTGATTGCTAAGCCCCTATAGTGGAGAATTTGAAAATACGGGATAACGCACTCGACAACTTAACGAGATAGACAAATAAAGCCTATTATAAAGTTGTATAGAATTGTCTAATGAGTAGTAATCGTCACCAAGAACGAAAAAACCCCGTAAATGAAAGGTATTAAATACCTGTCATGAAGTTGTATCATCAGGATCTATAACACGGTGACAACTGCAACGATTGTCAAAGTTCGTAGTAATATATTTTTACTTTCCTTATATACATAATGTATAAGAAAAGTATTGTGAAGGTGGTCGAAAATTCGATTTGGAGTTTTCGATGGGAGAGCACGTTTCAAGCATCCCTGATCACGAATCAAACATTTTTGACATGATGTCTGTGTGTGTGTGTGTGTGTGTGTCAGTGAGTCTGTGGTGACGATATCTCACGAACAAATAAAGCGATTCGAACGAAATTTTGTACAAAAATCACAATCCGTGAATACCGGAAGCCTATTGCTTTTAAATGTAATCGAATATTCAGAACGCCCCACAAATTTTCAACTGAAATTTTGAAAAAATCGTCAAAACCTTTAATAAAGTTACATAAATAGACATTTCTGATGTAATTTTTCCTTAGAAAACGATTGACATAATTTTTAGAAAACTAGCATGAACCGTTCTCGAGATATTGCACATTTTTAAAATAAATTTATCAAAAAATCCCATAAATTAAAAAAATATATATTAAATGTTGAGAAACATGTTCACTTTCCATATGTAATATCATGCGATAAATTGGGTGACATCATTCTCATGGATCTAGCTCTAGTTCCACTCATGAGAAAAGATACATTGAGTAATACTTTTGTATTTGAACGCCAATAATTATTTATCTGCTATAAGAATTTATTTCTTCATAACGCTTGACGAGATTTTGGCGACGAATTTGGCGGAATGTCGGCAACTTGGCGACTTTTTTAAATGTTGGAAAATTAACGAAAATCTCGCCAAATGGATAAAAATGACACTGAATCAATGAAAATGACGACTAATTGAAGAAAATTCAATATCTTGGAAAGAATATAAATATCTACTATAAGAAAAACCTATTTTTTATTGTAAATGTAGTAAATTCATTGCATTATATAAGGAAAGTTATGTGTTGCCCACATCAGATTTTTTAAATTTACTATTCTTTTGATTCCTCTGCATGTTGTTACTTTCCTTATATACATAATGTATAAGGAAAGTATTGTGACGATGTCGAAAATTCGAATTCGACTTTTCGGCGGGAGAACACGTTTCAAGCATCCCTGATCACGAATCGAACAATTTTGGAGTGATGTCTGTGTATGTGTGTGTGTGTGTGAAAGTATGTGTGTGTGTGTGTGTGTGTACGTGTGTGTGTACGTGTGTGTGTCAGTGAGTCTGTGGAGACGATATCTCACGAACGAATGGAGCGATTCGAATGAAATGTGGAACAAAATCACAATCCGTGAATACTGGACGCCTATTGTTTCAAAACACAATTGCGTGCTCAGAATCGTCCTAAATTTTCGAGTTAAATTTTGAAAAAATCATCAAAAAATCAAAACCTCTAATTTAGTTACGCAAATAGACATTTCTTATGTAATTTTTCCTTAGAAAATGATTGACATAAACTTTAGAACGCTAACATGAACCGTTCTCGAGATATTGCACATTTTTCAAATAAATTTATCAAAAAATCCTATAAATTAAAAAAAATATTAACTGTTAAGAAACATGTTCACTTTTCATATGTAATATCATGCTATAAATTTGGTGACATCATTCTCATGGATCTAACTAGTTCCACTCATGAGAAAAGATACTTTGAGTAATACTTTTGTATTTGAACGTCAATAGTCATTTATCCGCTGTAAGAATAACTTATTTCTCCGTTCATAACGCTTGGCGAGATTTTGGCGACGAATTTAGCGGAATGTCGCCAACTTGGCGGCATTTTAAATGTTGCAAAATTAACGAAAATCTCGCCAAATGGATAAAAATGACACTAAATCAATGAAAATGACGACTAATTGAAGAAAATTCAATATCCTGTAATATAAATATCTAATATAAGAATAACACTTTTTTTAACGGCAAAAATTGTAAATTTATTGCATTATATAAGGAAAGTCATGTGCTGCCCACATCAGATTTTTTGTTTTAGCATTCCTGAATAGGATAGTCATTCGCAACTAACTTTGAAAACTGGTTGTTCCCCATTAACTGTTGAAGGCATTCGTCTCAGACAAATGCCTTCAACAGTATATCAGTTTTAGTATAAAACAATAGTAATTAAGGTAATTAAACAATAGTCTACTACTTTATACTGGATTTTTCCCTTCTATATCGTTTTGTTGCCATGTTTGATATCCAAACTTTTTAATTATCCGCTAAGGGAGCTTCAATCACTTTTATTCAGTCGAGCATATTCACTATATTATGAGATGAACCTAACGTGTACACTGTTGAACCTTTCTGCATCAACCGGGAATCCAACCTCGTATCTTCAGCCGACGCTCTACCATTTAGCTACTGGGAAAGAATTACATGTTCTTATCATTGAAATGGACGATGCATTTTCCATCCTCTAATGTCAAATTGATGGGTAACTGACAATCTGACTGCCACCACCTGCTATTTCCACCGCGGGTTATTCAACTGCAGGTATTTTTATTTTCCATGTTAGCTTCTTACGTGGTCGATGATCTCCCGATTTCAAATCGGCGCTTATTATACCAAAGTCCACTGAATCCGTGCTAGTTGTACTAGAGTCACTTTCGGACCCCGTACATCTTAGCCCTACCTGCAGGGTCTATTTGTTCGGGCACCATTGTGAAGAACCTTGTCCGGGAATCAAATCATGGATTTTCATTCTGGCCAGCCGACGCTCAAGAGCTACAGGCCCTCCTTGAGCTACAGGCCCTCTTTGAACTACAGGCCCTCTTTGAGCCACAGGCCCTCTTTGAGCTAAAGGCATGGAATTGCAAGCTCTTATCGTCGAAATGAACTCTACATTCTCCACCCTCTAATGTCAGATTGACGTATAACTGACAATTTGACTAACCACCACCTGCTATTTTTACCTTCTGCTGATATTTTGATCCTTCAGATTATCTTCCTGCTTCTTTGATCTCCCGATTTGAAAATAATATAGATCACGAAGCAGAACCTAACTGAGATAATTTTTGATTAAAACGTTTATTTTCAAAGCATTGCGCCCTACATTATTAAGCAGCAGCATAAAAATTTGAACTTTACATAAAGATTTAACTTAGTTTCTTTAAGATTAATGAAAATAAAAATAGTTTTAAAGAGCTAAATAAATCATTTAAAACTATTAAACGGAAACAAACTGATTTTGTCTAATTTATAAACCTGGTAGAATATTTGACAACCACAAAATAAATATCAGTATTGAATTAATAATTTGTTTACACTAGGAAGCAACATGTTTGACACAAAATCTCCTTTTCGTTTTAGAGATTGAAAATAAGCTTCTAGAGAAGAACTTCCACATTGAATACTCTAGAGAGCTTATGAAAAATGTTAAGGAAAAGAACAAATACTTTTGAGTTATATTTCTTCATTTAAATACATACAGTAGAGTTTTAACCGTTATGTTATCTTTACAGACAAGATAATACTCTGTTGACACTATTAAAAGCCTTAAACACCCCATGCATCCATTTAAATTATTTACATTGCTACATGTAAATAATTTCAGAATAATCAATAGCATGGTAAATAAAAATAATTATATTCAGACAACACATTTATTAAGGAGCTTTCTTTTAAGGACTTGTAGTGTGAGTACTCCATTGTCGACAAAACTATTAAGCATTCTTATACTCTTTTCCACACTTATTTGGTAAATTTATGCAAATTTATGAAAAACCGGAAGTGATATCCCTTGAACCGGAAATGAAAATCCTTACCGAATCCTCTAACCTCTCCAAAATCAGTACTAAATTGATATCAGTCATCATCTAAGCACTTTATATAGCCAAGCCTGAAAAATAGACGTTGCAAGGAAAAAGTAAGTTTTTGAATCAAGACTGATATCTGTAGAATCGACAATGGAAATCCTTAGTGATATCTTTGCATCAAGTAGAATTTAATGCTGAATCCATATCAATCATCATCTAATCTCTGTATATAAGCCTCTTCGATAAATAGATTTTTATAAAAAAATTAAACTGGAAATGAAAATTATTATTAAGCCACTCCACCTTCTCCAGAATTTTATGTTAAATCCAAGTCATCATCTAAGTTCTTTGTGGTATATTCTGGAAAAAAGATGCTTAAGTAAAATGAAAACTTTAAATTTGGTAAAAACAAATTGGGTAAAAACAAATGTGGATAATGAAAACTTGAGCAACGTGTTGTCAGCGTCCACAAATTGGGAAATAATGCAGGCAATCATCTGTTTCAATAATACGCTGAATCCCCTTCGTCAGTGCAAGAGAACCTACAAACCTAATGTTAAAAGCATAAGTTGGACGCAAATAGAATAAACAAAGGTGGTTGTATACCTAAAACCTAGATTGAAATCTCACTTGAGATAGCCAATCAGAATGTAGCATGAGGAACTGTCCAGCCAATCCGAAACAAGAAGTAACACCCAAGATTGGCGTGCGCTAAAACACAACAGGAATATTTCGACGAGGGATACGACACACAAGAGGAAGACGAGTCAAGTCCAAACAAGACTAAATGAGACCCAACAAGATGCAAAATGAGTTAAAACGGCACATCAGAGCCCCAAAAGTTAAGTAATGGAAAGGAGAGAGTGGAAAAGTTTTACAGGACACTGCGCCAGACCGCGGATAAAAATGGTGTACTGGACAAGTCAATAACTAAATTACTAAAATTTTAATGGATATGGAAAATTTAAAAGAAGTGCAGATCATAGATCGACAAATTTTTGTATGATCCTTGCTGAACAATTTATAAGTGCTTAAAATGTGGATATCTTTAGTAAAACCCCAATTTGAAAGGTGAATCTACAACCATATTAGTCCTCATCTAAAACTATATCCATAGCCAAATCTGAAGTAAATATTTCAAGGAAAATTTTTAAACCGAGAGTTTAAATCCTTAGTGAACCCTCCTATACTTTCCGTAATTTTATGCTGAATCTATAACAGTCATCACCTAAGCTCTTTCTTTCGATAGACGATCCCTGAAAATAAATGCTACAAGGAAAATCTAAATATTTTTATCGGATTTGGAAATCATTAGTGTGTCATCCCATCCCATCCAGAATTTAATGGTAAATCCATATGTCATTAACAAAACACTATTTATAACTTGGGAAATCGATGGTTTAAGGAAAGTTTTTAGAACGGGAGTGAAAAAGAAACCAAAAGTGAAAATTCTTAAAAATACACCCTACCTCCTTCATAATTTGATGCTGATTAGTTATCATCTAAGATCTATTTATAGCCCATCTTAAAAAATAGATGTTTCAAGGATAATGAATGTTTTTTGAACCGTAAAAGGAAATATAACCGAAGAGGGAAATCCTTAATGAACCTCCCTACTTTATTTCAAATCCAATAATAATTTATATCAGTCATTAACTGAGCTCTATTTATATTAAATCTTGAGAATTAGATGATTCAAAAACAATTTCTGGTAACACATATATATGATAATTTTGATTGCCACCAATAAACATTATTCTACACTATATATCAGAAATTTTATAAAACTTTTAGTTTTTAACAATATAATATAAGAAGATAATTGTTTTTATGGAAATCTTAAAAATCCTTTATAAAAAAATTCGAGTCTCAATTAAGTTTGTGAAATAAAGTTACTATTGAATGTAATTTGCAATAAACATATTTCGTTATAATTAAAATAAAAAATCTGATGTGGGCAACACATGACTTTCCTTATATAATGCAATGAATTTACTACTTTTGCAGTTTAAAAAATACTTTTCTTATAGTAGATACTTATATTCTTTCCAAGATATTGAATTTTCTTCAATTACTCATCATTTTCATTGATTTAGCGTCATTTTTATCAATTTGGCGAGATTTTTGCTAATTTGGCAACAATTATAAATATCGCCAAGTTGGCGACATTCCGCCAAATTCATCGCCGAAATCTCGCCAAGCGTTATGGACGGAGAAATAAGTTATTCTTACAGCAGATAAATGCCTATTGGCGTTCAAATACAAAGTATTACTCAAAATATATTTTTTCATGAATGGAACGAGCTAGATCCACGAGAATGATGTCATCAAATTTATCGCATGGTATTACATATGAAAAGTGAACATGCTTCTCAATAAGAAATATTTTTTTTTATTTTATATGATTTTTTGATAATTTTTTTAAAAATGTGCAATATCTCGAGAACGTTTCATGTTAGCGTTCTAAAATTTATGTCAATCGTTTTCTAATAAAATATTACATAAGAAATGTCTATTTGCGTAACTTTATTAGCGGTTTTGATTTTTTGACGATTTTTTCAAAATTTCACTCGAAAATTCAGGGGGGTTCTGAACATACGATTGCGTATGAAAACAATAGGCTTCCAGTGTTTACGTATTGTGATTTTTGTACCAAATTTCGTTTGAATCGGTCCATTCGTTCGTCAGTTATTGTCTCCACAGTCTCACTGACACACACACACACACACACAGACATCACTTCAAAAATGTTTGATTCGTGATCAGTGATGTTTGAAACGTGCTCTCCCGACGAAAACTCGAATTCAAATTTTCGACCCCGTCACAATACTTTCCTTATACATTATGTATATAAGGAAAGTAAAAATTATTTTTCTGGAAAAAGTCTAAAAAATAAAATTCCAATAATATATTGAAACAGGAACTATAGTGAGTAAAAACAAAGATAAAACAAAACATACATGTGTTTCCAAATAGCTGTTCTTACGGGAAATAGCTCTATTGGAAACTTAAGAGACACCATTTGAAACATATATACCACAGAAATCGGTCGTTCTTTATGGAAGGTTTAACAAAAGTTGCAACAGAAACGGCACCATCCACTTTAAGATCACAGTTTGAAGCAAAAGCATTTTGTAAGAACATTTGTGATATTTTTAGATGCCATGAATACTGAAATCGCAACATGCGAAATATATACAATGTTTTCTGAAAATTCGAACTTTTATTTTTAACACTTTCCAACATAGTTGATAAGTGTTTATGACTTTATTCATCCTGTCTGTCTGTCTGTCCGTTCTCACGATAACTGCCGTAAAATCGAAATGAAATTTCATATATCAAAATAAAATTTTTTATGTATCAAAATGAAATTTTAGTATGTTGTTGAGACGATCTGAGGGGCATATGGGAATGTAAATGAATAATATCACACAATTAGGTTTGGATTGAACCCGGTTGAAAAGGTTAAATACATCGAAATTAAAATTCACACATTTCTTCGAAAATTTTAGGAAATATTCAAATTATCCGATAAAATATATATAAAAAAATCTCTGCAAAATATGTTCGATAGTCCTTTAAATAAAAATTAAAATAATAAATTAATAATAAATTAAAATAATAAAATTAAATAAAAATTAAAATAATTTACCCGCTTTATATGACGAGATCACCTGACCCACTTCAAAATAAAATATGAAATCCATCTTTTTTTCCCAGTCTAAAAATCGTGATTTTTAAAGTTCTTTTAAATTTATATTTAGTGTTGCATTCGTCCTAAAACCGTTTTATTTTCTGTTATTTTCTGTGCATCTATATTCTGCGCCAATGCAATTACATTTTTGAATGAAATATTCATTGATTTTGCATAAAGAAACAGACGATTTTATAGATTTGCCTTTGTGATGAAGTTTTAAGTTTCCAAGTAAAATAAATTATTGTACTGTGATAATTTGGGAGGCTTCGCTGTGATATTTTGAGACCTTCTACTTCCTGGCGCTCGCTGAGCCTGCATCGCTAATCCTTTCCTGCCGTCTGCTATTAAAAACCACAGTTTACTGTATTAGGAAGAAACGACAAAATTTCATAACTGTAGGTTTTGCTGCTTGTTCGTAATACACTTTCATAATACATGTTACACTTTCGGTATAGAGATATTTACAACAATAAAACATTCAATTATATGCAATATAATAAAAAAATCCGGGTGTTCCTGACAACAATGGTTGCCAAACGCTCTGTTTGTTTGTCAGAATGAGCGATAAGTCATATGATTGTCAACATTTCACATTTTCCCAAATGCACTACTAACGTTTTAGTCATGTTTAGAAATAAATATCTACTTTTTTAAAGTTTTTAATGCTTCAATATCTTAGTCCTCGTCAATTTTTGTAATATTTCTGCCAGAAACCAATCAGAAAGAAGCTAGCAATCGTCTCGACCAATTAAATCTTCGCTCGTAGTGAAAGAAAATCTTCATTTCAGAAGTGCTTAAAAAATTGAATAACTCATTAACTAAATCGAAATTTAAAAAAGGGGCTCTGTCCTGCAAAAATTGATCTATGTAGGTACATGTCACCAAAACTTCGAGTTCTTGCTATTGCTATTCTGTCCAGAACGTGAACTCGCAGCTCATAAACTCTTCCTTTGGCTCTGACATTAAGTATTTCCTAAACTAATTTTAAATCGAAAAACTTTTAATATCAGTGTATTTCCCTAATATTTCTCTACAAATGTACCAAATTTCATATTTTCGTATGCTATAGATTTTGATCTACTTAATGAAGAAACTTGAAACGTAAAATTTGTCAAACAGCTGTGGCGTCCTCTACTTCGTTTTTAATATAGGGAGAAACATTATTTGTTAAACATAGTATAATTACGATTAACTTACGTTACTTATACATCACTCTTGGAAAGGAGACCCTGCACGTGTGAGACCAGAATTGTTATATTTGTTCAAAATCATACATTTTCGACCTATTATAAAAAGCAGATTGCTACATACCTCTGTTTGTCATGGACTGAAACACACAACTCTAATCTGAACATTCTGGACTCTAATTGTCAACGAAGGTCTGTCTCTTCGGCGGTCATTGCCTCAATTCTATGAAGCATACTCTTCACCATGTTGGACTGTCATTCTAGTCACAACTCAATCCGACGATCATTCTTAATTCACTCATTGTAAAGCACAACAATCTTGGCCGGTCATTTTCAATTGACCGCCCTTCAATCTCTTTGGCCGGTTATTCTCAATTGACTGTCCTTCAATCTCTGAATGTTTCTTGTTGAACTTTCTATGGTTGTTGCCCTTGTTTCGCGGTCATACATCGCAAATCTTCGTACTATTAAAACTGACTAAATGTCTCCTGATCTCACAGAAAAGCCGTTTCGTTGAATTTCAAATGAACTTTTCTTCTTCTCGACCCCAGCCACATGGTCTAACCTGCGGTTAGTCGCAGCGAGATGTGTGGCCGAGAAAGGACAGGAACAGGAACTGGCCATGGAAGACAGAGTAAAAATTCCCACATCAGGAGAGGAAAATAACACGGCTGGTAAAGACGAATTGTGGGCGTAGTACAACGCGGGTGTATCCGCGCAGTGGGCGACTACACCTTTCGAAAAATTGATTGAATGAATTTAATTGATCCTTGCTTTAAGGGGGTATGGTACGCAAATTGCTGAAATCCGCAATTTTGAAGCTATAGTTGTAACTTTTTGTATTCATGTAAATTTTAAGTATAGTAAAGAAAATGTGATATTCAAAATTTTAAAAATAAAAAAAAAATACAAATATTTTTTTTTAATTAAAATTTCAAAAATTTGACAAGTATTCTTTTTGATATAAGTAGAAAAATAATTTTTCTAAAATTTTAATTTGGACATTTTTTAACATAAAAATATGTAAGAAATAAACTGTTTTCACAGTTTTTGTAAATATAAATCAGAAAATTTTAATAAAAAATAATGTAAAAAAACGTGATTTTACACCACAAATATTGTCTTCGAAAATCATAACAAAAAAACAAACACATATTTCAGTAATTGCTGACGACAAATTAAAGAAAAGTATACAACAATTGTTCCAAATTTCATTCATATCCGTGCAGTAGAATTTGACTTATATCAATTTAAATTTATAAAAATCTCGAAAATCACGTCTTTGAGGATAACGGCGTTAAAGTTTAACATGGTTAGTGACAACTTCAGTAGTTCAATTTTTAACATTGCAATATAATCGGTTCTATTTAACGTATGAAGATGAATTTGGTGTCATTGGAATCAGAAAATTATGAATATTTTTTTAAACAATAAAAAAATTGAGATTTTTTGGGTTCCATACCCCCTTAAATGACTGAGAAACGCAAAATACATTTTCTAGTATAGAAAGACAGCAACGCAGTTTAATTTCCTTTATCAGCTTTAGTAATAAATCTATTGGGATTAGGTGCATGTTCCAATGAAGAAGAATTTTCTGGAACTGTAACATTAGGTTTACATTTTCCCTTGTTGTAAGAAATGGTATCAGCCAAAATATGCCTCAAACAGACACAACAATTTGAAACTGAGGAATAAGGTTTTAAATATGGGAATTGCAATGTATATTTAAATGCAATATAGTCATACGATATTAATCCATACGATAGCAACCATAGTCAATAAATTATATAAATAAATTTTTGTAATATAGTGTCTACAAAAACAAAATGATATCCATAAATCATTTAAAACAAAGAGTTTTAATTTACAAGAAAAGAATTGAATACACTCAGGTGTTTACATATGCATTTTTATTTTAACTCTTGGCGTTTTACAAGTGTTAAATTTGATTGGAATGGAACAAGACTTATTAAATAAAATCATTATTGTAAATAACAAGTATACATTTTTTGAAAAATCCAATACAAATTGGGCCGCTACGTCTTCCAAAAATAATTCTGGCGGCTCAGGATAGGCCCTTGAACTGTATGGACCCAGGATCCCAACTTCGGCTGCCCACAAGGCAGACCTTCTCGTTACTGAATGGTGCATACTTTTAGCCTTCAAATGCATGAATTGCTGAATTTGAATCCCGAGAGCAAAGGAAGAGCACTGTGCATGCATATGCTCACGATGGCAATGAATCCATTTAAAATTGTAGTTACTGGTTAAAGTATCTCTTAACAGCATAAAGAACGTCTTATGTGGATAGCACATGACTTTTCCTTCATAAAGCAAATTATTTACTTCGTTCAATACGAAATAATAACGAAAAAAATCCACGGTACATTGTTTTTGACGTTAAAAATACACGTACATTTGGCGCTTTTTTTTTTGAATGACAACATCTGAAATTATTTTCAAGTATTAAATTAACATGGATTTCGTGCAAATATAACTTGACAATAGAAAATATTAATAACATCTGCTAAGCGATATATTAAATTGTGTTAAATATAAATTCATCAAGTTGACGTCATTTTTGCGAATTTAGCGACATTTACGTCCATTTAGCACCATATTAAAAATTCGTTAAAAATTTGACGGTATTTCGAAAAATGAATCGCCAAGTGGTACATATTCAATGATACTTACTACTGTTCATTTTTATGTAATTTTTAGACATTTATTTGAAAAATGTTAAAAGTGGAGGATTCGAGCTGGCGTTTAAAATTTCGGGTCATTCGTTTCAGAATAAAAAATTACATATGAAATTATTTTTTATTTACCAGTATTGGATGTCCTGATATTTTTATTATATATTTCTATAATGCATTTGAAAATTTGATGGCTTCCAAACGTTCGATCACATTTAGAATCAAACCGGTTCCAGAATTCACGGATTATAATAATCGTACAAAATTACGTTCAAAACGCGTTATTGATTCGTGAGATATCGGATCCACAGACTCGCAGACAAACGTTTGATTCGTGTTCAGGAATACTTGAAACGTACTCCTCAGTCAAGAACACGAGTTCGAATTTTCAACTCCATCACAATACTTCCCATCATAATACTTTTACATTATACTATGTATGGGTGGAAAGTAATAATGGAGTGCTAAACTAATCCAATCTAGTACAATCTGCTGCAAGCATCAAACAAAGAAATCCCCGTGCTACTTTCCTTATATACATAGTATAATGTATAGGGAAAGTACTGTGACGGGGTCGGAAATTTGAATTCAAGTATACGAGGGAAGACACGTTTCAATCATCCCTGAACTCGAATCGAATGTTTTTGAGGTGATTTCTGTATGTATGTGTGTAAGTATATGCGCGTGTGTAAGTATATATGTGTAAGTATGTGCGTGTGTGTAAGTATATGTGTGTGTGTTTAAGTATGTGAGTGTGTGTGTATGTGTGTGTGAATGTGTGTACGTATGCGTGTGTTCGTGAGTCTGTGGAAACGACATCACACGAACGAATGGAGCGTTTCAAAAGAAATTTGGTACAAAAACTACAATCAATAAATACTGGAATCTTATTTATTTTAAACGCAATCGAATATTCGAAACACCCCCAAATTTTTTAACGAATTTCTTAAGAATTCATCAAAAAATCTTCAATAATATTATCTAAATAATTATTTCGTATATAACTTTTCATTAGAAAATGATTGACACGAATTTTCACTGGACATCTGGGTGCATATAATTAAGGTATACGTATTTTTAGCACTTTACAATCTGCACCTCATAATTGCATTATATAAAAGTTCAACTTCCTAAGATAAAACTTTATGTCTTGATAAAATCATTCAGTTTGAGAGAAAATTAAATTAAGTAAATATATTTTACGACAATGCAAATTATTTCAAGTTTTATATAGTCAGATTAGTTTAGGCTAATTTCGAATTCAATGGCGAAAAAATGGTTGTCATTTTTATTACTTTATTAAAATCTATATCCTGATCAGAAATTGGATTCACTAGGAAGCTTACATTCACAATAAAAGTCGAAGAAATTAGATTCTTTAAATGAAATCGTATGCTGGCTGACTAAATTAAATTAGATTGTGAGATTCAGAATTTTTCGTGTTTCGTTCATTAAGAGCTATAATTCATGTATTTAATATTCACCATAAATGGATTTTTCCAGATTTATGAATAAATCTTTTAACTATATGAATATCAATTTTCTATGTTTATTATTAATCTTGTTGAAGTTTTAAATCCATAAGACTTTTTCTGATAATCGTGAATGTTGCTCAAAATTGTGCTAAAACATAAAATAACTAAAACAATTTTGAATTTTTAAAACGTCGCTGAAGTACACGTGTGTATGCCTTGAAGTACCTGTGTACCAAGTTGCATAGCTCTACAACGCTTAGATTTCCCGCAACAGATTGCATAAATACCACATACACAAATTTCTTTCTTTATTATGTAAGACTAGAAGGCATGCCCGCCATAGACGGAATTAAAAATTTGGAAAGCATTGCCTCTGACGTCGCAGGCGGACTGCCAGCCTTGCACAAGGCATTGGTGTAGGTTTGTTTTATAAGTTTGTATAGTTCAAATGTCCGTCCAATAATAATTTTTATCTATGTACACAAACACTTTATATATTTTTATCTATATAAACAGTCACTATATAGTTTTATCTATGTACACAATCACTTTATCTATTTTTAGTTATGTACACAATCACTTTATCTATTTTTATCTATGTCCACAATCACTTTATCTATTTTTTCTATGTACACAATCACTCTAAGTATATTTATATATGCACACAATCACTTTGAATTGGAGTGTGTGTGTTGTATGGTGTTGTACTTACGATATAAACTTCGTTGACTTCCAGGTAATTGATGACTTTTTTAATTCTTGCCTGTGTTGATGAGTTT
Source organism: Amaurobius ferox (assembly GCA_951213105.1). Taxonomy (NCBI): domain Eukaryota; kingdom Metazoa; phylum Arthropoda; class Arachnida; order Araneae; family Amaurobiidae; genus Amaurobius; species Amaurobius ferox. The sequence continues at coordinate 127,079,310 of OX578144.1, read as the reverse complement.
TTCAGAACTCTGTCAGTCCAAAGGGCCATACAGTCTGTTGCTGGTGCTCTCTGTGTGTCAGTAGATAATATGCTATGTAGTAAAGTGGGTCGCCGACATCCCCACAGACACAGGAGTCCGTGGCGCTCTTACCTATCTGATTTAGGAAGGACGGAAAAGGACCAACCATGTCCTGTGAAGAACATTTTTGGTTCTCTGTTTGTAGGTTGTCTGTCTGATCTGACTTGTGGTGTAAATGGGTGTGTTTTACGGCCCTTTTCTGATGCCGTCCAGCGTTCTTGCCACTTTTTCATATGGTATTGCTTTTAACCCTCTTAAGGCTTGACATCGGTATGAATTATATCTTCAGGATGTTCCGTTGCATTATTTGCTGCCTCGTCCACACACTCATTATCCTCTATTCCTGTGTGTGCTGGAATCCAAATTAGCTGTACTCTACAACCGACGTTTCTAATTAGATTCTGGACATCCCTAACCTACCTCGATGTCGTTTGGTAATTCTTCAAGGCTTTAAGACTTGACAGGCTATCTGTGGCTATTACCGCCGGTGGCGACCCGTGTTGTATCAACCAAAGCCTCTGAAATCTCATACATTTCTGCCTGAAAGACTGAGTTTTTATTTTGAAGTCTCTGTGTCTGCGTATGTGTTAGTATGTTATCTGTGTAGACGCAGAAGGCCGCTACCGTATCCAAGCTTGTCTTTGAGCCATCTCTGTATATTGTTATTTTGCTCTTTGTTGGATATTTTGTTATATATTTGTTAACACTGTCCGTGAATAGATGTGTGGTCCAGCTTGCTATCATTGATCGTAAACACTTTAAACAAAACAAGAGGAGTGATAGTACACATCAAGGCGAATAATATTTGCAATGAAACCAAGGGCCGCATTCCACTTATAGTGCCAGGAAACAGTGAAGTTACATATCGCACGTTGATCCCTCAACAGTGAAAAGAAGTGACTTAACTAATTTAGAAGTTTTACAGTTCTTTCTTCTGGGGGCACATGCAACCATGGGTGTACGAGACACCTATGGATTCCTTGGAAGATCTCGTACACAGAATTGCTGTTACTGCAGACAAGATCAACACCACACCGGCAGTCTGCAAGAAGTTGCGATAGTTTTACATTCGCCGGTGTTGGATGTGTAACGACACCCACAGACGCACGCCACTTTGTGCAGCTACTTTGAGTATTCTCTGTGAAGCTGTGTCTAAAGGAAACGTGAAACTCCTAAATTAGCTGTCTTTTTTTAACACTTTCTAACATAGTTCAAAAGTATTTATAATTTTGTTTATTCTGTCTGTCTGTACGGACGATAACTGCTGAATTGCTGAATTTAACTGCTAAAAATGACTTTATCAAAATGATATTTATTTTTTACGATGTTCAGATGATCTGTGGGACATATGGGAATTTAAATGAATAATATCACCCAATAAGTTTGGAATTGAACACAGGCTGAAATATGAATTACATTGAACCCTATGGGACCTAATTTTGCAAATATTTTTTAAGCGAAGGTAAAATTTGCAAATGGCTTTGAAAATGCTAGAATATATTCAAATTATCGCATAAAATATATAAAAAAAATTTGAGCAAAATATGTTCGGTATCTTTTTAAATAAAAATTAAAATAATAATTACACCTATATTATATGAAGAGATCACATGACCCACTATAAAATAAAATATGGCATCCATATTTTTTCCCAGTGTAAAAACCTGAATTTTTAGAGTTCTTTTGAATTTATACTTAATGTTGCATACGTCCTAAAACCGCTTTATGTTTGCGTATTTTTGTGCACCTATATTCTGCGTCTAAGCAATTACAATATTTTTGAGTCTAAATGATTGTCAAACTTTGATTATATCTACAACGAAGCCTAATTTTAACATATGAATAATGTAAACAAATCAAGCTCTAAGTTGAGTTGTATAAGAATTTTTAACGCAAAACTATTTAACTCTGGAGTCTGAAACATAGATGATATGATTAAAATATTCATTGATTTTACATAGAGAGGCAGGCCATTTTATAGCATCGCATTTTTTGATGAAATTTTAAACATACAGATACAAAGTACTTTTACCTTCATGGTTTTAAGTTTTTAAGTAAAATAAATTATTGTAATACTGTGTAATTAAAAAAACTAGGGGGCTCTTTCCCCTGCTTGCTCTGCTCGAGCAACCTCCTTCGGGAGGCTTCGCCTCCTACTCGCTACGCTCACAGATCTCGCTTCATATCTATATTTCCTAAAAATTCTACTTTCAAAAATATCTTTTCTATCCCTGCCTATTTTCCGCAGGAGGGAAAAGCAAGTATTTAACTTAGCCCAAGGAATCCAAAAACTGAATAATCATGGGCTCGCTTCGTGAGCTATTTCACACCAAACTAAAATTTAAATCGATAAACTGTTTATTTCATCGTGTTACCCTATTATTTCTCTGTAAATGTAACAAATGTCACATTTTTGTATGCTATAGTTTTTACTGTACGAGACAGAGAAATCTCTAGACGTGCCGATATGAAAAAAAAGTTCACTTCAGAAGTGCATAAAAATTAAAATATCTCAAAAGCTACATCAAAATTAAGTAATAGTCTCCGTTCTGCAAAAATTCACCCATGTCGGTACCGGCCTGCAAAAATTCGTGGTCTTGCTATTGTTAGTCTATCCGGGACGCGAACTCGCAGCTGAAATACTTTGTCTTTGACATTAAATATTTTATTAAACTACAATATATATCAAAAAACGGTTTATTTCAGCGATTCTCTAACGCTTTTTCTATAAGTGTACTAAATTTCATATTTTTATATGCCGCAGTTTTTGCGGTACGAAGCAAAGAAGTTCGAGAAAGGAGAAATTTGTCCAACAGCGACGTCAGCTACTTCTTTTTAATATAGAGAAATATCACCGCTGAATGCATCGCATTTTAGAAATGTTTAAATAAAATTGCATTTCAGTTGGAACGTGTTTCATAATCAACGCTTTATGCATGATTGATTTTTCTTGTTCTTTTAACTGTTGAAGAATCAACGTGGATAGGTAACTTTAGTCTTTTCTGGCGTTATGAGTGAAATGTGGCCCTAGGTGCCATAGTAAATATTGTTCGTATTAATGCATAATATCCCCCCTTTTTTGTTGAAAGAGTTCACGGTCAAGCTGTATAAATAATTTATTAATTATCTTCCGCATTTCAAGATAAATTATTAACAACAAGAAAGATCAATCATGCATAAAGCATTGATTATGAAACACTTTCCAACTTCATAGCAATTTTATTTAAACATCTCTAAAATGCAATACATTCCTCGGTAATATTTTAGAACTTATCACAATACTACATTAATTTATTATATTTGAAAACTTAAACTTTCATCGAAAAAAATGAACTTCATTCAAATGACGGCATTGAAATACAAATTGCCTGGTTTAAACATATCTAAAATGCGATACATTCCTCGGTAATATTTTTTAAATTATCATAATACTACAATAATTTATTATATATGAAAACTTCATCTAAAACAACTGTCATTCATTCAAATGACGTCATAGAAAAAATAACACACCTGGCTCTCTCTATAAAAGCAGCATTTCATTCATCACAGTACTAAAATAATTTATTTTATTTAAAAACTTAAGATCATAGAGCTGCAAGTAATTAAACTCTATGATTAAAACTTCATCGAAAAAAATCGTCCTTCTCTCTGTAAAATCAATGAATATTTCATTCATATCAGCTACGCAGACTCCATGAGCTAAATAATTTTGCGTTAAAGAAATACAGCAATTCTTATACAACTCATTCTACATATTTTTCTGTTTACATTTTACATAAGTGGAAAATAGGCTTCGTTGTAGATATAATCAAATTTGGATGATCATTTCAACTCAAATATATTGTAATTTCGTTGTTTCAGTATGTAGATGCACAGAATTTAAGCAAAAATAAAGCGGTTTTAAAACGGATACAACACTCAATATGAATTAAAAATAACTTAAAATATCACGATTTTGAGACAAGATGGATGCCATATATCATTTCGAAGTGGGTCACGTGATCGCTTCATATAAGAGGTGTAATTATTATATTAATTTTTGTTTAAAAACTTCTGAATATATTTTGCTGAAATTGTTTTTATATATTTTATGGGATAATTTGAATATTACCTAAAATTTTCGAAGCAATTTGTGAATTTTAAATCCGCTTAAAAAATATTTGAAAAATTAGGTCCCATAGGGTTCAATGTATTTCATTTTTTCAACCCGGGTTCAATCCAAAACTAATAGTGTGTTATTATTCATTTATATTCCCATAGGTCCTACAGACTGTGTGAACAACATACTAAAATTTCATTTTGATTAAGTCATTTTACGGCAGTTATCATGCTAACGGACAGACAGACAGAATGAACAAAGTCATAAACACTTTTCAACTTTGTTGTAAAGTGTTAAAAATTGGGTGACACAGACATAATATCCCCCTTTATACTAGTATAACCTATATCGTTATTTGAGTTTATTTGAATGAACCATATTCATCTTATAACGCAAAATTTAATTTCAAATGAATAATCGAGTAGTTATGCAAAATTTGCAGTTTTCCCTTAACGTTATTTTCAGTTTTATCATATATAGAACCTAATTCCGTTTGTAATTTAATTTTGGAAGATGAACACAAAAGCTTTGGAGGAGAAAGATTTTGCAATTAATTCAAAACGGGCGGTGCATTAACCCTTATTAAATACTACAGCACATTTAAAAATAATCCTTATCTTTGCAATTTTGCAGTTTTGTTTTATTCTGCGTCAATTCCCGTAAGATAGTTTTAATTTGGGAAGATGCCACTAATTGCTTTAAAGTTAACCGGTAATTGCTTTATAGTTTTAACGCTTTTCTTAAATTAAATCGCCACTTTAGCTATTTGAAGTGAGAAATATATGCTCTTTTCAATAAAGTACACTTTTCACCAAAATGTTGATGACCATTGTGTTTTTACATCCGTTGTGATAGTTATTACTTTACATACATAGTAGAATGTATAAGAAAAATGTGAGACCAGATTTTGAGAAAGATTTAGTAAGACAGTTTTAAGTTTGTATTTATGATGTCTGTAAGGTTTGGCAACAGATAATGTTTGGCATAATGTCAACTGGCATCAGACTTAAGGACGCCAGTTTATAGCACCCTGAACCGAAAGGTCAAAGTAGGCAATAAACCTTGGAGGCCAAGGTGAAGCCACGAGTGTGGTTAAAGATGTTAATCAATCCTGGAAGATGTATGGTCGCGTTTCCCTGACGAGGTCAACCAATAGTAGCATAAGGGCGTTACAGACCGCAGGCAAAAGAGGCGGCAACCAAAAACTTCTACACGAGAATCGACAGAATTTACGATAATGTCGACGAAGATTTCACGATGGCTTCGACGTAAAAGCAGATGCAATGCAGACGCAAATTTTGAGAATGCATAATTGAGATGCGAAGAAAGTTGTTCCACAGGGATTCCACGGAAATGTTGTGATATACAGTTGTTCCGAAAGTGTTCGAGATTAACACTTAGACGGCAGTACGATATGATCGACGAGTATGAGTGGGATACTATACCGCGAGTTGGTTCCAGTATAATAGGATCGACATTAAGTACGAGCTGGTAACAAGGTCCAAAGACAAACATGAAGGTATGAGTTCCTATCAATAATTGTTAAAGGTCATCAATGCATACAAATGGGTTTATCACCATGTTCGACCTAGATGCAATAAAACACCTGTTGATGCAGTTCGCAGAGCTAATACAAAAAAGAACGATCCAATGCAAATGGTCTTTGAGGCTTTTAAATTAATCGCATATTTTGAAATTAAAAGTGAGAATCAAACCCGTCATGGCTAGGTCCCAAAAAGAAAGCTTTAAAATAATATTTTGGAATGCGAACGGCATATCTCCAAGAATAAATGAACTTAGTAGCTACTTAAATGAAAATGATGTAGATACCCCGCTAATTCAGGAAACTAAAATTAGAGAAAATAAGCACTTTTCAACTTTGTTGTAAAGTGTTAATAAAAAACTAAATATAGCAAACTATATTGGCTATCTCAACCTTAGCTCAAATACAACTGCTAGAAACCCCCATGGAGGAACAACAGCAATATATATTAAAAGAAATATTCCCCACGAGGAAATAAACAACATAAATCTTCAAGGTATAGAAAATACTAGCAGAAAAATGAAAATAAATAATGTAAACCCATTTATCCTAACTTCAATATATGTCAAAAACATGAGTGGTATAAATGTAGCTGCGCAGCTGGAACTGCTTTTCTCGCGATATCCAAACACAATACTCGCGAGCGACTTCAATGCACACCACCGAGGGTGGGGAAGCAGAAGAGCCAACATACGCGGTACGCAGATACACAGATTACTGAACACAACAAACACCAACATCATTGCACCGTCGGGACCAACCTGCTTCTCAGGTGCCAACGGCTCATTCATAGACTTTGTCCTAACAAGAAACATAGAATACGCTCACACTATCGATACCCCGGATGAATTCGACTAGGATCATCTACCGGTATTGGTGACATTCGATCTGAACACTCCCCTTCCAGCCTCTCTGGGACAAGAGAGGGTGAACTGGAATGTTTTCAAAAGAACACTTTTTGAGCCGCACTTGGCAGTACCCAACAGTATGAGCACGGCGGATATTGACTCTGCCACACACACACTCACAACAGAAATCAAGAGAGCTATTGCCTCTGCCACAACACGTCGTGAGTCACCAAAAATGCCCACACTTTCCCACCATGTCAAACAATTAGTTAGGCAAAGGAACAGAATGCGTAAGATATGGCAGGCTAATAGAGACCCTACCCTCAAAAGGGAGCTTAACAGACTCACGTGGAAAGTCAGGGATAAAATTATCGGAGAAAAGCAGCAGCAGTACAAAGAGTTAATTGAATCCCTTAGCCCGGAAGACGTATCGCTCTGGCAATTCTCTAAAAGACTCAGAAAACCTCAAATTAAACTCCCACTAATAGATGGCGTTAAAATCGCGTACTCAGACGAACAAAAAGCAGAGGCGCTTGCTAGGCATTACGAAAAGCAATTTGAACCGAACCACGATCTAATGTGTCAGGACACCCTAAGAATGGTTAGGCAAACTGTAAACAACTTCAAGAACTCCCCGGTCACGGCTGAGATTAACTCAGCCACCCCAAAAGAGATAAGTGATATCATCAGAAACCTTAAAAACCGTAAAAGCCCAGGGAACGACAAAATCAGGAATATCGCGGTGAAAAACCTACCCCAAAATATAATATTTTACTTGACCACCCTAATAAACAAAATACTAAAACTAAATTATTTCCCCAAAGAATGGAAGGAAGCTAAAATTATAGCGATCCATAAGCCTGGTGAGGATGCCACAATTCCAGCCAACTATAGACCAATCAACTTACTACCGACACTTAGTAAAATTGCTGAGAAAATAATTCTTAATAGACTGAACACGCACCTTAGTGAGAATGATATTATCATTCCGGAGCAGTTTGAATTTCGGCCAAAACACTGCACCACTCATCAATTGCTCAGAGTGGTAGAGTACATATCTTCTGGACTTAATAGTAAGACACCCACAGCTGCAATTTTCCTGGATATACAAAAAGCATTTGATAAAGTGTGGTACTGTGGATTAGCATACAAATTGATCACTCTAAAAGTCCCTGACGCATTAGTCAAACTTTTAATCTCATACCTAAATAGCAGACGCTTCCAAGTTAGAGTAAAAGATAACTTGTCTACACCCAAGCTCATTAAAAGTAGTGTACCGCAAGGATCCATCCTAGGCCCGACACTTTTTTGAAATATATCTAAATTACATCCCCAGGACCCCAGACACGGAGCTAGCACTCTATGTAGACGACAGTGCGTGACTTGCAAAACATCCTTACGTCTCAGTAATGCACAGACAGCTACAACAACACTTACACATACTCCAAACATGGCTGAAAAAATGGTGAATAAAATTTAACCCAATAAATGCCATTGGATTTATTTCTCCAGAAAACGTAAACCTCCGCCGCCTCTGTACATAAACAACCATGCCCTAAAAGCGGAAAAATCTACTAAATACTTAGGTGTAACGATAGATTCCCACCTAAACTGGAAACAGCACGTAACGAACTTAATCAAAAAAGCGTATATAGCCACAAGAGCCTTATACCCAATGATAGGAAACGGAAATCTAAGTTATCAATATAAACTCCTAATTTATAAATCGGTCATCCGCCCGGGAATGCTATATGCAGCACCCGTATGGGTATATGCCTGTAAAACTACTATAGATTTACTAGAGACAAAACAAAACAACACCCTAAGGATTACAAGGAAAGCCCCTAGATACTTAAGAAACTCAGTAATTAGGAAAGACTTCAAAATAAAAACTGTTAGAGCCCAAATTAAAAAGCTAGCGCTTAAATTCTACAAAAATCTACCATCTGTTCCAAATGAACTACTATTCAATCTGCATGACTATGGTCATCGCAAGGCCAAATCACGTAAGAGACCCCGCGCGGTACTTAATATTGAAAATCGGAATTAGGTAAGTCCCACCTCAAATAGTTGAAATTAAATAAAAACCGCGATCAATGTTTTTCTAAAAAATGTTCTTAAACCTTAAACTGCCAAATTGCTAGGAAATCCTTAGATCTGCATCAACTCCCCAAAATTACTCAAACTCTTAATGTGCAACAAACTACCACTCTAGGAGCTAGGTCAAATAATAAGAACAGTAAATCAAAAACCTCGAACCTCCAACTATGGGCAAATGAAATAATGTCATAGTATGAAGATAAGAACCACACCTACAGATTGGAGATTAAAGGCGCTTTGATCCTGGTGCTCTTTTCTGGACGAAACCCCTGTATAAGTACATCTGCTCCCTTTCCTCTTTAGGAATTCGGGTTTGTTAGTTCTCCTGCACTAACGAAGGGGATCCACGAATCCTTGAAACAGCTATATACTGCATTATTGTGGTATTTGTGCTTATTTACGTTGCTCTTATCTTCATTATCCCTCGCACCAAGTGTTCTTTACTTATTTAATTTGGAAGTTTTTATTATCAGTATTTTCTATTTTCGGACGTGTCGCCATATTTAAGTTATTCATTTGATGAATAAAATTAGATAACTTCTATATCTTTCACTCCGCCAACCCGTGAATACCAATTTAATTTAATCATCAGATAAACGGCTCTCTTTGAATATATATCTCATTATCGAAACTTTCATTATTGTGATACTTTTGCCGGAATTCCTATAATCGCAAATCAGGAAGTCTCATCATCGAAATCCTGTATGACTATTCTATCTCTCCTCGATTTTTAAATCCGATTTAAGCTGGCTACGAGATGTGAAATATTTAACGTCCAAATGCAATTCTTTTATGGGCACCCCGCAGTTTTATTTTTAGTCGCATATGACCAAGAATTTCCTAAAATAGGAGTGTATTTTACTAAAACAGTGTAACTTGAAAATACTTTTTTGTAATATTTTATTTATGTATGCATTTTGTTTCTTTACTTTCTTGCTTCCAGTTGCAATTAAAGAAATCACTTCAAAATGGCGGCATTTTTTTTCTTTTTTGTTGTTTTTTAAGTTCGCCAACGGTGGTGGGTAAAATACAGAAGTACTTTTTTATGCATTTAATTTTATTCAATACTGTTACTTTCTTTCACAATACATACATTCAAAATTTATAATCTGTCACGCATAGCGGATAACAGGACACTGTGCTTAAATAAAAACACATACCGAACATCCCTCATTTATTTTAAACGTCAAATGTTGCTGACATTTCATTCCTAATGAGCCTTTAATTATTCTTATTTGTTTGTGGTCCTGTCGCGGAGGATTAATTGGTTCTGCGAAAAAAAAATTCCATCTGTGAATTTGCAAATTTTTAGAAAAATGTTTCTATTTATGAGCTGCTTAAACATAATATAAATGGCAGTCAATCTGCTTCCGAAGAAATTTCCATATTTTTTTGTATTCGCATGTTTATATATATAAATTTTAAGTATTGGAGTTACTAGGATGGATAAATGAAAATTTGACATTTTAATACCCCAGCTGAAAATATTAAATAAAATTAACATTGGAATAGATGGAAATAATCACTGAATTAGTTACAAAAGCATGTACAGTAGAGCGCTGATAACACGAATCAGTCGGGAGAACGTCTATTATTTAATAAACATGCAACGCCCAGGATTTAACTGCATCTTTGGAACGAAGCCTAAAGTAGGAATTCTTACTCGACTCACAAATCGAAGGCAGGAAAGAAGTTGAATGAAAAACATTATTTAGATGGAATGTGACCAACACAACAGAAATAGCAGCTTCTACATAACAAGCAGGCAACTTACTCCAGTTCTACAGTACGGGCGACGAAAGCTTTTTGGTGAAGCTTACACAGAGGCATGGCTCGAGAAGAAACTCTATATCGAACATTTCAGGACGCACGGAAAAGCATTACTGCACAGTCAACAGTCTAATACGCACCAGAGCACGAATGTAGGGAGAAGCAACTAACTGTATCTCTTCAGTAAAGGAATGACGGCAAGCGTGACCACACCATCTTGTCGAGCGGCAACACGTTTTGAGCCCCTGGGTTCTTTCCTGGACTACCATACTAATAACCATTATCATGGAAGGTCATACCCATTATTAAGGAGCCCATCAAGAAACAAATGGTATCACACTTTTGTATTGTAACAACAACTGGCCATACCTCCGGTTAAAATGCTGTACCTGCGCAGTCACTGCCAATGACGACTCGTGAGGTGAAGCAGGAAAAGCGCTGCTTCACTTAAAGTTATCGCATGAATAGTTTATTATTTATTTTATTTGGAAAATTTTTCAGACTCGTTCAGCTGTTTTTAGATAATATTTGACAACACTTGTGGCAGTAGCGTGATGTGTTTTGATGACATTCGTTGTCGAGGAGGAGGGATAATGAATCTGCTTCACCCATTTCTGAAATCACAACCGCCATTGGTTCCTGCACCTCGTTAAAAGTTTCAAGGGCACCACATCTTGGAGGGCAATACGAATGTTAAATCCTATCGCTTCGATGCTGTACATTTATATCTCCCAGCTAGATTGAAATTTGGACAAGTTTTGAATAAAATCCCTCACGTTTATGATTCTGTTGGTTTGACAAACCTTCTTCCATTTAAGGAATCCGCTCGTTCGAGATCGTACAGTTGCGCTTCTCGGCTGCGAGACTGAGGTTCGTATGACGAATCATCACAAATTGAAGTAAAACAAAGTATAGAAACATAATACTATTTGTTATGTAGTAGAAGTACACATAGGAGAGCAAAAAAATAAATTGTATGTTGTTGTAACCTTTGAAATGAAAGAAAAGAAATGCAAAAGTTTAGCTTCGCAGTTATCTTTACACAATTAACATCATTACGTTTTTTTATTTTGAATTTGAAACTCAAAATGAAAACAAAATATGATTCACAAAAGGTTTTCACATAGTATTACAATTGCTTTATATCTTTCCGCATGTCTTAAAGGTATCTTAACTAGAATAGAGCAATTACAGTTACCAATCACAGTTATCATTACTGATGGGTTTGAGTGATTTTATCTTAACGACAGTTTCTACAAAAATTTCAAAATATCGTAAACTTGCCAATTTTTGACGAGTTTGAGATAATTTGGGAATGTAAGTCCAAAGAGTATGTAAGTTTGGGAATGTAAGTCCAAAAGGGATGCAAGTTTAAACCATTCAACTAATTCGTAATTTAAGGTTTCTGAGAACTTTCCACGAGGAATATACAAGGTAGCAAAAAAAAACTTTGCTCTTTGACAAATCCACAAATAAATACAGATTAATAAATAAATGTGCTGCGCATCACTCGATTAAATAACTCCGGAAATTTTCATTTGATATTGGAGCGCGATTGATGTCTTGTATATGCACAACCACAAAAGTCATTATAGCACTCATTCGAAAGCGTTTTCCGTCTTGCATTTCTGCAAAACAAATTTAGTCACAACTGTACAATGGCAGACCCATGTACGTTACAATACAATGATCTAAATCGGCCGTCCACCTGCCTTTAGTACGAGCAGTTTGAATAGACGAGATTCTGTGCAAAAGAAAGAGAACATGTCGGTCAAATGCATCAGATGAGACTGTTACTCGAATCAGCGAATCTTTCATATAGAGTTACTAGGAGAGCACAGTATATGTGCCACTCTTGCCACGAGATCTGACTGAGTTGAAACAACAGATAGCTATTGCCATCGCAGCGACAGACGCTGACTTGCTCTTCCGTGTATGACAAGACCTTGATTATAGGTATGTCTGTATCCCACGGGATTGGTGGTTCCCGTAGCATACAAGTCTTTGTATTTGTCCCATGAATCTTTCAAAGTTTTCTGCAGATCATTCCACATTCCTGTATTATTATTATGATTATTATTATTAAATACTGTATTTATAGTGACAAGTAACATGTTAAAATCCAATTACAGTCATCATTGTCGAGGAAATAAATACCAAATGCAATAAAATTTCGTTATGAATTATTCGCTATTCGTTACCTAATTATGACCTGGCTAAAGAGAAAAAATATTTTTAAATTACTCTGTATATGGATGTTCATTGCTCGGAGAGCGATATTATATTATAAGGGAAATGGTATGATTTGATAAAACGTCAGGGTTCGGAGAATATGATTGTCTAATATAATTACTGTTATTGTATCTGGATGTTGTTCTGTGACTTTGCTAAACAGCTAGAACTTTATTAACAGTATATTGTTTCTTTGTATCTTTATAGTTGCTTTCAAAAATGTTTCGAAGTTATCTATGTATTCAGACTTATTCAGAAGAATAATGTAACATTAGTAAAAACGCAAAAATGGATTCGTAATATATCTGGCTTATTTCCTACAAAATCATCTAGTCTTCCATTTAACTGTTTCTGAAATATAACAGTAACCAAATATTATACGAGTACAGTTCTGAAATACTAAAACTGAAACGCCCAATTTCGCAGTTTAGCAGGAGTAATAATCTTGAATATCTAGCTTTAAATAAATTAGTTTTAAGTCCAGTTCGGGCTTGCATTAACTTTACTTTATACCCGGTGTTTAAAAATATTACACTTCAAAAATATCGCTTAAACAATTGATAGCAGATACATAGGTCCAATTTAGGAAATATTTCTAATACGACATACTTTCAGACTACAACATTTTTGGTCACGTAATACGTTTTAGTTATAAAGTGCAAAATCTAACTTTTCTTACAGTCCCTTTACAAAGGAAGTTCCAAATAGCAAGTTGTTCCTGATTCATTTGATGACTTCTTAAATGAAAGAAAACGATTCTCTAATATGAAAAATTTGATGTGGACAGCACATGACTTTCCCCGCAGACTCATATGCACGTTACCTTTATTTCTTCAATTATTCATTAAATTGAGTTTAATTGCACAAAATAACAGCCATAAATATTTTAAATAACACTGAATTTGCACTTTTAAATCAATTTTCGATTTTTATTTGGTAACTGGACTTATTTTCAAAGGTAGCCTAGCGAAAATGCGAAAAAACTAAAATGTCACGAAAACGGCTAATCCTAGGGTAATGGGGTTGGTTTTATTGTCGTCAAAAATTACGTATAAAATAAGCATTTAATTGATATGCGTACTCTTTTATTTTTAGATTTAACGAATTTTGAAGGCCATTTCGCAGAAAAAGACAGGTTCTTCTTTTCCAAATCGTACCAAAATCTAATCAGTACCAGGTTAACCAACAAGTGATTTATATATCAAATTTTGTAAAATTTAGTCAATTAGTTTTTGGGCTAGAGTGAATAAAGACAATTTTTGCTGTCCATTTCGTAAAAAAAGGCAGGTTATTTTAAAAAGAAACATACCCAAATCTAATCAGCACCAGGGTCACCCACAAGGGACTTACTATACTGACATAATCATACATAAAAGGGGTTATATATGGTTCAATGATTACGAGTCCTACTAATACTTTCAATCAATGTTGTGAAAAATAGCTGCAATACCATTTTTGTGTTTGCGACGTCATGTGCCCCCCACGGGGGGTGGGGGGCACGTCACCCCTCTGGGAGTACATTGTCAAGTATGATATCAATCAAAATATTTTTCAAGCTCTTTAAAGTGAAGGGTAACACGCTATAGTTGTAATTATTTGAACCCATTATACTGATTTAAAAAAAAAATTCTTGCAAAATATGGAAAAAAAAGGGAAAAAATGGATGTTTATATGAGAAAGTTACGTTCACTGTTCAAAAGGTATTTAGACATGTAATATTTCTCCCTTGCATTATATTTAGTTGTGAAATCTTCACTTGTATTATATGTCCTGTGCTAAAGAAGCGGGAAAATAACATTACTACTGGACAATGTCACGAATTCTATGGGCCCTGGTTCCCTAGGTCTATTCTATAACAGTTTGAAATGAGATTCCTCCTAACTTTGCTTTTAATGCAAAACGAATTAACAAACTTGTTGCTAATGTCAATAGTAACACACAAAAGTTGTTAGTTTTAGTTATTCTGTACTATTTAAAACATTTAGATGTGAACTTTTGTTTATAAGATAAATTAAAAATTTCAGTTAATTATAAACCTCAAAATTTTTTAGAGCAATGGAAATGTTTTATTTCACATTAAAATCTTCGAAAAATAGCACATCAATATTTACTGACCCATGCTGTTTAATGAGTTACATTTTACACTATTACGAAATTCTGCCACATTCTTTGAAAAGTGATAAATTTAACATTCAAAAATTCGTTACACATAGCAAATAGCGAGGCATTGTTTGTTTCGTTATTTTTTTTCGAAAGTGTATATTAAACATCCCTCGCTTATTTGAAACGTCAGCTGTTTCTGACATTTCTCTCATAATAAGCATTTCATTATTTTCATTTGTTTGTGGTCATGTCGCTAAGAATTAATTGCTTTTGAAGTAAAAAAACTAAATATGTGGAGATGCAAATTTACAGAGAAATGTTCGCAATACCATCCACGTAAGTATGTAATATAAATTATGGTTGATTTATTTACAAAGTGATCTCGAATGTTTTTGGGTTTGTAATTATTTGGTAAACATGTGTATAGTTGGAATTGTTATGGTGGTGAAATTCATGTTTTGTGTTTCAATACCTGAGCTCAACATGTTGAATTTAATGAATATTTGTGTAAATTGATAGAATTATATAAATTCATTGAAGTGTGGCTGAACTCGACGTTCTCATACCTGCATCCATTTCTAAGTAGCTTGGGATTTTATTTTATTTTATTTATTTATTTTATTGCAACTTCTGCAATGCATTTCTTAAAAAATTTATATTGTTAATCCAAATAATAATAATTGTAGCATGTTATCCTTCATTTTATAGGGCATAAAAAAATCTTTTGATCGATACAAAGTTTGACAATGTACGCCCTCGGGAAGGCACCTTTCCCCACCCCCACCCCAAGTGGGGGATAACGTCACGAATACAAAGAATGCATCTCGGCTATTTTTTACGACAATTATAGAAACTGCTTAGTTGTGTGATCATTAACTCACCCATAATGACGTCAAATTTTGTCCTATGCTGCCATGTTAACGAAATATAAAATTTCAAATACAATTCGAAGTTTTCACTCGAATTTCAAATAATTCTATTTAATTCCAAATTGTTTGCTAACAAAGCCAAATATAAAGTTTCGTGAAAATCCATTAATATTTTTGGTAGCTATTGTGTATATAAGAAATCGACCACAGACAGACGGACATCCCTCTGAAAATAGTCAAAACGTTTGCATCATTATCTCGAAATGAAAAATTATCTTGAAAACAATACTTTCTCTGTACTACCATATTCTCATATATATATATATATATATATATAATAGTTTGAAAATTCTGTGAAGGAACGGGGTTGTAGAGAAAGGGTTTCTCGAAAAGAACTTTCAGACTGAGACTCTCTGAAAGCCCCTGGAAACCAAGAAGAACTCTGAAAGCCCCTGGAAACCAAGAAGAACTCTGAAAGCCCCTGGAAACCAAGAAGAACTCTGAAAGCCCCTGGAAACCAAGAAGAACTCTGAAAGCCCCTGGAAACCAAGAAGAACTCTGAAAGCCCCTGGAAACCAAGAAGAACTCTGAAAGCCCCTGGAAACCAAGAAGAACTCTGAAAGCCCCTGGAAACCAAGAAGAACTCTGAAAGCCCCTGGAAACCAAGAAGAACTCTGAAAGCCCCTGGAAACCAAGAAGAACTCTGAAAGCCCCTGGAAACCAAGAAGAACTCTGAAAGCCCCTGGAAACCAAGAAGAACTCTGAAAGCCCCTGGAAACCAAGAAGAACTCTGAAAGCCCCTGGAAACCAAGAAGAACTCTGAAAGCCCCTGGAAACCAAGAAGAACTCTGAAAGCCCCTGGAAACCAAGAAGAACTCTGAAAGCCCCTGGAAACCAAGAAGAACTCTGAAAGCCCCTGGAAACCAAGAAGAACTCTGAAAGCCCCTGGAAACCAAGAAGACTGAATCATGTTTAGTATTGGCCATCAAAAAGACTAACATAATCGGATTTTCAATTCTAATCTTTGATCTCATTGAAGATTTTGCCGGATTTCTACCTGAGTGAAGAAAAAGGGGGTTTAAACCTTCCAGAACCCTCCCGAAGCTTCCACGGGGTATTCCCCAAATCTCGACCACGGAGCAGAATCGCAGAATCGAACCGGGCCAATTTTAATTGAGACAACCAATGTCGACGCTCAGCACCATACACTGTTAAACAAAATGCAACTTATTAAAAGGAAAGTTAGAGCTTAATTTTTTGAAAGTGCTAACTTCCCCCTTTAACATTTAAATACTAGTTTCAAATTCTTAAGGAACAGCATATTATTGGTGAGCTACATTAAGATCTAAATGGCATAATTAAATTAGCTTATTGTCGAAATAACATTCCAACAGTAATATTTTAACATGTGGAATTTAGAGACAAGAAATAAAACTGGCCCGCAATTGGTCCGACCTGTCCAAGGAGTGAATTAACTCAATTAAACACATGAAGTCACTACATATACGACAAACGATTTCATGATCCTAATTATTGTTTTCAAACTTTGACTCATCGCGGCTGAAGAGAAGCAGCCTTACATAAGCCAATGTATTCTTTCTTATCTCAAGTCCATCTATACACGTCCATGCACACCGTATAAGTGAAAACATTTTAAAAAGTTAATAGGTTCACTATACATCAAATTATGAGTAACTTTGATGCAAAATACTTTGAGAAAACAGCCTCACTATTACATTTGAAGCATATAGAAAATTGCTTTAGATTTAAGTGGGAAATCATGGATGTAATATGACCTGCCCTCACTCTAATGAGTGCCATGAAATCGTTCCTAGGAAATTGTTTTAGATTTAAGTGGAATATCTTGGATGTAATATGACCTGTCCTCACTCTAATGAGTGCCATGAAATCGTCCCTAGGAAATAGTTTTAGATTATTTAAGTGGGATATCAAGGATGTAAGATGACCTGTGCTCACTCTAATGAGTGCCATGAAATCATCCCTAAGAAATTGTTTTAGATTTAAGCGAGATATCAAGGATGTAAGATGACCTGTCCTCACTCTAATTAGTGCTATGAAATCGTCCCTAGGAAATTGCTTTAGATTTAAGTGGAATGTCATGGATGTAAGATGATCTGTCCTCAATCTAGTGAGAGCCATGAAATCGTCCCTAGACAAATGCAAATCTATAATTCACCAGGGTATATATCCTCTATACCAATGATTTTTACTCTAGTCCGTGGACCCCTGAGAGTCCGGGAGTTAAGATTCAGGGGTTCGCGAGTGATTCAAATATTGAACTAGATATCTACTGGCAAAATAACAACACCAACCTTATCATAGGAAACAGCAATAAATATGTTTTACTTTTAATAAACATTTTTGCTACTATAACTAATTTCTACATAAACATTAATAAACTATTATAACTAATTTTTACAATAATCATGTTTGCTACTATAACTATTATAACTAATTTTTACAATAATCATGTTTGCTACTATAACTATTATAACTAATTTTTAAAGAGCTTAAACCAAACTTGAATTTAAAATAATTTGTATAGTAAAAAATAAGTAGCTTGTACAGATGAAAATGTACAAAATTATAAAGTTAATGGTTAAGGGTTTGGTAAAATGTGCATCATATGGTAGTTGTTCTCGAACACGTAAGGTTTAAGAATCGCTTCTCTATATCAAGAGTGTCTTGGACCAACCCTCTATTTACTGAGGATCTTCTAATCTTGAAGGTATAAACTTCCTCAGATAGTACCTCATCTTTAGACGATATGCCAAGTTAGTCCGTCCTCTGCACTCTTTTAGACAACACATCAGCTTTTCTATTTTCTGGAACACCAACATATTAGGGTATCTATTGTATTTTGAATCCATTTTCAGTGTTTAATCTTTCAAAGTTAATGGCAATGCTATCAAGTAGTTTGCCTATGCTATGGAAACGTGTCTGGAGGGCCTGTGCTGCTGTCGTAGTATTGGTAAATATGTTAACACGAATAAATTCGTCCACTTGTAGAATAGTTAGAACTATAATAAGGGTCGATAATTCTATAACCAAATATGAGTAAGCCATTCAACAGAAAGGATTGGCAATGGATGTTTTTCGTTCTTTAGAGTGAAAAATTTAAAATTGAAAATATCGAGTTGCAGCATATTTTACCTTTGTATAGATATTTTAACGAACGTCGGACGGTACAAGTTTTTATTTTAAATGAAAATAAATTTTGAGAAATATCATTTTGAATGTTCCGATTCGCCATATCTTATTCGCCCCTGAGGAACACTAAGTTACGTAACTTATTAGTAATATATCAACCCATTTTGGAAGTATGAAACAGCTTCATGTCCCAGTACATAAATGCAAGGCAGACACACTAACAAATGTAAAGAGCCCATTTACCTGCACTGCATATAACAACATTCATTGATCGGTTTTTCACTTTTATTGTTCTCAGATTGGTATAGCTAATAATCCCAACAGAAGCAAAGAAAACCTTTCCATATGCCACATTTTTAGCAACATCTTTAAAGACCAACAAGTTAAGTCTTATCACGTAGCGAACATCAACCTTTATGAAAATTACAGCCAGACTGCAAAAAACTGCAATGGCTAAGTTCATTTTAACAGAACTCGCCAGAGCGTTCTATTAATAGCATGCAAGGACCAGTATGGGCCATTTTTATGGCGCGTATTGCCTTCTGGGGGTAAAAATGAACTTGTCAGTTGTCATAGAGGTTCCGAAAAATGTGGCATATAGCAAATTTTATTTATACCACTACTGATATCGACTGTTCCACGCTAACGAGCGCAAGAAATCGCGAAACTGGCCCATGCCCTTTGATATATACAACAGCGATAAGCCGGATCTCAGCTACTGATTCTTTACTGAAGTTCTGGGAAATACTAGGGAAACAAATACACATTCGGATATTCAAATATTTTATGCAGTCCCTTAGTTAAATACATTTTTAACACTTTACAACAAAGTTGAAAAGTGTTTATGACTTTGTTCATTCTGTCTGTCTGTCTGTCTGTCCGTTAGCACGATAACTGCCGTAAAAATGATTTAATCAAAGTGAAATTTTAGTATGTTGTTCAGACGGTCTGTAGGACCTATGGGAATATAAATGAATAATATCACCCAATTAGCTTTGGATTGAACCCGGGTTGAAAAAATGAAATACATTGAGGCCTATGGGACCTAATTTTTCAAACATTTTTAAGCGGATTTAAAATTCACAAATTGCTTCGGAAATTTTAGGTAATATTCAAATTGTTCCATAAAATATATAACAAAAAATTCAGTGAAATATATTCGGTAGTTTTTTAAATAAAAATTGAAATAATAATTACACCGCTTATATGAAGCGATCACGTGACCATGATATGAAAAGATCACATGACCAACTTCAAAATGATATATGGCATCCATCTTGACTCAAAATCGTGATTTTTTTAAGTTCTTTCTAAATCATATTGAGTGTTGTATCCGTCCCAAAACCACTTTATTTTTGCTTAAATTCTGTGCATCTACATACTGAAACAACGCAATTACAATATATTTGAGTTTAAATGATCATCCAAATTTGATTATTTCTACAACGAAGCCTATTTTTCACTTATGTAAAATGTAAACAGCAAAATATGTAGAATGAGTTGTATTAGAATTACTGTATTTCTTTAACGCAAAATTATTTAGCCCATGGAGTCAGCATAGCTGATATGAATGAAATATTCATTGACTACAAAGAGAAGGACGATTTTTTTTCGATGAAGTTTTAAGCATAGAGTTTAATTACTTGTAGCTCCATGGTCTTAATTTTTAAATAAAATAAATTATTATAGTGTTGTAATGAATGAAATGAATGGGAAAATGTTATGAATGAAATGCTGTTTTTATAGAGAGATCCAGGCGTGTTATTTTTTCTATGACGTCATTTGAATGAATTTCAGTTGTTGTTGATGAAGTTTTCAAATATAATAAATTATCGTAGTATTATGATAGTTTTAAAAATATTACCGAGGAATGTATCGCATTTTAGAGATGTTTAAACCAGGCAATTTATATTTCAATGCCGTCATTTGAATGAAGTTTATTTTTTTCGATGAAGGTTTAAGTTTTCAAATATAATAAATTAATGTAGTATTGTGATAAGTTTTAAAATATTACCGAGGAATGTATTGCATTTTAGACTTGTTTAAATAAAATTGCATTGAAGTTGGAAAGTGTTTCATAATCAATGCTTTAAGCATGATTGATCTTTCTTGTTCTTCTTTCCACTACCCATGTGAAGCATATGCCTGTATGATTCATATTTACTACATTAGAGAGCAATAACAATAAAGCAAATTTCGCAACAAAAAGTTCAATTGAAGTGTCAAAAATCTGATGTGAGCAGCACATGACATTTCTTATATAATGCAATGAATTTACTACTTTTACAGAGCAAAAAAAAATAGGTTATTCGTATGGTATATATTTATATTCTTTACAAGATATTGAATTTTCTTCAATTAATCATCATTTTCATTGATTTAACGTCATTTTTATCCCTTTTGCGAGATTTTTATTAATTTGGCAACATATTAAAAAGTCGCGAAGTTGGCGATATTCCGCCAAATTCGTTCCCAAATTTCGCCAAGCGTTACGGGGGGAGACATAAGTTATTCTTATAGCAGAAAAATGACTATTGGCGTTCAAACACAAAAGTATTACTCAAAGTATTTTTTCTCATGAATGGAACTAGCTAGATCCACGAGAATAATGTCACAAAATTTATAGCATGATAGTATTACTTATGAAAAGTGAATATATTTTACAGTAGGTAATATTTTTATATGATTTTTGTTAATTTTTTTTAAATGTGCGATATCTCGAGAACGGTTCATGCTAGCGTTCTAAAGTTTATGAAAGTTGTTTTCTACGGAAATATTACATAAGAAATGTCTGTTTACGTAACTCTATACCAAGGTTTTTATTAAAGGTTTTGATGTTTTGATAATTTTATCAAAATTTCATTCGAAAATTTAGAAGAGTTCTGAACATTCGATTGCGTTTAAAAACAAAAGACTTCCAGTATTCATGGATTGCAATTCTTGTATCAAATTTCATTGGAATCGCCTCATTCGTTCGTGAGATATCGTCTCCACAGACACACACACACACACTTTCGCACACACATACTTTCACACACACATATTTTCACACACACACACACACAGACAGACATCACCTCAAAAATGTTCGTTTCGTGATCAGGGATGCTGGAAACGTGCTCTTCCGCCGAAAACTCGAATTCGAATTTTCGACCTCGTTACAATACTTTCCTTATACATTATACTATGTATACATTATGTATGTATACATAGTACTATGTATACATATACTATGTATACATTATGCTATGTATACATTATACTATGTATACGTTATACATTATACCTCATACATTATACTATGTATATAAGGAAAGTAAAAATAGTGAGGCAGTTATACAGATATTTTTCTCTATGTTCACATTTTAACATTTTATTTTTTCAAACCAACCAAACGACCTTAGTCAGAGTATACCATAATGTTATTTATTCCCTCAGGATTATATACCATTAGGGATATCCACATCTCGATTGTAAATGCGAATACTTTATAATATATTTCACTTATGACTATTTTGTTAGGATATGTATTGTATTAAGGTATATATCAGTCGCACAGATACATTGTTTTGTACAAAGTCTCACTTTATAAATTGCCATTAGTATGTATTTAATGTTTACAATTTTATACAAATTGCTTACTGTGAAACTTCTATAAAACAGTCTATGGAAATAAAAATTAGACGCGATGTTTGCTTTTACTGTGAAGTGTCCATTTAGCCCTGAATTTCGGAAACAGACCCCAGAAATAAGGCTTGTGTCCCAGCTTAAATGTATCCCCTATTTCGTATTTCCTCCCTGAAGTTATAAAATAATAAATATGAGACCGGAGCTATGACTTTACTATTATGATTATAATTATTATAATTATGTTATTTTGGCAAGGTATAGTAGTTCAAAATATTAAAATATCGAAATTATAACCAATCACCATCATTTCAAAAACTCAGAACCTGATACGAAATTAAATTATATATCCTTGTAAGACTTTCAAAGGGCTTAAAAAGACTTTTCATTATTATCTTATTGCTCATAAGTAGAATATTCAGTTAGCAAGGTATAAGCATTACATACTTTAAAAATAGAAAATTTTCTTCGTGCTAAACCTTTCCTTTATATTTATGAAAAAATAATGGAAATCTTTAATGCTCTCTCCAACTTCTTGGAAGTTCAATTCTGTACCCATATGCCATCATCTAAGCCAATCATCTATAGCCAATCATCTATAGCCAATCATCTATAGCCAATCCATTCTGGTAAATAGATGTTGCAAGGAAAATGTAAATTTTGTAATCGAAAATTATATCTCCAGAACCGAAAGTGGAAATCCTTAGTGAAACCTATGCTCCCACTAGAATTTAATGCTGAGTCCATATCATTTATCTTCTAAGCTCAATTTATAGTTAATCCTGAAAAATAAATATTTCCAGAAAAAGTTATAATATTTAAATCAGAAATGCAGGAAGAACCACCCGTGGGATTCTTGCAATTGGAAAGGGCACCCTGCCTCCTTCGAAATTCAATGCTGAATCCGTAGCATCCATTATCCGTGCTTTAACTTTAATAGACCCTGAGAAGTACAGACTTCCGAAAAATTTTGAGTAAGAGCATAGTGGAAAAATTGATTGTTATCAATTACGCCTGATGTTGCATTTTCACTTTCCCTGCAATACATGGTAATGTATAGGGAAAGTATTGAAATCATGTCGAAAATCGCAACTCGAGTTTTCAACGGATCTACACGTTTCGAGACCTCTAGAATACAAAAAAAACATTTTTAGCGTGACGTCTGTGTGTGTGTCTGTCTGTGTAGATTTTGTATCCACTCTAACTAAAGAACTAATGGACCGAATTTCACAAAATTTGGTAAGTCACTTGTGGGCGAGTCTGGTGCTGATTAGTTTTGGGTACGATTCGGGATAAAAGAACCCGCCTACTAAATGACCCGCAAAAGCTTGTATCCACTCTAACTAAAAAGCTAATAGACCGAATTTCACAAAATTAGGCAGTTGAGTCATTTGTGGGTCACCCTGGTACTGATTAGATTTTGGTATCCTTCGGAAAAAAATAACCTGCCTTTTTTTGCAAAATGGCCCGCAAAAATCGTCAAAATCTAAACTAAAGAACTACGTATGCTCAAATATATCCATTAAATGCTTCTTTAATACGCAATTTTTAGAGAAGAAAAGAAAAAAACCAACCTCCTTACACTAGGACTAGCCGTTCTCGAGATATTTTAGTTTTTCATATTTTCCCTATGCTACCTTTGAAAATATGTCCGGTTACCCTAATGAGAACGAAAATTGAATTAAAAGTGAAATAAATTTAATTAAAATAAAGAGAACGTGTATATAAGTCTGCAGGAAAAGTCATGTGTTGCCCGCATCAGATTTTTTAAATTAGTTATTGAAATCGGTTCCAAATGATTTTCACTTAATTGTATATGCTGAGTTCTAGTTTTAAAATATTTTATTTACAAGGTCTACTTCAATCAGAATTTATAATAAGTTTCATTCGCCCCGCCTACCCCCGACCAAAAAGCCCTGAATGAGACACTGATTCCTCCTTCCAAATTGTTTAGAAAGCCAATCACACGACCTCGAGTCATTCACTGATGTCCAAATGAAAAACAAGAAAATTTGCAAGCAATCAAATGCACAAAAACTTTCACGGCAAATTTGAAAACTTATACATCGTTGAGAGGGGGGGGGGGGGGAATCTGTTTAATGTGCTTTCATTTTTAAAAAATTGTGAGAATATTTAAAGAATTTTGTGAGAATTCGAGCAAATGTAATCCCAGTTTTACCGAGCCCACACCATAGCGAGCTAAGCGAGCGAGCTCTGCTGGTTTTATTAATGAAAGTGAACGCCTATGTGCTGAATAATAAAATAATAATCCCACGCCATGTTTAGATTTCTTGTGATCATTATTTTTATAGTGTTCATATTTACGGCGTTAGGAAAATTCGACAATAAACCAGTTTTTATCAACAAGATGGTCAGTGTAAGAGCTATAAATAGAAACTGGGTCATTCAGATATTTCACGTGGCTTCTTCTTTTATTGCTTTTATTCCTCTCCAACACTCATTCGAAACTTGACCCAAATGACCTTGTAAGATATACCAACGGAGTATTAACTGAACTATTACGGATGCGCCCAGTACGGCTGTAAAATTGAATATTTTATATCATGTTCTTTATTTCATGCCCATGTCATAAATTATGCAAGATATATAGCTTATTCCTTACAAAACGCGTGGCTTATTTTGGATTCATGGGAATTTTTACTTTCTCATACGTAGTATTGAGAAAGTATTGCTTTCACAAAAATTTTCGATATCAAGATTTTGATGCCAATATATCTTTTAAGACCTCCTGAACACGTTTTGACTACTTTTTGAGTGATGTCCGTCTGCCTGTCTGTATGTCTATAGCCGATTTCTTGTGTACACCATAGCGGCCCCAAATATTAATGGATATTCACGAAACATCATATCTGGCTTTGTCATCAAAAAATTTAGAACTAAATAGATTTTTGTTTTAAATTCGAGCGAAAACTTTGAAATTTATTTCAAATTTTATAATATTTTAACACGGCAGCGTATTACAAAATTTGACATAATAATGCATA
This sequence comes from Amaurobius ferox, assembly GCA_951213105.1. Classification (NCBI taxonomy): domain Eukaryota; kingdom Metazoa; phylum Arthropoda; class Arachnida; order Araneae; family Amaurobiidae; genus Amaurobius; species Amaurobius ferox. Next base: position 127,053,880 of record OX578144.1, on the reverse strand, counting down.
CATAATCATCTACGATTTATTTATGGCTCAATGATCACAAGACTTAATAGTTTCAATCATTGTAATAGTTTCAATCATTGTTTCAATCATTGTTAAAAATAGCAGTGATACATGTTTTAGTTCGTGACGTCATTCGCCTCCCACGGGGGGAAGGGGCACGTCACCCATCTAAGGGTACATTGTCAAATATGGTATCAATCAAAAGATTTTTTCAAGTCCTTTAAAGTGAATGACAACAAGCTATAGTTGTACGAATTTGGACCCATCATACCAAATACCCACTATACCGATTTTTCAAATTTGAAAAATAAAAATGAATACTGATATGAGAAAGTGAAGTTGCGCTACACTGCAGTTCATTTTTTTTCATTTTTTTTTAGGAAATTTGGTCGTTGGGGAATAAATATATTTCCTTAATGGCCATTACTTTCTTTAAATAGTACATTGTATTAGGAAAGTATTGTAAAGCGATTGAATATATGTATTGTAGTTCTTCACTGATTTATGTGTTTTGATCCTCCATGAACCGTAAACATGACGTTTTCCAAATAATGTTTCAAATTACAAAAAATTTTCCTGATATAAAATTTTACTTTCCCTACATACATTGTAAAAGCATTGTGACGGGGTCGAAAATTTGATTTTGAGTTTTTAACGAAAGAACACGTTTCAAGCTCCTCTGAACTAAAATCGAACGTTTTTGAGGTGCCGTGTCTGTGAGTGTGTGTGTGTTTCCGTGAATCTATTGAAGCGATATCTCATGAACCAATGGAGAGTTTCGAGCGAAATTTAATAAGATTATTACTAAGGTTCTTAAATATACATGCTGAGGCAACCGTCATTTTGACTTGAAACGGTTCATTCAGTTTTCGCCTGATTGTGCTATTTCAATGACGCGCGCATGTTACATGGCTGATATTTGATACGCAATTTAGCTGCAAAAGATGTGCGTCTGCTTTCAGAAAATTATACCAATCATTCGCGAAAACAGTCTAAAATGTTTTGATTTTCCCGCGATCCCGCAAAAAGGACGAGATATATTTTCCCCATATACAGCCATCGTTTCAACTAGTTGGCTGCTGTTGTGCCACCTTTTGTATTTAGAAGTCTTACTTATTACAATCGATACTTACTGGGACGCTATTGAATTTAAACGTGATCGAATGTTCTAAAGGCTAGCCGCACCCCTAATTTTCAAATGCATTAAAAAAAAAATCTGATGTGGGCAGCACATGACTTTCACTGCAGACTTACATTAACGTTCTCTATATTTTAATTAAATTTATTTCACTTTTAATTCAATTTTCGTTCTCATTCGGTAACCGGACTTATTTTCAAAGGTGGCGTAGAGAAAATACGGAAAACTAAAATATCTCGAGAACGGCTAGCCCTAGTGTAATAGGGTTGGTCTTATTATTTTCTTCGTTAAAAATTACTTATTAAACAAGCATTTATTGGATATATTTGAGTATACCTAGTTCTTTAGTTTAGATTTTGACGATTTTTGCGGGCCATTTTGCAAAAAAAGGCAGGTTATTTTTTTCCGAATCGTACCAAAATCTAATCAGCACCAGGGTAACCCACAAGTGACTCATTTACAGAATTTTGTGAAATTCGGTCCAGTAGTTTTTCAGTTAGAGTGGATACAAGCTTTTGCGGGCCATTTCGCAAAAACAGGCGGGTTCTTTTATTCCAAATCGTACCAAAAACTAATCAGCACCAGACTCGCTCACAAGTAACTTACCTACCAAATTTTGTGAAATTCGGTCCATTAGTTTTTTAGTTAGAGTTTATACAAAATCTGCACAGACAGACACACAGACAGACAGACACACACACAGACGTCACGCTAAAAATGGTTTTTTTCGTATTCTAGAGGTCTTGAAACGTGTAGATCCGTCGAAAACTCGAGTTGCGATTTTCGACATAATTCCAATACTTTCCCTATACATTACCATGTATTGCATGGAAAGTAAAAAGAATCAGGACCTTCTAATAGCGTAATATGAGATAATCATTTCATACGTAAATTATCATTTGAAAACAAACGGCATCAACTTTAGAACGCTAGCGTGAACCGTCCTCGAGATACCGCACATCTTCGGATAAATTTATCGAAAAAGTTATATACTGATGACTTTGGCGGCTCATTTGGCGATATTTTGAAAAAAATGTTTCAAAATTATTAACGGAAATGACGCCAAATTGTTAAAAACTCAATTTTTTGGAAAATGAAGTTCGGATGTTAACAAGTTAGATCTGCGCAAAATATAAGTTTATATGTTACATTTTTTATTACAATTCCTCTTACATTTATATAATTTAAGTTCATATGATATGTTTTATACTTTATAATGCAGAAAGCACGGAATATTCATGTACTAATTAGCGCTAAAACAATATGTCGTAGATCTTGTACATTATTATATTGTTGTGAAAGCAGTGATGCCGTCGCATTATTTCGAGAAAGTCATGTGCTACCCACATCAGATATTTTTTTTTTTTATAAATTTGACAAAACATTGTATAAAATCAGTTATTTTTGCAACTAGACAGTAGCTTTTTATTATTAATTTATTTTATTTACTTATTTTTTTAATTTTTTAAAGCAAGAAGTGTAGAAACACAATAAGAAACAAACATAAGATAAGCACAAAAATATATGATATGATAAAATAACAATATAGTACCAATTATTCTTGTAGAACCCCAAACTAATATCACACACTAACTTATAGATATACAAACTATATCAACGTTGTTACAACAATTAAAAACCTCATGAAACTTATTGGCATCAAAACTTATGGTGGCTTTTGTGGTGAGGCGAATTTTACACATAAATACAGAAATCAGAATTATAAATACACTGAATATTACTCACCACTAGTGCCTTTAAACTCAACCGCGGTTTATATAGTGGAATCCAAAAAAGGATTAAGTACATTGCATAATGCTAATTTAAGAGCCCAGGTTTTGTGGCCCCTTAACAATTTATTAAAAGAACACATGAAATACTCAATTCAACACTAAACATAAAATTACACAATTACAATCACTTCCCATCTACCCAGTTTGACCTCGGGGTGTACGTTTTCAATTTATTCATGCTTTCAAGATTCAAAAATTTGCATATAACTGCTCTTAAAATTGGTTCAGTGGGCAAATATCCCTTAAAGCTTAAAATTAACATTATCCTGGAGATCACATCAATTACGATTAACATACACGTATAAAACAATCAAAGATAAACCCATCATACCTTCATTACAGAAGAATCTAACACTGCATATGGCTGCTGGTAGTAATACCTCTGCACAATGGAAATGGGTGGAGATTAACTATTTGGATTTCAGTTCAGTCAATGAAATTTTGTAAAATAATCGCCGTCTGTCGAATCGGACCGGTTGAGGCGAAGACAGGGAACTCTCCTCCTCCTAACGTCGACTTTGCCCAGCGATTCGTCAGAACATGCGTACAGGCCGCTGCCGGTAGGTCGTTTCCCGCCTAAGTATAAGTCAACTCCCACGGATCGCACTGATTCCAGTAGATGTCACCCAGTTGACGCGCGACGTGCCCAGCATAGGGGCCCGGAATTGACGCCCCGCAAACATTCTGTTAGCATACACTCTTTGTGAAGAAGATATACGTTGCGCTGTCACTACGTCCTTGCAGTACACGCAGTTGCTACGGCTTGGATGAGTTAAGGGGGCAAAAGGTCCCACACTACGCCGTTTAGGATTCAGAGCTGTGTTGCACTACGAAATAAAGTGGCGAGTTCTTCATGCTTCGATGTTCGCCACCGCCCGAAGAATGCGCGCTCGGTCTGCTCGGTGCTGGCTCGATTTGGCTGCGAGCCGCCATAACACAGAATGTTGAAGGTTCACACCTGACCACTAGCTACGCCTGAATGTGCTTGCTCTCACAACCGGACACAAGACGTCGGTTCCTAGCGTATGCATTGGCCGCCCAAGATAGGGGCCATGGATAAGATGCATCACAATGCATGCCGGATCGGGCTTCCAAAAAAAAAAAAAAAAAGTGCCACGCACTTGGAGTGCTATACTCTAGAGATCAGTAAGGCAACTGAATTTTTACATTTTACACAAGTCTCTCCAGAAATTTTAAAACGAGGGGAACGAAAATTTAGGGAGGAAGTCCCCCACTTCCCCATTCGATATTTCCAAAGCGCAATAAAAGAAGGCGATCCACATTTGCCTCACACTATTGGTTTGCGAAAAGACGCTCATCCCCTATGCGCTGCCATGAAATTCGAGAACCGGAGGGCTTTCTATAAACCGGGTGATCCAAGGACCAAGAGCCACAACCGACAGGGGCTATAAATTTCAAGAGATTTGTAGCTCACACTTTGACATTTTGTTACACACAAATCTCCGAAAATTTACAATCCATGTCAAAAGCGCATACAACCAAGGCGCCTTCAAGTTCCAATTTCGTCTGTGCAGAGGAATCGCTATACATAACACAATACGTATTCTATACATTTCAAGTAACATTACACTTGCCTCTTTTCATCCCTGGGCTACGTACAAAACAATATGGAAATGCTTCATAACAACTTTAACATACTAACATTTATACTAAATACCGAAAACCTTCTCCTCAGCTGCGTAAATGGAGCATTAAACTATATAATGTCTAAATTTGTTGGCAATCTATCAGATGGTTAATTAATTTGTGAGGAAAAACCATTGGAGTATTTTCATTTCCTCTAAATATAATTTGGTGCAGTCCTACATATACCTCAACTCGGTGCTCGATAAATTATAACAGAAATCCATTAAAACAAGTTAGTTAACATAGAAATCCATTAACGGAAATGAGAAAGTAATAAAGGAATAAGTTCTCTAAACCCTTCTATGCAACTATTTCAATCGTCTTACTGTAATGACCCTAAAAATAATCCACGATAATCGAGACGTAATCTAACTTAGGCCTGACCTTATAATTAAATAAAACTAAAAAAAATCATTACTTCCGATTCGATACTTATTTACAAATGGACATTTATTTATTTCCTTTGGCAATTGTTAGATTTAATCAAGTACAACACTATTTACATATCAATGAACAAATTAAGATAAACAGGTCCAGATTAATGTTTGAAATACGTTTTAGAAACGTTTTATTTCTCAAATCGCTCTAGTAATGTAAATTAGTTATTAAGTTTTATCATTTATGAGCCATCTACCTAATCAGTATACATTTATACGCTACAAAAACACATTTAACTGCCATTGCCTGGGATTTTAGGTTGTGCAACACACAATCACCCGTTTAAAGCGGACGTTAAAGCGGTTTCTTCAAATATTTCACTTTTCATAAGCGCAAAGCCTGGCAATAATTCGCTCTCGCACGACGAGTGCGCACAACAACAAATTTTTCGACATCAATGGGCATCATCTGAACATGTTCTTCAACGGCTTTCCAACGACTTATCTAAGTTGATTGAAGTGTTTTTCTTGTTCGATGAAGAAATTCGTCAGTACATTAGCTTCTTAAATTAATGGTCTGGCATTACCAAACGAAGTTATACATATAATTTTTAATTTCATGGAGAAATAAAGACTTATGTTTAATACTGATAAATTTGTAAGATCGGATTGGGTTCGACTCCCGGCTGGAGCAGCAAGGCTCTTTACAATGGCGCCGAACGAATTAACCCTGTAGGTTAGTGCAAAGATGTCGGAGGTCGTAAAATGACCCTAGTACGACTAGCACGGATTCAGGGAACCCTTGGATATGGAGCGCCGATTTCAAAATTAGGAGGATAATGCCCACGTAGGATACTAACCTGGGTAAAAATAGTAGTAGCAGGAGACGAACCTGAGGTAAAAATAGCAGGAGGTGGTCAGTCAGATTGTCAGCTGCCCGCTAATCTAACATTAGATGGTGGAGAATGCACAGTCCACTTCGACTATAAAAACTTGAAATTTCGTCCCAGTAGATCAATGGTAGAGCGTTGGCCGGCCAATTCTGAGATCCAGGGCTCGATTCCCGGTTAGGGCAGCAAGGTTCTTTGCATGTTTTAGAATCGTATGGTAATTATGTTTTCTTAGGGTGTCTTTTGTACTTGCATTTTGTTAGGGTGTCTTATAGTTATTATGTTTTGTTAGGGGATCGTTTATTAATTATGTTTTGTTAGAGTGTCTTATAGTAATAAAATTTTGTTAATGTGCCTTTGTTAATTATATTTCGTTAGTAGATCGTATGGTAATCAAAAATATATAGATCGGTAGAGGTGCATGGTCACCATGTTATCTACTGTTTTAGAAACGCAAATGATGTAGGCGCGCGGATAAGAAGGAATCTTTTGAATAATTCTATGCACCCCATCATATGGCAAGATTAGTATTTAGTAAAGTATAAAAATAGTCTAAATTTCAAAAGTAATTTTAACTTTTTTGGTTTTCTTCTAAACATGGCCAATCACTGAAAAACGTTACAAATTTTGAACGTTTCAATTCTATTTGATTATACTCGGTGTAAGCATCAACTGAACAAGAATTTGGTACATTAAAAAAATTTATTTTGCAACTGGGAAGAAAAACGGTACTAAAAAGCTTCCTTCTAAAACTATTTCCATCATGGAACCCAAAAGAAAAGAGAAAAATAGAATAAATTGTAACTTGAGACCGTTATATGCATTTTCCTATTTTAAAGCATTTCCCTTTTGTACGCAGACGATGCATAAAGCAATTGATGTTTCTGTGGATTCCCAAACTCAAGACGCTTTCTTTTAGATCATTAACCATTTCGGATTAGTGCAAATTGCTTCATATTCTATTCAATACCAATAACGGAGGGACCAGGGGAATGTTTGAAAATTCTTAAAATTTCATATAAAAAAAGAGTTTACAGCAGAGTTTTGATAAATGAAATGTGAAAATTTTGTCAAGAATAAGAAATCTGATGTGGGCAGCACATGACTTTCCCTGCAGATTTATATACACGTTCCATTTATTTTAATTAAATTGAATTCACTTTTAATTCAATTTTCGTTCTCATTCGGTAACTGGAATTATTTTCAAAAGTGGCGTAGAGAACATACGAAGAAACTAAAATATCTCGAGAACGGCTAGACCTAGTGAAATGGAGTTGGTCTTATTCTTTTCTTCGTTAAAAATTACGTATAAAACAAGCATTTAATGGATATATTTGGCTTAAGTAGTTTTTTATTTTAGATTTTGACGATTTTTGAGGGTCATTTTGCAAAAAAAGGTAGGTTATTATTTTCTCGATTCGTACCAAAACATAATCAGCACCAGAGTGACCCACAAGCGACTTATCTACCGAATTTTGTGAAATTTGGTCCATTAGTTTTTCAGGTAGAGTGGATACAAGCTTCTGCGGGCCATTTCGCAAAAAAAGGCGGGTTCTTTTATCCCTAATCGTACCCAAAACTAATCAGCACCAGATTCACCCACAAGTGACTTACCTACCAAATTTTATGAAATTCGGTCAATTAGATTTTTAGTTAGAGTGGATACAACATCTGCACAGACAAACAGACAGACACCCACACAGACGTCACGCTAAAAATAGTTTTTTCGTATTCTAGAGGTCTCGAAACGTGTATATCCGTCGAAAACTCGAGTTGCGATTTTCGACATGATTCCAATACTTTCCCTATACATTACCATGTATTGCAGGGAAAGTAAAAAGTATAAAAATAGGATTAGTTTTGTTACGAAAGTGTAAAATGCCCTCAGTAGAGTATCTTTTGAAAACCAGACGGACAAACCACACGTACAGGCAACCTTTCCTGTGACGTGATTCTAGGGTTTCCATATGCTAAAATTTGGAGGGGTTGTAAGATGTGGCGTTATCACCAATTTGTTGACGTTTTGGCGACTTTCGGAACGTTCGAAAAACACCTCGAAATAACAAATATTCTATGAAATACGAGCCCATTCTTGAAGTTTCTGCAGAGAGTGTATGAAAGAGTCATCACTCAGTTGAAGCAGCTAACGTGATACGAGCTACATTGAACTGTAACATACGTCAATATTTTGAAAATAGTAGCCGCTGTTTTTTGAAATTAATGGAGAATTTATTTGCCGTTTCAGAAGTTTCTACAGAGAGTATATAAAAGGACCCATCACTCAGTTTGGAGAGCAGTTGACGCGATATGAGATACATTGAATCGTAAGATGCGTTAATGTTTTGAGAATAGTAGCTGCGGTTTTGTAAAATTATTAGAACTGCTGTTTTACTGTACCTGACAGTTGTTTAGTGATCTTGTGAAATAGTTCTCGAGCTATTTGCAGTATATCGTTCCTGTTTACGCTGTGCTTGTAAATAAACATGTTAGTTATCCAGAAATTTGTACTCATTCTTGTATTCTGAGCGGACACCCACGAATTCAGAGGATACGGCGTAGCAGTATCAAATGATTTCAGAAGGAGAGAAGCATTATCTTAAGGCTAAAAACACACAGCAAACACACCACCAAAAGCAATAAGTTGCATTTGCTGGTACGGTTGCTCTATTTTCATATCCTGAAGATGGAGACCGTTTTTTGCCTATGAAAACGGATGATATCCTTATTAATTGATTATATTTTGTATGTTTTACGATACTGACTGGTATTGCCCTGTATACTTAGTTTTTAATTTTCAATTACTTTTATAGAAGTTTGATTGATATAATTTAGGGGTTTAATGATCGGAATATCTTGTATTTTTATTCTCAATTATAGTTATATAGTTATATTTAAATTATATGTAATAAATCCTATCAAAAACTTACTACTCCTCTTCCCTCCAGCTGATTATCCATGTCTGGAATTGTAGGAAAGCCTTTCTTTGTCCGCCATGTTGGATTAATTTATTCATGGCTGATTCTCATAATATGATAAATCTTTTCCTGGAACGTCATATCAGTAAACTAATATGGCAGATGGTGATTGAATAGAAGTGGGGACCAGAAAGGGTGATAAAGGACAAAGATGACGAACTGTGGAAAAGTAAGGATGGGAACTAAGAGTTTCTACTAAGAGAGAAAAAGGACAAACATTAAATGATGACGAAAGGAATTCTAGGAGAGTGTTGCTGACAACGACGCACTTCTGAGCAACAAAACACTATTGTAGAGTTGTTAACTAATTCTGGATGAGTTAAGAGTATAGGAATTCGGAACTCTAATAATCATGCCGTATAATATGTGACATTTGTATGCAGTTTTTATATTAAATACTGTTAAGAACATTGGAATCTCAGATTTAAAACAATACGAGTTCTAATTATGAAAATGACTAAACGTTTTATTTACTTCTAGTTTTTCACATAAAGTATTTACGCATAAAATTTATTAGCGGGGGGTGCATTCGTTCCAGAGTTCTCTGTTTATACCTCGCGCACTTCTAAGAAACAAAACACTATTGTAGGGTTACTAACTAATTCTGGATGAGTTAAGAGTAGAGGAATTCAGAAGTCAATAATAATGCCATACAATATGTGGCATTTGTAAGTAGTTTTTATATTAAATACTGTTAAGAACATTGGAATCTTAGATATAAAAAAATCTGATGCGGGCAGCACATGACTTTCCTTATATAATGCAATGAATTTACTACTTTTTCAGTAAAAGAAAATAGGTTATTCTTATAGTTGATACACATATTATTTCCAAGATATTGAATGTTTATCAGTGCATCGTCATTTTCATTAATTTAGCGTCATTTTTATCCATTTGGCGGGTTTTTCGTTAATTTAGCAACATTTAAAAGTCGCCAAGTTAGCGACATTCCACCAAATTCGTCGCCAAAATCTCGCCAAGCGTTATGGACGGAAAAATAAGTTATTTTTACAGCAGATAAATGATTATTGGCGTTCAAATACAAAAGTATTACTCAAAGTACATTTTTTCATTAATGGAACGAGCTAGATCCACGAAAATGATGTCATCAAATTTATCGCATGGTGTTACATATGAAAAGTGAACATGTTTCTCAATAAGAAATATTTTTTTTAGTTTATATAGTTTTTTGATATTTTTTTTGAAAAATGTGCAATATCTCGAGAACGGTTCATGTTAGCGTTCTTAAAAGTTATGTCAATCGTTTTCTAATGAAAATTTACATAAGAAATGCCTATTTACGTAACTTTATTAGCGGTTTTGATTTTTTGACGATTTTTGCAAAATTTCACTCGAAAATTTAGGGGTGTTCTGAACATTCGATTGCTTATAAAAAAAAATAGGCTTCCAGTGTCTACGGATTGTAAGTTTAGTACCAAATTTCGTTTGAATCGCTCCATTCGTTCGTCAGTTATCGTCTCCACAGACTCACTGATACACACACACACACACACACACACACACACACACACACACACACATACTTTGACACACACATGCACACACACAGACATCACATTAAAAATGTTCGATTCGTGATCAGGGATTCTTGAAACGTGCTCTCCCGTCGAAAACTCGAATTCGAATTTTCGACCCCATCACAATACTTTCCTTATACATTATGTATATAAGGAAAGTAATAATACGAGTTTTACTTATGTAAATGACTAAACGTTTTATTTACTTCTAGTTTTTTACATAATGTACGAGTATTTACACTAAAATTTATTAGCGGGAGGTGCATTCGTTCCAGAGTTACTCTGTTTATACCTCGCGCACACACGTACATACATACATACTTACAGACGTAAGGACATCTTCCCAAAGAATTCTTAACGAGTTCAGAGGATCTACTTTTCTGTCAAATATGCTGAATTCGAAAATTTTAAGGAAGACAATATTTTCTCCATAGAATAATATGAGAGAGTAGAAATATATTTTACAACTGGAAAGTAAGACGGTAATAATCTTTTTCTTCTTCAGAAACTTTTTTAATCAAAGACTCGAAAATAGGAAAAGTAGAAAAGAGAATAGTCTAGAACTCGCAGAAATTTTATATATTTTCTCATTTAACAACTTTTCCACTCATATTCAGACGAGAAGCAAGGCAAATGACCTTGTCTGAGGAATGCCAGCTCAGGGTTTTTTTTTTTTTTTTTTTTTTTACTATTTCAGTTAAAGGATGTCGAAAACCCAGACCACCGACTCGCCCTAGGGCACGAGCAGCAAAGTTAAAGAGTGTGAATTGCTTCATACTTGTCTTTAATAGTGGTAATGGAATCAACTGTCACGAGAGTGCTGTAAAAAAAATTTAAAAGCAGACAAACAAGAAAGATCAATTATGCATAAAGCATTGATTATGAAACACTTTCCAACTGGCTTGAGCTGCCAATTTAAACATTTCTAAAATGCGACACATTGTGCGCTCATATATTTTACAGTATCACAGTACTGCAGTAATTTATTATATTCGAAAACTTCATCGAAAAAAAATTAACTTTATTCAAATGACGTCATCAAAATGTAAATTGTCTGGCTCTCTGTTGTTGTTGTTGTTGTTGAGACCCAGACCGTCCGACCTACCAGAAAGGTGTAAGGTAACTGTTTGGACGGCCGGGAAGGTATGGCTCTCTGTGTAAAAGCAATGAAAATTTCATTCATATCACGTTTATTCCAGACTCCAGAGCAAAATAATTTTGCGTGAAAAAATTCAGCAATTCTTATACAAATCATCTTATAATCACTTACAGTGAATCAAAGACAACAAATCTTAGATTAAAAGGTCATTTAATAAAAACCGTCCTTTTTGAAGCACAAATATTAGAAAAGGTCAGAGAGCCTTCGGGTATTACCGTACCCTTCATCAGTGGCTATATAAAAATTACCCTGCAAACAAGCTTATATACAGACCAAATCAGCAGACAAAATTTACATAAATCAACTACGGAATAATGATAATTAAATTGTATTATAAACAGGATATTTAAGAATAAAGGATTACAAAAATACATTAAGTTGCATTATAAACAGGAAATTTCAAGATTAAACAAGTATTAAATACAAATACAAAAAAAAAAAGAAAATGGAACATGCCCAAAATTCCAGCAAGGCATACACAGAGTGTCCCAAAACCATTGACCTCGGCTTTTATTCCTTAAATATTGATCTCAGACATATATAACAAATTAAAAAGTTGCGTAAAAAAAGGTACAGAATTTTAAGAAATCGATAAACATTTTCAGGGGATTAAATTTGAAGAAATACAAAATTTAAATTTTTATACGGCCCTCCCTTGAAATTTAATTCCCTTGAAAATTTTAATCGATTTCATAAAATTATGTACCCTTTTTTTACTCAACTTTGTAATTTATTATATATGTCTAAGATCAATATTTAAGGAATAAAAGCCGAAGTCAATGTTTTTGGGACACCGTGTATTACATCAAAATGAAACGTCACAGATAACTATGTAGAGGTTTGACACACATAGAGTCGAGAACGAGTCGCCAAGCGTAACTTAAAATCTGCACAGGATCAAAATTACAAATGGAATCACGGTATATATAAATAAACAGGTGTTCATAAATAAGAATATTACGAGGGTTATTACCACCACCACCACAACTAATTAAAAGGAAATTTTTTCAATAAAGGGTGGAAAGTTATCATTAACACATTGGGCAAGAGCCATAGAAAGTTTACCATTCTTGGTATCACGAGCATGTTCAGCTAAACGGACTCTATGGGACCCTATTCTCGACTCTGTGGGTCGAAAGCCCAGACCATCCGACTCATCCTAAGACATAGAGCAACTTAATGGATGGCCGGTCGACTCTGTGGGTGCCAAACCTCTAGTTATCTGTGACGTTTCATTTTGATGTAATATGTGCTTTGCTAGAATTTGGGGCATGTTCCATTTTGTTTCTTTTTTGTATTTGTATTTAATACTTGTTTAATCTTAAAATTTCCTGTTTATAATACAACTTAATGTATTTTTGTAATCGCTTATTCTTAAATATCCTGTTTATAATACGATTTAATTATCATTATTCCGCAGTTGATTTATGCTAATTTTGTCTGCTGATTTGGTCTGTGTATAAGCTTGTTTGCACGTCAATTTGTATATAGTCACTGATGAAGGATATGGTAATACCAGAAAACGCTCTGGCCTTTTTTAATATTTTTACGTCATAAAGGGAGGTTTTTATTAAATGACCTTTAATTCTACGATTTGTTGTCTTTGTTTTAATGTATTATTGAAGTTGACGTATAACCACATTAATTATTATAATCACTTGTTTATATTCTGCATCCATTAAAATTAAGCTTCGCTGTAGACATAATCAAAGTTTGATGATCATTTAAACTCAGAAATATTATATTTACGTTGGCACAGAATATAGATGCACAGCAAATACGCAAAAATAAAGAGGTTTTAGAACGGATGCAACACTAAATATAAATTTAAAAGAACTTTAAAAATCACGATTTTTACATTGGGAAAAAGAGATGGATGCCATATTTCATTTTGAAGTGGATCACGCGATCTCTTCTTTTGAGTATAATCATTATTTGAATTTTTATTTTAAAAACTACCGAACATATTTGACTGAAATTTCTCTTATGATTCTTATGGGATAATTTGAATATTTCCTAAAATTTTCGAAGAAATTTGTGAATTTTAACTTTGCTTAAAAAATGTTTGTAAAATTAGGTCACATGGGGTTCAACGCATTTCACTTTTTCAACCCGGATTCAATCCAAAACTATTTTGGGGATATTATTTATTTACATTCCCATATGTCCCACAGACCGTCTCAACAGCATACTAAAAAAATCTGATGTGGGCAACACATGACTTTCCTTATATAATGAAATGAATTTACTACTTTCACAGTAAAATAAATAGGTTTTTATTCTAGTAGATACTAATATCCTTTCCAAGATATTGAATTTTCGACAATTCGTCGTCATTTTCATTGATTTATCGCCATTTTAATCCATTTGGCGAGATTTTCGTTAATTTGGCAACATTTCAAAAAGTCGCCAAGTTGGCGACATTCCGCCAATTTCGTCGCCAAAATATCGCCAAGCGTTATGGACGAAGAAATAAGTTATTCTTACAGCAGATAAATGACTATTGGCGTTCAAATACAAAAGTATTATTCAAAGTATCTTTTTTCATGAATGGAACGAGCTAGAGCCACGAGTAGTTTATATATATTTATATATATATATATATAATTGATTATATTTATATTGTTAATCATTTCTTTTTATCTTGTAATATCCTACTTATTACATTTTATTAGGTTTTACATGGACTTAGTTGTATATATTTATATATAAGCAATTATTTTATTTTTATTTATATTATTTATATGTGTTAATGCCATACTCTTTATATTACTTTAACTATTATGAATTATACATCTTATTTGATTTAGTGACTGGCAAATATATTTATTCTTGTTATTATATAATTTGATAAATATTGCCCGGTATTTTCAATTTTGTTGGGAATTGTTTAGACCGTTATCATTTTACCAACAGTGTGCCATGGATTGTTTTGGATATAATAATTGCCCAGCTAAAAATTATAACTTCAATAAATGTAAGAGTAAAAATTGTAAAACCTGCCCATTTGCTTCTAACTCACAAATTACTAATCTACATAGTCATAAGACTTTCTGTAAAATTTTTAATTGCATCTACAAATTATCTTGTAATATATGTAATACATCTTATATAGGACAGACCAGTAATCCTATTCATCTACGTATGAATGTACATAGAGATCATGTTAAAAAATATATCCACAATAATAATTTTCTTCCTACTTCTAATAAAATCGAATATAAACACTTTGCTCATCATGGTTTTGAAAATATAACTATACATATTTTGGACATTAAAACAAATACTGCTGATAGATTATTCTTTGAAAACTTCTATATTAAATCACAATGTACTCTGTTTCCATATGGATTAAATCAATTATATCTCAATGGCAATATTGTTAAGAATAATTTTGTAGATAATAAATATTCTATTTTTAATCACCTTTTTTTTAAACCTCTTTTACATAATAGTAAATTGGCTAAACTCAAAAGATTTAAACGCGGTAAAGGAAGCTCCTCCCAATATGATTTTAAAGCGGAGATTAAAAGTATGCATCAACAATTCAATAACACATATCAATGGAAATTTATTAAATCATGGGTATTTGCAGTTAAGAAAAAGCAATTAAACACAGTTTATGCTATTTTCTTAAAGTTAAATCTTACTAATGAACATTTTAATCATATTTTCTATGATTTGCTCATTACTAGATCAAAATATTTAAAAATAAAACTTAATCAATTTCATAATAATAACTGTTCTAATTCTTATTGTGTAATATCATTTAAGCATCCTATTTACAATTCCATAAACTTTAAGAATTTATTTAATCAATTTCATCAATTATTGCCTGTAAAAGATTTGAATGTTACTAAAACTTTTAAATATAACAAGCCTATTGGAAGAACCATTTTTAATTACAATGCAATTTCAAAATCTCTCTCAGTCGACATAGATTCCTCTACAAATTTAGATGGTGAATGTATTTGTAGTGTTGATAATTATGCTGAATTTATAAATCCACACTTGGGTCATATAGTTACTGGAGACTTAGCCATTGTAAAAGATAAATCTTTAAGAACTATAATGTCATTTGGCACTAAATTTAGGTTACCTTCATGTAATAATTCTAAACAAGTGTTAAAGTCAATCAATCTGGACCTTGATAAATTTATTTATGGATTAGCTTCTAAATATGCTCAGCCTTTAGAGGCATTTAATATGTGGAAATTTACTATTTTAAGATCTATTAAAAATACCATTTGTAGTATTAATTTATCTAGATCTATATATAATATGGATAATATAAAGCACTCTGTTAATGATTTACATAGATCTTTTGTTATTTCTTATGTAGATAAAGCCTCTAATAATTATGCTATTATTTGTAAAAAATTCTATATTCAATATCTGCTAGATTATTTAAAAAATAATAGTCTATTTAAAATTGATTCACACTCTCTTAATAGTATCAAATTGAAAATTATCAATATGTATAGTGATTTAGATATTAATAATAAATTTTTGACATTTCCATATATTGTGCTTATACCTAAATTTCATAAAAATCCTATTAAATTTAGAACTGTTACTAGTGGTCATAATTCATACTCTACTACTGCTAGTAAATTATTACTAAATTATTTAAATGTACTAAATAGCAATTTACGAGATTCTGGTGATAGCTACATTATTCTAAATAACAGTAAGGAATTAAAAATTAAATTAAAAACGCTTGGTAAAGTAATAGGATTTCAAACTTTTGATTTTAAAGATCTATTTAATAATATTAAGATCACTGATCTATATGATGTCATTTTAGCTTTATATAATGCTTATATTACTAATCATTCTAATCTTACTAAATTTACCAATTTTCCTAAGCTTCTCCATTTTGTTCTTTTCAATAATTATATCTTTCAAGGTAATAAATTATACTTACAAGTCTCAGGTGTTCCACAAAGTGGCTGTAGTAGCACTATGTTAGCTAATTTATACCTATATCAATATGAAAAATTCTTTACTTCAACTGATTATAAAATTTATAGATATGTAGATGATCTGATTTGTCTTGTATTTACTGATAACTATGTCATAGATATAGATTTCTATCCGGATAATTTGGAATTAATACCTAATGAAACTTCCATTAGTAATAATATTTATTATTTGGATTTAAATCTAATTATAGAACCTGCTCATGGGATAGTTACTAAATTATATGATAAAAAAGATTTTTTTTAATTTAATATTAATAAATTATTACCTTTTAATTCCTGCAACTCGATTCAATTGTTTAGAAATATTATACTTAATCAACTTTTTAGAATTTATAGATTATCAGATAAAAAATTTCATGCTTTGCACATTAATAACCTCAAAATTACCAGTAAAATGCATCAATATCCTGCATATTTAGTAAATAGTATAGTTAATAAGTTTCGATTAGCCTAAAATTCTCATATTCTCCCCTTATTATCTTATTTTAGCCGTACTTCTTCATTCTCTTGAAATTATATTTTCATCTTTTTATCTTGAAGCTTTAACTGTTGAATAACTCATTTTATTGCTTTTGCACAGTACAGTTTTTATTACTCTCTTTGGCAACAGCAAATCACATCTTTTCATTTTGGCATATGGCAACATTGGTCCAGTCATATTTTGCTCGTCATGGTTGCGCTGAAGAGGTGTGTTTTGAGGTATTTATGTTTCCTTTATTGTTCCAATCTATATGCTTGTCGTCCATATAACACAAGTTTATAGATAAAATCTATCTTGTGTTTCAGAAACAAGCATTTTTGTGTTCATTTCGAAGGGATATATGGACCCGAAGAGAATTTTTTCGAAATGAACTTATCGTAAGCCTAAATCTCCTCCATGTGCAAGCTTTTTTGTATTTTTTTGTTTTCTTATTTGCATTCCTCATTTTTGAAATTTGTTGATTGTCTTTGTCTTTATGACTTGCATTACGCTTTATTATTTCCTCTTTTTGTCTTAATTTCTTTTATTTCTTTGTATTTTGTAGAAAATTTTGGAATAGTGTATTATGAGTTACTACATACATTCTAACTTTGGTTTTAATAATTTATATATATATATATATATATATATATATATATATAACTTATTAGATATTGAATTTTCGACATATATTATATAACTATTATTATATATTTATATATTATATAACTTATTAGATATTGAATTTTCGACAATTAGTCGTCATTTTCATTGATTTAGCCTCATTTTTATCCATTTGGCGAGATTTTCGTTAATTTGGCAATATTTCAAAAAGTCGCCAAGTTGGCGACATTCCGCCAATTTTGTCGCCAAAATCTCGCCAAGCGTTATGGACGAAGAAATAAGTTATTCTTACAGCAGATAAATTGGCGTTTAAATGCAAAAGTTTTACTCAAAGTATCTTTTTTCATGAATGGAACGAGCTAGATCCACGAGAATGATGTCACCCAATTTATCGCATGATATTACATATGAAAAGTGAACATGTTTCTCAATAGGAAATATTTTTTTTCTATTTTATATGACTTTTTGATAATTTTTTTTGAAAAATGTGCAATATCTCGAGAACGGTTCATGTTAGCGTTCTAAAATTTATGTCAATCGTTTTCTAATGAAAAATTACATAAGAAATGTCTATTTACGTAACTTTATTATTGGTTTTGATTTTTTGACGATTTTTTCAAAATTTCATTCGATAATTTAGTTTCGGTTCTTAATATTCGATTGCGTATAAAAGCAATAGGCTTCCAGTGTTTTCGGATTGTGATTTTTGTACCAAATTTGGTTCGAATCGGTCCATTCGTTCATCAGTTATCGTCTCCACAGACTCACTGACACACACACATACTTTCACACACACACACACACACACACACACACACACACACACACACACACACATACACAGACATCACTTCAAAAATGTTTGATTCGTGATCAGGGATGCTTGAAACGTGCTCTCCTGTCGAAAACTCGAATTCGAATTTTCGACCCCGTCACAATACTTTCCTTATACATTATGTATATAAGGAAAGTAATATAATTTTGATAAAGTCATTTTTACGGCAATTATCATATGAATAAAATTACACACACACTTAACAAGCTAAGTATATCTATGTGAATAACTGAAAATTTACCTGTTCAAAAGTATCATTATGTTATATTTAACGGGAAATCCAGCGTTTTGCGTGTTTCTACCCATATTTTTAGTGTGCTTTTATTTAAATCTTATCATCCCAATGATCACAAAATATATTCCCATTACAAAGTTCCATTTTCTAGCATTGCATTTGCAATCTTCATTTAAAAATATCTCGGAGCATTTTCTTCAAAGATCTCACATCCTAAATATTTGGAATTCAAAATGTTTAAGAAAATGGCTCTAGGAAAAATAACAAAAAGTTCCAGGATATCGATTCTTGGTCGAAAGAACTTTTTTAATCAAATGGTTTTCAATGGACTGAAAATGACAACGTCCATTTTGAAGGTTTTTCAAATTCATTCAAGTGAATATCTAGAGCTTTAGCATTTCATATCTTTAGACATGGATCCTTGCAGAATGATCATGAATATTTTTTTTTCCTTTCGTTGCTACAAAGTTACTTTCTGTAACACACATTTTATTTAACATCAAATAGTTTTTATTTTTATTTTTTCATACTATACGGAATTTTTCAGACGGTGGCTTTACCCCTGAGGTTATGCAATAATGTCCACAGTGACGTGCGACTGAATTTGTTATCATTTGGTTTTTACCGCTGAAGAGTTATTTAACTTAAAATTGTATAATAAAGATGGAGTTGATTACAAACTTATATAGTTTGAAGAAGTAAGAGTTTTTAAATATTCTAATATTCGATAATAATGAGGTTTTTAATTGCAGCCAATAAAAACATTATTATTTTTTTTAATAACTTCATAGCAACTAAACTCACGGACAATGAAAGTCGCGCGCCGAGACGGAAGCATAGGATAGACTTGAAATTTTATTAATGGAAGGATACATATGAATGATATACATGATCACAAAAACAGCGCAGCAGAACAATGGTACAGAGGGAACTGTGGTACACAGTCCGGCCAACCTCAATAGCGCGTCGCACTGCCTCGTGCTGCGATACAATCAGCAATACGGTCCGGCATGATGTCGAACAGACACCTAATGTTGTCCTGCGACAGACGAGTGCACACTTGTTGGACGTTAGGTTCCAAATACCGAAGATTGCGGGAACGAGGCAGCTGTAGTTTCAACTGGTCCCATACATGCTCGATTGGAGATAGTTCTGGGGCACGGACAGGCTATGGAAGAATCTGGACATGACTCAAGCAGGCCTGGGTGAGCCGAACCGTGTGCAGCCGGGCATTATCCTGCTGGAATTGTGAACCTGGAATCCCAGCAACAAATGGGAGCACATGGAGTTATAGAATCCCATCCACGTACCACTGGCCTGTCAATGTTCCAGGTACCACTACTAGAGCGGATCGCCTGTCGTAGGCTATGGCTCTCCAGCCCATGATGCCCGACATGCGCCATACCAGCCCATGATGCCCAGTGGGACTGGTGTGGCGCTCTATACCAAAGTTGGGATTGTGGCGTTGTGCAGCGAACCTCCACATCCGGACACGCAGATCATCGGTCCCCAAAACGAAGCGGCACTCATCGCTAAACACCACACATCGCCCATCTGTGGCGTTCCAAGTTGTTCTGGCCCGGCATCACTTCAACCGGAGCCGCCGATTTTCCTGTGTTAACAGAAGCACACGTAAGGGACGCTGGGATCACAGATTCGCTTCCTTTAGGCATCTAGATATGGTTCATGGGCACACAGGAGCCGCTACGTGTGCCTGTATCGCGGATCGGGTCGCCTTGGATTCTATACGTGTCTGTTTCAGGATCATTCGATCATCTCTACTCGTGGTATGCCTGGTCTGTCCAGAACCGGTCCTCCGTGTCTGCGTGGCATCCCGTGACCAGTTCTCCCAACACCGGCGAACGGTATAATCCGAACGATCCACGTGACGAACTAACCGGCGCGCTGACCACTCTGCGATTTTCAGCCTGATGATCAGGCCTCTCTCGGAGTCCGCCAGTTGCGTATATCGACGCTTCTGGGGTCTACCCACTATTTTTTTACTCCGTACTCATGCTTGCGTCGACCGAAGCTTCTCGTATTGATGAGGCGTTGACTACATGCCGGTTTATAAGGCCACTGGCTCTTGCTTGCAGAGCCACTCACGGGTGTACGGTCATGCGCAATCACGCCAGACTGAGATCATTTGCATACCATCCCGTCTCTAGCTATTTACATCATTTCGCGGTTGTACCATGTTTTTTTCTTGATGCGCACCTGCCATTGTCCGTGAGTGTATATTGATTATTGTTAATTGTATAACTGTTAATTATTGATACATTTTTAAACATTATTTTGGAAACAAACATCTAATTAATATTTATCTTGCATAATAAAATGAGGTTTGTGTGTGTGTATGTGTGTGTGCGTAAGTGTGTACGTATGTGTGTGTGTGCGCGTATGCGTGCGTGCGTGCGTGCGTGCGTGCGTGTGTGGATGCGTGGGTGCCAGTGTGTGGAAGC
Source organism: Amaurobius ferox (assembly GCA_951213105.1). NCBI lineage: Eukaryota > Metazoa > Arthropoda > Arachnida > Araneae > Amaurobiidae > Amaurobius > Amaurobius ferox. Next base: position 127,032,762 of record OX578144.1, on the reverse strand, counting down.
AATATCTCATTAACGAAGGAAGCGTATAGAACATCATTTGGTGCGATTATCACAATCAGTGGATACCGGAGTATTTTTCATTTTAAACGCGATCCCGTGTTTGGAAAACATGTTCAAATTTTCAAATGTGTTTTATGAAAAAATCATTAAAAATTAAGACTTTTTATAATGTTAATTAAATAATCATTTCAAACGTAATTTATCGTGAAAACAAATGAAACCAACTTTAAAACGTCAGCATGAGCAATTCTCGGGGTATATCACGTTTTCGTATAAATTTATCAAGAAAGTTTTAATTAACAATGTAGTTTATCGTTAAATAGGAAATAATAAATGCTGCTCGGTGAAAAAGCAAATTTGGCAGTGCTATATCTTTGTTGCGTAATCAAATTCATAAGTATTTCTACAAAAAGTATTGAAATATCACAAAAGCAGTACTTTATGGTAAGGAAACTGAGTATAAAAAAAACCAAGTACAAAAAATTTAAAACCTCCTACCCAAATATCATAAAATTGCAGAATGATTTGTGCCAATTTTCCGCATAACCTCAGCTGTACTTTCGGTTCTAGATTCCTGGCCGAAGAATCCTAACCCTGCCCGTAAGCGCAAGCAGAGCTTTTTAAGCGTAATCAATTGTTTGTAATGACTACGACTAGAAAGGACTACGTTTTCTTACGGGGGGGGGGGGGAAGGTTAGGATCTTTCTAGGGGGTACTCAGACTTGAAAGAACAGCTCCTGTTCTGCGAAAACTTGGCGCAAACCATTTTAAGATTTCGTAATATTTTTGAAAGGAGGTTTTTGGTCTTTGTACATGGTAAGGAAATTGTTTACCTTGAAGTGGGAGTTTATATGAAGTGGGAGATTCTTAATACGAAAAATAGTGAGTTCGTTGTTTATGGGGCAGGAACGTTGAGTTAAAAGGTCGAAATTGTCGTAAATTTGTTGCGTTTGCAAGGGGTTATATAGGATGTGTTTCAAAAGTTTGTTATTTTTGTATTTTATTTGACGCGGGATTTATTACATTTCAAATTCTATATTAACCTATCACAGCGTGCACTTCGTTGATGTTTACTTTACTAACAATACATATCATCCATTGTTTGGAACATTTAGAGCCATGAAGGATGAATATTGTTGTTTAGCAAACAATACGATGTTGAGCAACAATGCATTTCTAAAGTGGATTTGAATATGTGATTTTTCCTCTGTTATATACGAAATTATTTCTGTTTTCAAAATTTACTTTCAGACTATCGGTTTCTATGAGGCATTAAACTAAATCCACTAAAAAAACATGACTATACATATCAAAAATTGGACAATATGAAGAAACGGAGGAGTAAAAAATACATGAAAAGGAAGAGAAATATAAATTACAAAAAAGACGAGCAACTCAAAATCAAATCCTCAAAAACTAACCTCGCAAAAGACAAGCCCTTAGGAATCAAGACAAGAATGCATACAAGAAAATCTTACAGTGATGAAAACGATGATGCTAATCAGTTTCCAGAGTTCAGTGATGAAGACAGTGATATGATTCAAGTTCTAGAGTTCGATGATGAAACAGCAGCTGATGATGCAACTTTACCATTTCCAGGCTTCCGGAATTCTGATGGAGTATCATGTTACGCAAATTCTTGTCTCCAGGCCCTATTTGTCTCACCACCAGTAAAGTCTGAAATCATTCGAAACGAATATGGAACTCCACTAGCTGAATTGATAAATAAGTACCGGCGTTCAGAGGACCTATTAGACTGCAGGGATGTACGAAAATTCGCAGGTCAACCTTTCAACAAGACAATTCAAAACGATTCTTCAGAGTTTTTAATGGCATTGACAAGAGCATCTCCCACTCTCGACAGATTGTGTCGATCTAAGATGAAGACTACAATGTTTTGCCCTCAGTGCAACTTTTCGAAAGTCTCTGAAAACTTTCAGGTCATTTTGTCATTGACTCCGTTGCTCGATTGTACCACCGTGGAGAAAATGTACGAATACTTATGTGCATGGCAAGAAACGGAGGGTCCTTTGTGTTCTCTTTGTACAGGGCAATTACTCATGAAACATGAAATCACCGAAGCCAACCAACTACTCATATTTATTTTAAACAAATTCGAACAGACAAATAATGGATTCGAAAAGAAAGATGTATTTATTCCTTATATTCCTGAATCAATAATTGTGATTGGAGACAAAATCTACAAATTGATATCTGCTGTTGCGCATGAAGGACGGAGCGTCACATCTGGTCATTATACAGCTTTTCTGAAAGATAGAGGAACTTGGTATGAAGCAGACGATTCAAGAGTAAGACCAAAAAAATGGCCAAAAGGAGCGAACGGCATATACATGTTAATATATCACAGAAGTTAAAATGTTAGACGAATATGTAAAATAACTTTTCTTTTCTTCAAACGTTTCGATGAAATAAAAATTGATTCAAATAATTCAGCTTCAATTCTTTGCTTTGCTACTTTGCATTCCGGGGTCTTTCACATAACTATAGAAGTCAACAATAGTATCTTAAAGGATTTTTAATGCAATTACCTACCCTTTACCTTGCACCAAAATTAGTTTTTAATACAAGTTTGTCATTCAAGCCAATATATGTCTCTTCCAGATTTCTTTAGGTTTAATAAGTTTAAAAATCGCGCTTACGGATTCCTCCAGTTTATAACTTTTACATGTCACGTTTAAAAACTATCACTATCATTTTAAATGAAACAAGAACACGAAATTAGTATTTTATTTCTAGGCTTCCCGTTATGTATTACTGTATCCTGAGGATAGTTAGTCTGTTTGAATGTTAGTGGACTTTTTTATGGACTTTGCATTCATTAATTGGTGCAGCCAAAGGTCATTTGGATCCCGTTCTAAATACAGTTGTTAACTATTTGTAAAACATAAGAGTCAAAAAACGTATTAATCTTATCTCTATTCTACATACTACAGATATTACTTTCAATTTATAAATATAGATTTTTACTTTCCTTATATACATAATGTATAAGGAAAGTATTGTGACGGGGTCGAAAATTCGAATTCGAGTTTTCGACGGGAGAGCAAGTTTCAAGCATCCCTGATCACGAATCAAACATTTTTGAAGTGATGTCTGTGTGTGTGTGTGTGTGTGTGTGTGTGTGTGTGTGTGAAAGTATGTGTGTGTGTGTGTGTGAAAGTATGTGTGTGTGTGTGTGTGAAAGTATGTGTGTGTGTGTGTGTGTCAGTGAGTCTGTGGAGACGATAACTGACGAACGAATGGACCGATTTGAACGAAATTTGGTACAACAAGAAAGATCAATCATGCTTAAAGCATTGATTAACAAACACTTTAAAACTTCAATGCAATTTTATTTAAACATGTCTAAAATGTAATACATTCCTCGGTAATATTTTAAAACTTCTCACAATAATACATTGATTTATTATAGTTGAAAACTTAAACATTCATCCAAAAAAATGAACTTCATTCAAATGACGGCATTGAAATATAAATTGCCTGGTTTAAACATCTCTAAAATGTGATATATTACTCGGTAACAATTTTAGAATTATCATAATACCACGATAATTTATTATATTTAAAAACTTCATCGAAAACAACTGAAATTCATTCAAATGACGTCATAGAAAAAATAACACGCCTGGCTCTCTCTAAAAAAGCAGCATTTCATTCATAAATAATTTCGCATTCATGTCATTCATCACAATACTATAATAATTTATTTTATTTAAAAATTAAGACCATGGAGCTATAAGTAATTTAACTCTATGCTTAAAACTTCATCGCAAAAAATCGTCCTTCTCTCGGTAAAGTCAATGAATATTTCTTTCATATCAGCTATGCAGACTCCATGAACTAAATTCTTTTGCATTAAAAAAATACAGCAATTCCTATACAACTCATCCTACATATTTTGCTGTTTACATTTCACATAAGTGAAAAATAGGCTTCGTTAGAGAAATAATCAAAGTTGGATGCTCATTTAAACTCAAATATATTGTCATTGCGTTGTTTCAGTATGTAGATGCACAGAATTTAAGCGAAAATAAAGAGGTTTTACTACGAATACAACACTCAATATGAATTAAAAAGAACTTTAAAAATGACGATTTTGAAACAAGATGGATGCCGTATTATATTTTGAAGTTGGTCACGTGATCGTTTCATATCATGGTCACGTGATCGCTTCATGTAAGAGGTGTAATTATTATTTTAATTTTTATTTAAAAAACTACTGAATATATTTCGCTGAATTTTTTTTTATATATTTTATAGAACAATTTAAATTTTACCTAAAATTTTCGAAGCAATTTGTGAAATTTAAATCCGCTTAAAAAATGTTTGAAAAATTTGGTCCCATTGGGTTCAATGTATTTCATTTTTTCAACCCGGGTTCAATCCAAAACTAATTGTGTGATATTATTTATTTATATTCCCATAGGTACTACAGACCGTCTGAACAACATACTAAAATTTCATTTTGATTAAGTCATTTTTACGGCTGTTATCGTGCTAACGGACAGACAGACAGACAGATAGACAGACAGACAGACAGACAGACAGAATGAACAAAGTCATAAACACTTTTCAACTTTGTTGTAAAGTGTTAAAAATCACAATCTGTAAACACTAGAAGCCTATTGTTTTTATACGAAATCGAATGTTCAGAACCCCCCTAAATTTTCGAATAAAATTTTGAAAAAATCGTCAAAAAATCAAAACCACTAATAAAGTTACAAAAATAGACATTTCTTATGTAATTTTTTATTAGAAAACGATTGACATAAATTTTAGAACGCTAACATGAACCGTTCTCGAGATATTGCACATTTTTCAAAAAAAATATCAAAAAGTCATATAAAATAGAAAAAAAAATATTTCCTATTGAGAAACATGTTCACTTTTCATATGTAATATCATGCGATAAATTGGGAGACATCATTCACGTGGATCTAGCTTGTTCCATTCATGAAAAAAGATACTTTGAGTAATACTTTTGTATTTGAACGCCAATAGTCATTTATCTGCTGTAAGAATAACTTATTTCTTCGTCCATAACGCTTGGCGAGATTTTGGCGACGAAATTGGCGGAATGTCGCCAACTTGGCGACTTTTTGAAATGTTGCCAAATTAACGAAAATTTCGCCAAATGGATAAAAATGACGCAAAATCAATGAAAATGACGACTAATTGCCGAAAATTCAATATCTCGAAAAGAATATTAGTATCTACTATAAGAAAAACCTATTTTTTTTACTGTAAAAGTACATTCATTACATTATATAAAGAAAGTCATGTGTTGCCCATATCAGATTTTTTTTATCTTACTGTGGTGGTAGAAATAAAACTTATTGTTAGATTCATTGCTATTAGAAAGTGCCGCCTAAATCCACCCAAAATCCCTCAAATGTGGTGAATAAAAACTTGAAATTAAAACATTTAAGAACATATTTAATTAAACGTAGAACATGGTCGTAAATCGTAAAGTCGTACATTGTATCATGCAGCATATAAAGCCACCATTATTTCTTTGTGCGAGTTCCTGGAATAAAATATATTAACATAATACTACACAATTGACTTCACCCATTTTACCTTTAAAATAAACATCGTTTTTTAAACATATTATAATTATGATTCAATTACAATAATTATCGCATATATTCAAGAAGGAGATTGGGTGTGTGAGACCAGGCCTATTAATTTCCAAAATTCCTTTACGACTTTTATAACAGTAGATTTACACATACCTTTGTTATTGTCTCACTTCTGCGAGGCACGTCACTGATACAGATACTCATGTCTGAATACCTATCTTGAAGTCATATATCTTCATTTCTCAATTTTTGAACACGCTCATTCTTGACTGGATGCTGACTGTATCATCACTCTATACATGTTGTAACTTAATTAATATTCTAATTAGCATCTTATCTGTTCCACCTTCTCTATGTGAATTACTGACTCTTATCCGTTTTCACTGCATCATCACTCTATGCATCTATGTGTAACTTGCTGAATATTCTAATTTTGTCTGTTTAACCTTCTGCCTGTTGCCGCCTCTATTTGCTGAGGTCCAGATATTGCTCTTCGGTGATCATTGGTTAACCTGAGGGCAATGCGGCAACACATATTCATTGGTTAAACCTTTAACCAATCCCTTGGGTTCATCTTTAACCCCATCATTTATGACTTTCCTGACATCTCGGGTCAGGACTGCTGTAAACTAGCGCCTACCAGACTGGGCCTTTGTATGACTTGTTACAAACCATAAATCTTTGTATATAAACCTGCCTAAATGTCTTCTGGTCTCTACACTTACAAAAATATTGTATAGTTATAAGTCACGTGTTTTCATACAGTTGTAAACAACGCAAAACTGATGATAGTGCCTACGTGTGATCTAAATAAAAACCTAATTGTTATTGCTCCATTATTTACTGAGAGATAGCATCAGTAGTTCTAGAATTATATCCAGCTTCATTTTACCACCGTCCTCCCTACATTCCTTATAATAAGTACAGTCCTTCCTATTTATTTTATTTATGTACAGGTCTAATTTAAAACCACATATAATAAAAAATCGAATTTAACCAAACGTCTTTCAGAAGATGCAATATTTAGGAAGAAACACGTTATGCATCAAACATAGTGTCTGATTAATCTTCGTTTATTCTAAGTTCAAAAATTCAAAATACCTGTGCAGCATTCATTTTTATTTGTTTACACTTTCCTCAAAACTTTTGAAAAATTCAAGTCATTCTTAATGTCTGGCTGTAGAAAAAACATCATTACTTTGGATTCAAGTATATCTCAAACTAAAGGTTTGAAGGAGGCGTACTTACAACTTTCCAGCAAAACACTTAATGATAGCGCTAGGAAAGTTTTTAACATATTTCATTTTCAAGTGATATATCATTGAAGCTGTCTCAGTACTTGAAAATTCTTTTAAAATTTTCTGTTCTTGAATCATGTGTTCATTTTCAACCATTTTATTTCTTGTATAGTTAAGTTAGTGTTAAGAAATTTAGAGGGTGACAGATAATGCTTTAAGTGGTGCAAATAATACGGACAACTCAAACTGCCGCTAAAGAGTAAAATTAAAATAATTTCGTAAAAAGCATCATATGATAAAAAATTAAACATATCTGCCGGCGTCGAAGGCAAAAATATGCTTTTTCTTTAGGGTAGAGAAGAAGCTCAGCCCTCAGTCGTCAGAAAATGATCGCGATTTATTTTATATCTTGTCAATAAATTTATTTATATCATCAATAAACTTATTTATTTCAATAACACCATCAATAAAATAATTTATTCTTAGAGCATGAATGAAAAAAGATTAATGAAAAAAGAATAAAATATTTAATTATGTTTGCTCAATTTATATGCCTCATTACCGTGTTTGGTTAAAAAGTAACATGAGATGATCATTTTACGCGCTTTTATACCCTAAGTTCATTTCATGCGCTTTTATGCACAAAATTCATTTTAAGTATTTTACCTGCTTAAATGGGTTCCTTTTAAAGAACCCTTTTAAGCAGTGGGTAGCTGGTAAACAGGTGCGTGGAATTACCAGTTTAAAACAATCTTGTCAGCGTAAAGTAATAGATACCTAGTATTTCGTGCAATTCTCATATAAAAGAGTAAAATACCACATTCATATAGATATAGTTAAATTTTTAATTATGTAACAGGACATTTACCTGTTTAAAACTGTATTCGAGTGGCAGTAAACCTAGCTTTTTTGAATTTTTACCCATATTTTCACTTTTTCGTACTATGTAATATACTACGTGACAGTGAAATTAACACCAAAAAGGGGTTGACGTGAAGAAAGAAAGTGATGAAAATCGTAAAACAGAGAGAGACAGCAACGAACAATAAGTGATGTTTATTGCAAGATGATACATCTATACACTGAGCGATAACACCATCTGATCAGTAGGTTGTAGGACCACCGCGAGCTGCAATACAAACAGCAACACGTCCTGGTAAAGAGTCAATGAGCGTGCAGATGGTGTCCTGAGGAATGGCTGCCCATTCCCTGTCAAACATTTGCAAGAGTTCATCTTCTACATGTGGCGGTAGCGGCACACGCAAGCGACGTCCAATCACGTCCCAGACGTGTTCAATTGGTGAGAGATCAGGGGAGACTGGTGGCCAGGGAAGCACCTGGGTACCTTGCAGAGCATGTTGATTGACAAATGCCGTGTGTGGCCGGGCGTTATCCTGCTGGTAGATGGCATTGGGTATCCCCTGAAGGAAGGATAGTGTCACCGGCCGCAGCACGTAATCCAGGTATCGTTGGGCCGTCATAGTGCCCTCAATACGGACCAGAGATGACATGCTATCGTAGGTGATGGCGCCCCAAACCATGATGCCGCGTTCTCGCTCAGTGTAGCGTTCCGCAGATGCGGTCGGATTGAACCAGTCACCACTTCGGTGCCAAACTCGTACATGGCGACTGTCATTGCTAAAACAGAAACGTGACTCGTCTGAGAACACGACCCTGTGCCATTCCACAGTCCACGTGGCTATATCCTGAACCCATTGCAAACGGAGGCGTCTGTGCTGTTGGGTCAATATCAGTCTACTTAACGGACGCCATGAGAGCAAGTCGCCAGCGACCAATTGGCGGATAATGGTCCTTGTGGATATGGGAGCATCAAGGGTGTCCTGCACATGCTGCAAAAGGGCGGAGAAAGTGGCCTGCGGGGCCGTCCACGTTTGCCGGCGGATGCGTCGGTCCACGCGTGCTGACGTGGCTCTGGTCGTACCGGCACCCCTCATACGTGACACATTCCCTTATTCCAACCATCTTTACCACAGTCGATGCACCGTGGATGCGTGTAGGTTGTTGTTGAGACCCAGACCGTTCGACCTACCAGAAAGGTGTAAGGTAACCGTTTGGACGGCCGGGAAGTGCCACCCACTTTAGACCGAAACCCAGTGTTGGAGGCATCCACAGGGACCGTACCCTCCTTCCCCTACCACTAACCTCTCGAAAGGACTTAAGAACCCACATGTTTAATGTGATCGTACTCTGCATGAACACGGAGGCAGTTGTGGCAGCGTGCAAATACAGAGCGCAAATCACCGAGCTACCCCTCCCGAAAAATCGGCAATAGACCGAGCTACCGCGCCAACAGCACGCGGTGTTCCCAAGTGGTCACCCACCCAAGTACTAACCGCTCCCGATGCTGCTTGACTTCGGTGATCTGACGAGAACCGGTGTTTTCAGCACGGTAGGGCCGTTGGGGACGCGTGTAGGTGGATGTCCACTGAGATTTGACGTATGGACCAACCTGTCCTTCTGAGTCCGATCACCATACCCCTCGTGAAATCGTCTGTCTGCTAAAACTGCCGCGGTTGGCGGCGGCCTGGAATTATCTACTACCACACGTTTCCTCTGAGACAAAGAAAAAATTGCAAAATGATTTTCCTGTCCAGACAGAGCGATGCCACTATTGCCGATTTTGCAGGTTCCTTCCCTTATATCTCACTCAACGTGCGCGGAATAGCTGTGCATTTCGCATCATTTACATAACTCGGTGAGCTGAGTCTACCCTGCAATTTGCATATTTTTCTGCCCACTCTTTCTTAGTGTCTCATTTTCACTGTCACGTAGTGTTGTACAAAGAAAGTATTATTTTCACGAAAGTTTTCGAATTCGACATTTGATGCCATTATATGTTTTAAAACCTCTTGAACACGTTTTGACTATTTTTGGAGTGATGTCAGTCTGTCTGTTTGTATATATATATATATATCTGTGGTCGACTTTTTGTGTACGATAGCAGACACAAATATTAATGGATTTTCACGAAACTTTATATACCGCTTTGTTATCATGAAATCTAAAACCAGATAGAATTTGTTTTTAATCGAGTGAAAACTTCGAAATTTATTTTAATTTTTATATTTTTTAATATAATTAGCAAAACAGGACAAAATTTAACATAATCGTGCATACAAGATTTTATTTATGGCTCAATGAGTACGAAACTTTATAGTTTCTATTATTGTTGTGAAAAATAGCCACGATGCAATTTTTATGTTCATGATATCATTAGCACCTTTGGGGGGCAAGTTACCCGCTCACCGGAGGATACATTGTTAAGTATGGTAGCAATCGAAACATTTTTCAAGTCCTTTAAAGTGAAGGGGAACACGCTATAATTATAATCATTTCTACCCACAACACCGATTTTTTAAAATTTCCCATGTAAAATTTGAAAAATAAACCTACTAAGAATGAATTCTTGTATGACAAAGTCGAGTTGAGACACGCTCTAGTTATTTTAGTGTGTAATTACATTTCAGCACTTTTACTACAATTTAAGTGGTACATATACTGTAACTGTTATAAATGAAAACATGATGAATTTATGCATTGAAATAAAATATTGCAAAGCAAATATATATCGTATTTCACAAAAAGATTTTTGCCGTAATCCACTATCATTAATTAATTTGTAGGGTAAAAAAATAAACTGTATAATCATTTCTGAAAAAACTTTAAATTTTATTTTAATATACTAATAGATATGTTAAATATAATGAGAAAATATTGTACAGTTATGTAAAAATACGTTGCATTATCCAAAGAATTTATTTCCACACACTGGTCTCCATAAATCATGTCTTGTTCAAATAAAGAACAGAAACACCATTGTAGAAAGTTTTGCTGTAACAAATACATCAAGATTCATGGGAATTTAAAATTTTATGAGATCCTGTAGGTCCTCATTAGCGGAATTTATCCATACTGAAAAGCATGCTTTATAATGCTTTAGATAACCTGCGGCGAATAACTGGCATAAAGTAGTTAATGAGATTTATTTTAATTTCGAAAGGATGAATATTGCGATAAAATATTTTATGACGTAATAAAATGTTTAATGAACTCAACTTATAAATCACTAGCTCATTACAATATTACTATTAAATCTAAGCGTCATATATATATATAAATATATATATATATAATATATATATATATATATATATATATATATATATATATATTATATATATATTATATATTTATATATATATTATATATATATTATATATATATTATATATTTATATATATATTATATATATATTATATATTTATATATATATTATACATATATTATATATTTATATATGTATTATATATATATATTATATATTTATATATATATTATATTATATATTTATATATATATTATATATATATTATATATTATATATATATATATATTATATATATATATATATATATTATATATATATATTATATATACATATATTATATATTATATATATATATATTATATATATATTATATATTATATATATATATATTATATATTATATATATACAGGGTGTCCCAAAAAGATTAAAACGCGCTTTAATTCTTTACCTGTTGCAGGTAATTCAACAACACCATTTCCCGAATACAAGGTATCCCAGGAAAATAGAAAATAACAATGTAATAATCGAAACAAAAGAGTTTACAAATTACGAATTAGATAAAACTCTAAAAGAAATGGATGCCAATAAAGCACCAAGTACAAATGGATTAACTTTAGAAATAATAGAAGAAATGTATGAAGTGGATAAAGAGTGGTTTTTAGAAATTTTTAATAAATGCCTTAAGATGGGATATTTTCCAGAGTATTGGAAGAGAGCTAAAGTAGTTTTAATCCCAAAAGAGGGAAAAAACCTAACTAAATCGGAAGAATACCGACCAATCTGTTTATTACCCGTATGGAGAAAAATTTTAAATAAGATGATAACGTGGAGATTATCTTATCACATAGAAGAGAAACTAAATCCTAATCAATATGATTTTAGGAAAAGAAAGAGTACAATTAACGCAATAAAAGCAATTTGTGAAAAGGTCAAAACGAATAAAAATAATAATCTCATAACATGTATGATATCACTTGATATAAAAAATGCTTTTAATACGGTAAAATGGCATGATGTGAAAATGCAACTTGAAAAATTTAAAGTACTAACTCAACTTTATAATATAATAAGTAGCTTCATATCCAAAAGAACTATTCATATGGAAGAAGATAATAGTGATTTTTATTATAATGTGGAAATTCCACAAGGATCAAATCTTGCTCCAATACTATGGAACCTTATCATGGATGAGGCACTTAATACAATATTTGAAAATGATCAAACAACTATACAAACGTTTGCAGACGATATTGTGACTATAATCAAAGCATCGGCATCCTAGCACTATACAGAATTGGGAACTAATGCAATCAAGAAATTGGAAAAAAGGACAGAAAAATATGGTCTTACATTTCGTAAAATATGTAAATAAAACTTGAAAAACGCCTCTTTTTAAGCAACTTCGAATATGAAGGTTACATGCCATCGGTTCTTATACGCAGTATATTTAAAGTGCATGTATTGTATTATATACCTTAAAGCTGTTAATCTCTGTTGGTTATTGGTTTTAGACATTGTAAAGTTTGCAGATGTTGTGCTGTTGCATTATAATTTATTTTGCATAACTAAGTTAGTTGTGTTGTTGTTCTTTCCTCTTGGGATGAGACTCGACCAAGCGGGTCTGGTGGTTGCTCGTTTGTGGGTTTGGCCTGTGCCTTTTGTTGTTCCGCGTTGCGATTCTGACTTGGAGGTGCGGGTCGTGATCTGGTGGCCAGGGCTGCGTGCCCTGGTGCTTGATTGGTCCGTGTGCTGAGTGGCCCAGGTTTGTTGCCGCGACGACTCGTCGTCTCCCGAATACTTTAGGATGGGTCGGGTTATTCCTTTTGATTACCTGTTGCAGTTAAGCGGGCAATGTAAATTACAAAAAGTTGAAAGTAAGGTGATAAATAAGACTATGTTAATGAAATAGTCCTCCAATTAGTTTTCAAAAAGTTACACTTTTTAAATTTTTATACGAAACCTTTAGACAAATTGGGTCAATCAGAAAATTGTTATTTTTAATGCAACAGGATCATTAAAAAAACCGCATATCTGTAACTTTATAATTGAACGAGTTATATTTAATTAAAAATTATACATTGTGAATGAGGACCCTATATCAAATTAGAAATGTAAATTTGTGACATATCACAAAAAAGATAAAACTGGATGATAATACATAGGATATCCAACCGCGTAGTGAGTACCACTCCTTTATATGATCTCTGTCTTCGTAATGCTTTATTTAGATGCATTTGTGATAAACATTTTTGACACATATTAACGCATTTTTGATCTAGACAATTTTCATCGTCAATTTGTTTATGATCCTTATTTTCACTGATAAAACAGCCTTTCACATGGTACTGAAAAGTGGCATAATTCAAATTTTTTCCTTTATCATAATTCAGTTGATTTTAAAGATACAGATATGCGGGTTTTTTTTAATGATCTTGTTGCATTAAAAATAAAAATTTTCTGATTGATTAAATTTATCTAAGGGGGTCGTATAAAAATTAAAAAAGTGTAACATTTTGAAAACTAACGGGAGGCCTATTTCATTAACGTAGTCTTATTTCCTACCTTACTTTCAACATTTTTGCAATTTACATTGTCCACTTAACTGTAACAGGTAAAGAATTAAAGCACGTTTCAATCTTTTTGGGACATCCTGTATATATACAGGGTGTTCCAAAAACATTGATTTCAGTTTTTATTCCATAAATATTGATCTTAAACATATATAATAAATTACAAAGTTACGTAGAAAAAGGTACAGAATTTTATGAAATCGATAAAATTTTCAGGGGATTAAATTTGAAGAAATACAAAATTTAATTTTTTCTACGGCCCCCGTTCAAAAACATTTCCAATGAGTAAAATATGCCCCATACACCAATAAGGTGTACAAAATTTCAGCATTTTATCGTAAAAAGTCGAGTATCGTAAAAAGTCATTTTATCGAGATATGTTTAAACAAATTTGGTGAGGGATTATTCACAAATTAAAATGTAAATGTGCTCAAATTAAAATATAAATAGCTACTATACATCAATATTAATATATACAATAATTACAACTGATTTTAATATAAGCATTAACTAGTAGTAAAGCTGTTAATAATTTGTAGAAAATTTTTGGATGTTAATATAAGTTAATGATTCAGATATTCTTGAAACGTGCTCTTCCGTCGAAAACACGAATTCGAATATTCAACCTCGTCATAAATTATACTATGTATATAAGGAAAGTAAAAATATATTGAAGAGGAACAGCAAACGCAAAACAATGTTTGGGGAAAATACACCTGGCACATCCTTAATAACACTCCAAGTAATTTTCCTGATTCCAGTTACGAATAGAAAATTTAATGATCCATTTTCTGTGTGAGTTCCATTTCCAGACGTCAGAGAGTAATTAAGAATGCATTTGTTATACGAACTGTCACAAGAGAAAGAAAATGGCTGTATTCTAATTGCCGCTTTCTCATCCTTTCATTTGATTCATTCCACTGTAATTCAAGATTAGTATTCTTCAGAGCCAATTTAAAATGAAGAATACTTTTTTCTTTAAAATGAATGAATTATATCTTTTGATACTTACTGTCATATATTATAAAAGTTCTCATCAACCACACATTCAAATAATTTCTAAAGACTTGAATCCCACGTAATGTCAGATTTATTAAATGTCATAACATTGCGTGTAATTTTGTGTTTTTGTTTGTCATGATCTTTGGAAGCAAAACTGGAAATCCCATACCGTCTTAAAGTATGCCAATGTATAACATATCAGACATTATCATAAAAATAGACATACTATACATTAATCATAGAAAGTCCCTCACACACAGTAATAACTGTGTAGGAAAAGGTTAATGAGTGCACACGTTAGCATTATCTACACAGGGTGAGTCGGACTTGTTTTTACAAAAGCAGAGGGGTGATAGTACCCCACCAGACGAGCAATAATTACCATGGAACATAGGGTCACATTGCACTCAGAGAGGCAGAAAAGAGTGAAATTAGAATACGAACCTGCACGTACACCAGTGTTAGGAAAGCGAATGAACGATACCAAACGTTGCACAAACAGATTTGTTGTGCAGCGACAAACTCACAGCAGGTGCTCAAAGTGGCGACCACGCGTGTCGTTGCACCTTTCACACCGGCGAAGGAATGACTGACGCACCCTCTCGAAGATTCCGGGTGTTGTGTTAATGTGGTCTGCGGCAACAACGATGCGCGCGATGAGATCTACCGCCGAGTCCACAGGCGTCTCGTACAGTAAAGGTTTCGTGTGGCCCCAGAAGAAAAAGTCCAGTGGGTTGAGGTCTGGTGAGCGAGGAAGCCACGCCACAAGTCCGCTATGTCCGTTCCAGCGTGCAGGATATGTGGCATTCAAGAAGTGAGTCCGGACCTTGATGAAAAAGTGTGCCGGGGCTCCATCGTACATAAACCACGTGTCGCTCTGGGTGGGGAGCGGAACGGCCTGCAATAAACTGGGCAGCACGTGTTCCAAAAAGATGCGGTATGTTGCGCCGGACAAACCGTCTGGCAGGATGCACGGGCCGACCAGGTAATCACCAAGGATACCTGTTCATATGTTCACGATAAATCGATGCTAGTGTTTACGATGGGTTGTGCTGTGGGATACTATCGATGGGGATTACATGCCTCTTTTATGCCTCTCAGAGTGCAATGCGACCCTATGTTCCATGGTAATTATTGCTGGTCTGGTGAGGTACCATCACTACTCTGCTTTTGTAAAACCAATTCCGACTCACCCTGTTTAATAAAATGACCATGCCCGATCAGAATAAAGTGATTACAGCATCCATAACTAATAATTTAAAATTTTAGGATAACGAACTTATAACAAATCTTGCTGCCCCAACCTCAAATCATATCACGAATCTTCTCACTGGCCGGCCGACGCTCTACCGTCGACTTACTGGTATGGAATTGCAAGCTCCTATCGTTAAAGCAGACTCTAAAATCCACCCTCTAATGTCAAATTAAAGTGAAATTGACAGTCTGACTGACCACCTCCTGCTAGTTTAGCTTCAAGGTAGTCTTCAGCTGTTATTTTTATCCTCCAGGTCAGCTTCTTGCATACTCGTTATCCTCCTGATTAAAATCGGCGCTCAATGTCCTCGAAATCCTTTTTCCAAAATTGTTACTAAGTTTCTTTAATTATTTTATGTTTCAACATTTCATCCAAATCGGTTTCTTTGCGACCTAAAATATTATCGCAGAGTTTCCATCTTAACACCCACCGAAGATGTTCAAACCGAATCCGTAGGACAATTTCTTCATATTTAGTTACTTTTTCGAAAAATTCATCGAAATTTGAATTTCTAAGGTTATGTGATTATGTGATATTTCATCGCATCCAATAAACTAAGAATAGCACAGTTCTATAGTTTTGCAAAAAGTTGTGTATATATCTTTGAATTCTAACAAAACTTTCGTTTTTCGATTTCGTAATTTTATTTCGATTTCATAATATTATTTCGATTTCATAATTTCATTAATTTTAATTTTTGTGATTGATTAAGCGAGCGAACTGTTAATATTTTGCTGTCATTTCTTAGATGGAATTACGGATTTTTTGACTTACAAACGATATACGCACAACAGAGAGGTTTTAACTAAGCCTAACGAAAGGAGGTCATTTCTACGTTTCTGTGGAATATCTATCTGCTCGCTCGAGATAATAGCGGTATTTTAATTTTGCGTTTTCATAAGAGGTCAAAATAGGTCGCAGATGTAAGGGTATAATTTTCGATTTTAGGTGCTGTCTTATCGTTGCTCCAGTGTATACGGATTGTATGCATTTTCCATTGCTTATGAAAAAAAATTATTTATTTTGTTAGTTTTTTAGATTAAAAAATTACATTTATTCCTGCTTTAAATTCCTAACAACCGCGGGTACATTTTCCATCTTTCAATATTTAGGTCTAATTAGAGGTAGTTATAGGGGTAGCAAGAGAACAATATAAATTCATGAATCTTGAATTTTGTATATGGATTACATTTGGTATATTGATTTGAACTACATATCTTTTAATTAACATCACGAATTCACCTGCTTGTTTCATGTGGTGAATTAAATTTTATTAATCTTAATTATATATGCGAAAGTGATGACCCACCGTTCATTCTTTGAACTAGTCCCTTATCATAGTCACTAAATCAAAATCACTACTCATTAAAATCCACATGTCAAACAAATTAGCATTTATTGACACTTCTATTATTATCATTATATTTAAAATCACATATCGTTATTATAAAATCTCTTAAGGATGGGAAAGTACTCGTGTGAATCCAGATCATTTCAGTCGCATTCAAACGACCAAACATTGACCTAATATACATAAAAATTGGCACATACCTTTGTATTTTGGCCTCGTTTTGATGGTCTTTTGCTCAGCATGGATGTCATCGACGTTCTGAATCCCCTTCTGATAGTTGGAGTCAGACTTCAACTTTTTGATATGCCACTTAAACTCTCATAACTTTAATTTTCTGCCACATCCTGATAACTGATGATTTAACTGTTAACTAATTACATTCTGCTAACTACAACTGTTTGATAGCAACTTCTTTAAACGTCTTAATACGACTTCGTTAACTGTCGCATACATTCTGAATACTGACACTGCAACCATCTAAATAACTTAAATATTGACCCTTTCAATGCTTGAATTCCGAATAATCTTCTTTGACCTTTTTCCACAGAATCTCTTGTGCCACTGGAAACATATGCATTTTTGCCGTCATTGGCTGTTCCTCGGTATGAGATCGTAACGATATTTCATCACTCTCTCAATATCGAATAAAGCTTGGTTTAAGTCTTGGGATATATTTTATACCCCAACCACACCTGAAATTTGTGTCATGTGTATTCATTGGTGTCATAACCTTCCAGGCCAAGACTGTCAAAATGTGTGAATATATTTCTATGCTCTTGTTTCGTAGCAAACATCAAAATCTGCATATGGTGCCTCTAGGTCTCACATTTCCCAATTTCCTTTTTTTTTTCATAGGTTTTCAGTTTTTTTATCATTTAGAAATTCTAATTTTTATGATCTCCTGTGTAAATTTATGCTCTATTGTATTTCCAGCGGCATTCATTGATTACTACTAATATTTAAATGTTAAAAAAACAGTTTAATTCTGCTAATAAATCAAAGTAATTTTTTACAAAATGTTTAACTTCCATTCTCTTTCACTAAGTGCTAAGATACAAAACAGTTACATTTGAATAATTTAAAAAGTAAATTACTGACGACAAACTGACGGATAATTAGGAAAACTGACAAAAGAAACCTTTCAAATAATCCAACTAACCCTTACTAATCACACATCAAGTCATTACCGAAACTGGCAAAGAATTAAAGTCTGAGAAGCGGCGCCTTTCGGAACATTTTCTGAATTGTAAGCACGTACTTTGACATCAGTAACCCATTTCTAATACTAACTGTCAAAGACGAAAAGGAAAGATTTTGCTCTAATTACGCATGTCATTACCATTTATTGCATGGACATATATTTTTACTTGAATGATAAATTAGTTAGGATAGTTATCGTAATTAACTGTGGCAGTTTTATTTGAAGCACAATCTACGTATATTAATAAAATTGAAAATCTGTCTGTATGTATGTATGTATGTATGTGTGATTGTCTCATCATTACGGAAGAACGGTTGTACCGAATATCATGAAATTTCTAGGTAGTCGTGAAATGAAATAGCTTCACTTAAAATTTAGTCCATGTTTCGAGTTTTTAGGGGTTGTCGAGATATTAATAAAAAACCTACGATTAAACCATCCATGGAAATAGCCTTATGCAGACGAAATATTTTCCGCTAATTTATCTGAAAAAAAAAATTATACCATGTCGCTTAGCAATGGATTTAAATCCAATGTGTTTATGCAGCAGACTATTATTATTAAATCTTTTCTAATTTAAATAATAAAAAAATGTATGTAAAATAAATTTTATCGAAATTGTATTTTTGACTGGATTAAATCAATTACGGCCTTCAGATTATCCATTACGGCCTTCAGGTTTAGAGATTACGGGGATTGTTGATGTTTTGGTAAATACTCATATATTATTGTAGTACGCGTAATCTTCTACTAATACACGGTTATATCTTCTTTTAGAATAGAAAAAAGTGTTATTCTGCTAATAAAACAAAACGAGTCATCTGTTATAAAATGTTTAAATTCATATTTTTTCACCTAGGCAAAAATAAGGCACTTCAGTGAGTTCTTATGAAAGAATAATTTTTAATGTGAACTGACAAAGACGAAAGAAAATAATTTTGTTCTAATTGCGTCTCTCATTACCATTTATTCCGAGGGCATATATTTTTACTTAAATGATAAATTGGTTAGGATAATTATCGCAATTATTGTTAAAAATTTTGTTTGAAACACAGTGGAAAAATACTTGCAAAACTTATCTGAGGCGCTAGATAAGGCACATGGTGGTCATAACTGAAATATCCCTAAAAATGAATTCAAAGTGCTGATATAAAGTAATATGACAGTAAAAATAATTCGCCAGTAGCATCGTAAACATTTGATTGAAAATATCGTCTGTATTTAAAGAAAAAAACATCCCTCTTCGCCAAGGTATAGCAGTCACTCGAGAAAATATGTTGGAACGTATATCACAGAACATTGTTTTCGTAACCCAAACGATACGGTTTGCAATTCTGAAATTAACTACTAAAATAATTATAATTATAATTCTAACTAAAGTGGCCCAGTCGGAAGAGTTATCTAGCAGACAAAATTCAATCAGACTTATTAAAAATAGAATGGCGTTCTAATTGCAAGTCATTGCCTCCATGGACCAGTTTAACACTTTTTTATGGAAGAATACTTTTCAAAACATATAGAAGTGATTTTCCAACAACAATATCGGTTTCAAAAAAAAAATTTCAGGTATCAATTTAGCGCTAAGAGGGGTAAAACTGAATAAAACATGCTAACAACGCGAATTCTAATAACCAGTTTATAAGTTTATACATTCATTAAACGTTTTATGGTACTTCTGCTTCTAATAAAATCCTGATGACCTCTACATTGCCGAAAGTTCTTTGTGAGAGAGGCTGTTTAAAAAAAAGTGGCAAAAATGTTACTACGTTTGGGACAATAATTAATAGATTTATATTTGCATATGAGGTAATTTAGCTATATCACGGGATTTGGGCACTAATTTTTAATCCAAAAAACTACTTTTTCGATTTAAAGAGGTTAGTTTCTGTCTTTTAGAAACTGTTATATTTTGTGATTATCCATATGAATTGACGTTCTACAGTTTTTGCTACACCTTTAATTTATTAAGGTTTATATTTAAACTAAATTTAGTTGATGTTCCAGAATAAGAAAACTTTTATTCTGCTAATGAAACTGTACGAGCCTCCTTTTACAAAATGTTTAAATTCATCTTCAATTCTTTATTGAAAAAATAATGCTAAATAGTTACTTTTGATAAAATTGGAAAGGAAATTGCGAAAAACGTAATTGAAGGAGAATTCGTAAAAGCACAAAATAACGAACCTTTTAAATAATTCTAAAAACCTCTACTTAATCACGCACCAATTCATTACCAAACCACAGCGAAGGATTAAAACCTCCAAAGCAGCACCTAACGGACCATTTGTTGAGCTGTGAGAACATATCTTGGCATCAGGGATTTCCCAAGAATTTATTTCTAAAGCGATCTGTCAAAGACGAAAGAAAAGGATTCTACTCTAATTACGTATGCCATTACCATTAATTCTAAGGACATTTTTTATTTGAGTAATAAATTAGTTAGAATAATAAACGTAATTTGCGGTAGCATTTTTATTCCAAACACAATGGAAGGATATATCAGCTATGTCTCATACGTGGCTTTCTCTACAAATGAACAAATTTTGATATTTTGAGACAGCAAAAGATATAGCTTTTCAATGAAAAATAGAGGTTTTAGAAATAGAGGTAAACTTTTTTACAAGAGCTTTAAACAACTATTTTCTTAAATAGAGCTTAAAAAAAAGCTTTTGAAATACAGCTTTTAAAAAGCAGAAATTAAAAAATGGAACTTAAAATAGTGAGCTTTTAAATATAGAGCTCTTAAAATTGGATGTCTAAAAAATAGAGCTTTTAAAAAGAAAGATTTTTTTAATAGTGCTTTTCAAAAAGAGATTTTTAAAAAATAGATCTTCCTTTGAACCAGACCTCGCTGAATATCAGTAGACATACTGTTGAAATTTACCTTGAAAACGACTCGTGACAGCTCCTAGAAGAAGTTTCATTTCATTTCTAAGTATTCCAAAAGTATATTTTTATTTGATAACAGCAACTATATTAAATTTTGTTTGATTTTGTATAATAAACGTGTAACATTTCAAGGACAGCGCATGTAAGACAGCAGCAAATGATTCCTTGCACATTTAAATAACAAATCTATAACACGATAATCCTTAAAGTTTTCTGTTTGTCTGTCTTTCCAGCTACACAAATCCACACCGTTCGCACCAACGGAACCAAATTTGACACAAGGAAAACTGGAGCAACGTATATAAGCACTGTGACGTCTAAATAACCTTTCGATTATTATTTCCCTCAATTTTTATTATAATTTATGTTTACTTTAAACTAACAGTTCTGACTGGTTCGGTTAGATAGACTAATCACCGAGCTAAATAACATTGTCTGCGATCCTGATGCAGAACATGATTTCAAATCGCGAGTAAGTTGGGGATTCAAAAGGGATTCATTGAAGGATGATTTAAGTTTAGGATTGAGTGAAAAAGTGGGACAGCAGCCTAGTGTAAGGGAAGACTAGGTGGTTAGAGGCACATTAATCGATACCAGTATGACTAGAAGTATCTAGTATCCTGAGTTAGCCGCAATGCAGTGAGAGGCAAGAGAAAAGAGCTGGGGTAAGCATAGAAGCTTTGTAACTCGTCTACGGTATATCACCAGTCTCATGAAAGTGTATTATATTATATATTTGTGTTTCTTTATGGGCGTGTGCAATATTAATGTGGTATATGTAACCAGTTTATTTCAACATACAGCTTCTGTGCTTAAAATAAAATACACCATAAATGCAGTTTTATTAAATCATTGCATGCGTTTGTTATTGCTGGGCTGAAAGATCCTGTATATCTAATTAATGTAGGTTTGAGTTATGTTACTTTGTTGACAGAGATAAGTTCGGATAGATAATTCCGCAACATATGTCTAATAATCCGCACCAATCATAAAGTGACTCAGAAACGCTTAAGGCAAATTACTCTACAATATTTTAGAATCACTTCATGACCCTTGATTGGCTATTGAGGCAGGAACTTGAAATTTGTTACACAGGTTAGATCATGTAATAAAATCAACGTAAATAAGTGTATGAATAAGTGTAATCAACATGAAACAACTGTATGCTGCATTAGTGTGTTATTTGTGCTTATATACGTTGCTCACGTTTTCCTTGTGAATATGTACCGTTTTCAAATATTTATTATTTTAGGGGGTGTCATTGGAAAAAATGCTCTAATTGTCAAATGAACACCAAACTCCAATTTTATTGAGGTAGGAACTATAAAGTTGTTTCAACGGTACATCATATGATTATACAACATAGATAACTAGTATTTTCAAATATTTATTATTTTATGGGTGTTATAGTCAAAAATGTAATTAATGTGATCAGTGTAATCAAAGTGTAATCAAAGTGAATCAAAAGTGTAATCAATTTAAATCAATGTAAAATCTAACATTATTAAGCAAGGCACTCAAAATTTGGTACAAAGATAGATCATATGATAAAATCCACATGGGAAATTTCTGTTTTCAAATATTTGATATTATAAGGACAGAAATGTTCGAATTGTCAAATAAGCATGAATTTCCAAGTTTATTGACGTATGTACCTGACATTTGGTGCAAAGGTAGATCATGTGATAAAATCAACATCTCTGTTTTAAAATCTCCATTATTTAAAAGGGGTGTCATAAGTAAGAATGTTTGAATTTTTTTAAAAAACGTTTACCCAGAGTTTATTGAGGTATGGACTTGAAATTTCGTTCAATTTGTAGTTAATATGATAAAATGAATGTGGATAATGTGTGATATCAAATATTTATTATTTTAACGGGTGCAAATATATTCGAATTGTTGAGTTAACATAACTGACACTTCCAACTAAATTAGGGTCTTAAAATCTAACGAAAAGCGTTTGATAAATCAAACAGAAAATAAAAGTTTTCAATTTTATACATTTATGAGAGTGCTGTCGACTAAAGCATTCGAACTCTAAAATAAATTCAAATAGAAGCTTGAAACTGTTTATAATATACAGTTATACAATAACAGCGAAACATGTTTTCACATATAGAAAATAAATATTTTAGTTATGACACAAACTAAAACGTTCTAATTCGCAATTTCGAGCGAACACAAGATATATTAAAATTTAGGTAAATAGATAGCACGCTCAACAAAATACATTATGAAATAAGATGTTTACTTTATTTTTATTTAATGTCGTGCTACATAGTAAACTTTTTTATTTCTGCAATACATTCTAAATGCTTTCTACTTTCAAGCAACATAACATAACTTGAAACTAGAACGTTCAACAGAGCTAAACAAAAAATTGCAGCTTTCAAAGATTTGCATTTAGGATGTGTTTGATACAAAATTTCCGAATTCCTAAGCACAAATTGTATTTAATGAAACATGATAGGTTTAAAACTTTCAGGAAAATGATAAGTCATTCATTAACAAAAAGATAAAATATTGTGGTTTTTGTTTTCAAAAACTTCGATTTCTAGGAATGTTGTACAGAATATTGCTGCCCCAATCGGGAATTGAACCCTGGATCTCCGAACTAGCCAACCGAAGCTCTACCGATGAGCTACTGGGACGAAATTGCAAACGTTATTGTCGAAGTGGACTCTTTAGTGTCTAAGTTAAGAAACGTTCGAATTCATGTTACTGTTGATGCTAATTCCGCTTGGCCTAGTCCTAAGCTAGACCAAGTCCATGAGCCCCTGAATCCTACGAAAATCCAAAACCAATAGCGGTTCACAGCAAAAATCACTTCGGGACAGTCCGAGACAGTTAAGGAGGTGTTGGGGAGAAACCTCTACAAGATAGTACTTAGTGCAGATGAGGGGAAACTTCACGATCCCGATTGAAATAAGACATTTTAAATGCCTACTAGTGAACCTATAAAGAGCACCACCAAGAGCACCACCAGCACAAACACGATAGTATCAAATATGGACTGGGGGGGACTTCCAAATGTTTCTGTCAATAATTTGCCTTCTGGAGAAAATTTCAGAGCAGTCATTTCAGCGCTGGAGGTCAAGGGTTGAACGTTCGAATCATTCAACGAATGTATGAACATAGTTTTTAAATGAGATATACTTAAAATTTTCTAATCAAACGGACTACTGTACAAAATATACGGTAAAACGAAATATTTCAAAATTATTCATTTAATAATTATTGGACGTGTTCCATTATGTATCACTGACAGAAATAAAAAATAAATAAGTAAAGCACTGCGGAACAAAAGTGTTCGACTTATGGATTAGATTTGAAGCTCACATTCCGAGATAAAAGGATGAAATTCTGTCAATTTCATATTTAAAAATAAAAACGTAATTATTAAACGTAATTTAATTATTATTGTGGCGACAATAACCAAAACATTTGAATTATTAAGAAAATGCAAAACATCTTATTTAAAGCAATATATGAAATTGAAACTATATACACAGAAATCAAATTTTCGAATGTTTATATTTAAAGTATAATGTAGATTAAAGTGTTCAAAGTAATACATTCTTACAAATATTACTTCCAAATTCAGTTAAATATATGCCTTCAGAACATGAGAACAAAATACCTGTATTTAAAATATAAAAATAAACTTGATAAATTGTTGTGCTGCATTTAATCTCAGGCAACGCTGGTAATTTTCTATTCATATATAAAATTGCTATTTTTGCTACATCATTTACTTAATTACACTTTTACAGCGTTTTTGGATTTTCAAAAGAAAAAAATTAAATGGGGAATTTTTCTGTATTCGTTCACGATAAGAACACATTACACTCTGTCGTACATATATCGAGTGAAAAAAACAACACCCATTTTACCTGGCTTACGCAGTTTGTTCAAGAGATATAATGCTCTAAATCAATCTGTTTTGTACATTTTCTTCTGATTAAAAGTATGGTCATAGAAAACCCTCATTTGACAAGGGGAATAATTATGAAATAACAACTCAAAAACTGCTGCAATAATAACATAATAATTACAAATGTCTTAAATACAGAATAAATACAAACTAGTCAATTATGTGTTTAAGCTGTAATTTAACTAGTTACTTTCCTTATATACATAATGTATAAGGAAAGTATTGTGGAATTATAAGGAAAAGTATAAGGAAAGTATTGTGGAACTCGAATTCGAAAATTTGAATTCGAGTTTTCGACGTGAGAGCACGTTTCAAGCATCCCTGATCACGAATCAAACATTTTTGAAGTGATGTGTGTGTGTGTGTGTGTGTGTGTGTGTGTGTGTGTGTGTGTCAGTGAGTCAGTGGAGACGATAACTGATGAACGAATGGACCGATTTGAACAAAATTTGGTACAAAAATCACAATCAGTAAACACTGGAAGCCTATTGCTTTTATACGCAATCGAATGTTCAGAACTTCCCTAAATTTTCGAATGAAATGTTGAAAAAATCGTCAAAAAATCAAAACCGCTAATAAAGTTACGCAAATAGACATTTCTTATGTAATTTTTCATTAGAAAACGATTGACATAAATTTTAGAACGCTAACATGAACCGTTCTCAAGATATTGTACATTTTTTTTAAAAAATTATCATAAAGTCATATAAAATAAAAAAAAATATTTCCTATTGAGAAACATATTCACTTTTCATATGTAATACCATGCGATAAATTGGGTGACATCATTCTCGTGGATCTAGCTCGTTCCATTCATGAAAAAAGATACTTTAAGTAATACTTTTGTATTTGAACGCCAATAGTCATTTATTGCTGTAAGAACAACTTATTTCTTCGTCCATAACGCTTGGCGAGATTTTGGCGACGAATTTAGCGGAATGTCGCCAACTTGGCGACATTTTTAATTGTTGCCAAATAAACGAAAATCTAGCCAAATGGATAACAAGAAAGATCAATCATGCATAAGCATTGATTATGAAACACTTTCCAACTGAAATGTAATTTCATTTAAAAATTTCTAAAATGTAATTCATTCAGTGGTAATATCTTTTACATTATCACAGTACTACAGTAATTTATTATACTTAAATATTTAAAACTGTATCGAAATATAAATCATCTGATTCTTTATGCAAAATCAATGAATATTTCATTCATATAACTTGTATTCCAGACTCCAGAGCTAAATAATTTTGTGTGAAAAAAATTCAGCAATTCTTATGTAATTCATCTTACAATCGCTTGAGATATTTGCATTCTGCATATATTAAAATTAGGCTTCCTTGAAGAAATAATAAAAGTTTAGGGATCATTTAAAATCCCAACTATTGTAATTGCATAGGCACGGAATTTAGATACACAGATAATACACAGATAATATATATGTGTATGTGTATATACTCAAAGTATTGGAATCGTGCCGAAGATCGGAACTCGAATTTTCAAAGGATCTACACGTTTTGGGACTTCTAGAACACGAAAAAACTACTTTTAGGAAGACGTCTGTGTGTGTAAGGGTGTATCTGTCTATGTTTCTGTGTGTCTGTGTGGATATTACATCCACTCTAATTGAAAAACTAATGGACCGAATTTCATACAATTTGGTAGGTATGTTTTTTATGGGAAATCCTGATGTTCATTAGATTATAGTACGATTCGTAATAAAAGAATCTGCCTTCTTTGCGAAATGGCCGCAGAAATTGCCTTTATCCACTCTAGCTAAAAACTAATGAACCAAACTTAACAAAATTTGGAGTATAATATTTCAATAACCTACAAGCGATTTATATACCAAATTTAACAAAATTTTGTATATAAATCATTTGTAGGTTATTCTACTACGATTCGGGAAAAAGGAACGGGCTATTTTTGCGAAATGGCCAGCAAAAATCGTTATATATAAAAATAAAAGACTACGTGTGCTCAATTACATCAATTAAATTCCTATTTTATATGTGATTTTTGACAACAAAAAGAATAAGACTAACCCCATTACTCTAGGACTAGCCGTTCTTGAGATATTCTAGTTTTTTCGCGTTTTCGCTACGCCACCTTTGACAATAAGTCCAGCTATCAAATGAGAACCAAATTTAAGTTTAACGTGTAAATTCAATGTCATTTAAAATACTTATGTTGTGCAGATAAACTCAAATTATCATTAAATAAATAAAGAGAACGAATATGAGTCTGCAGAGAAAGACATGTGCTGTCCACATCAGAATTTTTAACAATATTACACCAATGATTTATAGAAGTGAACGGGGATTATTTTCAGGCCATTTCGAAAAAAATGTATGATCTATATTTAAAGATCCATCAAATTTTTGTCGAATAAAATGTTCAACAAATTTAAGCTGTGTACCAAATTTTAACTCTCTAGGACGTAGGAAAGTGCATTTAAAATGCCATCAATTAAATTTATCAAGAAGAGTTATATAAAATTTAAAAAAAATGAAAAATTGTTATCTACCAAATTTATTTTAAAATATGAAGCCACTCCCATATGCAAAACGTTTAAACAAAGGGAGAGATATTTATTATATAATATCTCTCTCTTTTCTTTCTGGAAGATATCCCAAAATCAGAATTTAATTGAATTTGTTTTTTTCCCTATATTAAATAATTTTTTTAATTAAAAAACTACTTAACATATTTTACTGAAATTTTTTTTATATATTCTATGGGATAATGTGAATATTTCCTAAAAATTTCGAAGCAATTCGTGAATTTTAAATTTACTTAAAAAATGTTTGAAAAATTAGGTCCCATAGGGTTCAATGTATTTCATTTTTTCAACCCGGGTTCAATAAAAAACTAATTGGGTGATATTATTTATTTATATTCCCATAGGTCCTACAGACCGTCTGAACAACATACTAAAATTTCATTTTGATAAATTCATTTTTACGGCAGTTATCGTGCTAACGGACAGACAGACAGACAGACAGACAGACAGAATGAACAAAGTCATAAACACTTTTCAACTTTGTTGTAAAGTGTTAAAAATGACGCTAAATCAATGAAAATGACGACTAATTGTCGAAAATTCAATATTTGGAAAGAATATTAGTATCTACTATAAGAAAAACCTATTTTTTACTGTAAAAGTAGTAAATTCATCACATTATATAAGGAAAGTCATGTGTTGCCCACATCAGATTTTCTATTTTGTATTTATGCTGTAATTAGACCACTTTATTTTTGTATTTATGCTGTAATTAGACCAGTTTATTTTCCTATTTATGTTGCATTCGACGAATTTGCTTTTGTGTGTATGCTGCAATTAGACCAGTTTATTTTTGTATATATACTGTATTGATCAGTTTATTTTTGTATATATACTGTATTGATCAGTTTATTTATGTACTTATGCTTCATGTACGAACTTTTTATTTGCTGTGTTAATAGTAATAACAAAAAAAGTTGAGATTTTTTTCTACTTTAGATGCAAAATTTGCAATATTTCCAGAACGACTAGTATTAACGTCTTATACATAATGTCACATGAATTTAAATAAAAAATCACTTAAATAACTAATTTTCTAAATTTTCCCATATTTCCCATAAATGTCATTAAATTTACGCCTTTTATTTAAAAATTTTCACGCAAGCAGATAGACAGATCCACAAATGTCATTGAAAGTTAAAGGATTGGAGACAGGGCCAGCAGTCTAAGTGGAACAATTGGGCACCCCAATCGGGCCCCGCACCGAAAAGGTCGTAAAAGTTTAAATATTTACGATATCAATGAAACAACACAATATAAATAAATTTGTTTTATTTGATGATGTGGATGAAAAAATTATATTGATTTTGAAAACAAACACGATATAAATTGCATTTAATAATCCTAACATTAACAGAAGTAGTAGTTATACTCATTTTCTTGATAGCATAAACGAATCTGTATTTGACGTATTTTACGGCAATGGCATTAAAAAGGCTGTTTTATTGCATAAATCTGTCAATGCGAATTACGGAAATATAATTTTGCATTAGCTCTTTTTTATACTATCTTTTTCATCATATCGAGTGCATATTTGAGGTAAAATATACTGAAAATTTCAAATCCATTTAAATGTTGGGTCGATCTTCAATTGTTTTACTTTCATAAACAAAGATTGATGTACTGTAATTACTTTCCTTATATACATAATGTATAAGGAAAGTATTGTGACGGGGTCGAAAATTCGAATTCGAGTTTTCGCCGGGAGAGCACGTTTCAAGCATCCCTGATCACGAATCAAACATTTTTGAAGTGATATCTGTGTGTGTGGGTGTGTGTGTGTGAAAGTATGTGTGTGTGTGTGTGTCAGTGAGCCTGTGGAGACGATAACTGACGAACGAATTTACCGATTCGAACGAAATTTGGTACAAAAATCACAATCCGCAAACACTGGAAGCTTATTGTTTTTATATGGAATCGAATATTCAGAACCCCCCTAAATTTTTGAGTGAAATTTTGAAAATATCAAAACCGCTAATAAAGTTACTCAAACAGACAGTTCTTATATAATTTTTCATTAGAAAACGATTGACATAAATTTTAGAACGCTAACATGGACCGTTCTCGAGAAATTGCATATTTTCAAAAAAACTATCAAAAAGTTATATAAGATAATAAATTTCCTATTGAGAAACATGTTCACTTTTCATATGTAATACCATGCGATAAATTGGGAGACATCATTCTCGTGGATCTAGCTCGTTACATTCATGTAAAAATATACTTTGAGTAATACTTTTGTATTTGAACACCAGTAGTCATTTATCTGCTGTAAGAATAACTTATTTCTCCGTCCATAACGCTTGGCGAGATTTTGGCTACGAATTGGGCGAAATGTCGCCAACTTGGCGACATTTTTTATTGTTACAAAATTAACAGAAATCTCGCCAAATTGATAAAAATGACGCTAAATTAATGAAAATGACGACTTATTGAAGAAAATTCAATATCTTGGAAAGAATATAAGTTTCTACTATAAGAATAACATTTTTTTAACTGTAAAAGTAGTAAATTCATTGCATTATATAAGGAAAGTCATGTGTTGCCCACATCAGATTTTTTTGTATATGTAATCCTCTTAGTCTAGCTAGTATTACGAGAATATACTACATAATTAAAAAATTATTTTCTCCATTCACATCTGCACACTATACGCAGTATATCACCCAATTTGGGTTCAAATTGCATCAATGAGCTTACGAAGGGCCACTGACTTTATCCAAATTTTGGTTTACAGATAAATGAGTGCATTTTTTGGATTTTCTTTTTCGTTCATATCTACATAAAAAAATATTATATGGGCAACACATGACTTTCCTTATACAAGTATATAAGGCAATAAATTTACTCCTTTTACAGTAAAAAGAAAAAAATCAGAATTTACGAAACATTACCTCCCATTTTGCTTCATTTTTGTCACTTTGGCACCATTAGTCGCCAAGTTAGCGACGTCCCGCTAAATTTCTCGCTTTACGGGCGGACGGACTGACGGAGAAATGGGTCATTCTTATGGTCTACTCTTATGTTCTTTCCAAGATATTGAACTTTCATCAATGAGTCGTCACTTCATTGATTTAGCAGCTGTTTTATCGATTTGGAGAATTTTTATCAATTGGGTGACATTTTCATTAATTTGGCAACATTTAAAGGGTCAACAAATTGAAGATATTCCTTCAAATTCGTCACTAAAATTTTGGCAAACGCTACGTAGGGTTAAATAGATTATTCTTATAGTAGATTCTTATATTTTTTCCAAGATATTGCATTTTTTCATTTAGTCGTCATTTTCATTGATTTGGCGTCACTTTTATCAATTTGTCGACATTTAACAAAGTCGCCAAATTGACGACATTCCGTCACATTCGTCGCCAAAATCTCGCTAAGCGTTATGGATGAAGAAATAAGTTATTCTTATAGCAGACAAATGACTATTGACGTCCAAATACAAAAGTATAGCACAAAGTATCTTTTCTCACGAATGGAATGAGCTAGATCCACGAGACTGGTGTCACCAAATACATCGCATGATATTACATATGAAAAGTGAACATATTTCACATTAGTTAATATTTTGTTTCTATTTTATGTGATTTATTGTTAAATGTATTTGAAAAATGCGCAATATCTCGAGAACGTGCTAGCATTCATTATGTCAATTCATTAGCATTCATTATGCCAATTCATTAGCATTCATTATGTCAATTCATTAGCATTCATTATGTCAATCGTTCGTTTATATCAATCGTTTTCAAATGGAAATTTACATAAATGACTATTTGCATAACTTTATTAAAGGTTTTGATTTCTGGATAGTTTTTTCAAATTGTTACTCGAAAATTTAAGGGTGTTTTGAACATTCGATTTCATTTAAAAACAATAGGCTTCCAGTATTCATATATTGTAAAGTTCGTACCAAATTTCGTTCGAATCGCTCCATTCGTTCGTGTGATATCGTCTCCATAGACTCATCACACGAATATAGTCGTCTCCATAGACATACACACACACACATACACACACACATACACACATGCACACACACACAGACATCACCTCAGAAACGTTTGATTCCTGTTCAGGGATGCTTGAAACGTGCATTCCCGTCGAAAACTCGAATTCCAATTTTCGACCCGGTCACAATACTTTCTTTATACATATTACATATGAAAATATATGATATGATATATCATATCATATATTATAGTATATCATATAATACCATATGATATATCATAGTATATGATACTACATATGATATACTATTTATATAAGGAAAGTCATATGAAATATTCCACACAAATTTGGTCCGGGCCAACGGCCGTACCGTGCTGAAAACACCGGTTCTCGTTAGATCACCGAAGTGAAGCAGCATCGGGCGCGGTTAGTACTTGGTGGGTGACCACCTCGGAACGCCGCGTGCTGTTGGCCATCTCGGGTGCGGTGTCCCCGTGGTTTGCGCGCTAGATTTGCACGCTGCCACAAATGCCGCCGTGTTCATGCGGAGTACGATCACGTTAAACATGTGGGTCCGTAAGTCCTTCCGAGAGGTTGGTGGTAGGGGAAGGAGGGTACGGTCCCTGTGGATGCCTCCCCCACTGGGTTCCGGTCTAAATTGGGTGGCACTTCCCGGCCGTTCATACAGTTACCTTACACCTTTCTGGTAGGTCGGACGGTCTGGGTCTCAACAACAACACAAATTTGGTCCTAATAGCATCAATGGTTTTCGAAATTCCGAAAGGCTTCGGATTTGACACCTGCACACCCGAAATGTTCATTAGGTCATAGGTCATATTTAACAAGGTGTTAGGACCTAACTAATGACGGGGACTGATAGATATGTCTTTTGACATAGGGTGCCTTGAAAAAGAAAGGTTTGTGCCTCTGTACAATGATTTCAAAATGCAAAAAAAAATCCTTTATAGGAATCGAGTTTGGTTACATAGCGAGGCTATTGCTTTATCATATATTGTTAGTTAGATTTATTTATCACTAGCAATATACCCGTTCTTAGTACGGGGTATATAATATAAAGAAGCTTAAAACTCACAATCATGTGCAAATTCCTACAGTATACTAAATGGCATTCCTAATCAATATATTGTCTTAAAATGTTTAATTTAATGCTCCTTAAAAGAAGCTTAAAAATATCTCTTCTCGCTATAAAAAATTATCTTCATGGGCAGATCTGAAGAATAAAACATCCTGGTCCCGTTTGTATATTTAC
This sequence comes from Amaurobius ferox, assembly GCA_951213105.1. Classification (NCBI taxonomy): domain Eukaryota; kingdom Metazoa; phylum Arthropoda; class Arachnida; order Araneae; family Amaurobiidae; genus Amaurobius; species Amaurobius ferox. Next base: position 126,999,799 of record OX578144.1, on the reverse strand, counting down.
AAAAAATATGAAGTTGAACCAATATATGCAAAATAAAAGCGCTAAAATTGTATGGGACCCGTAGTACTTATATTCGCGAATATTAGAAGATATACCCGTGTATTAGTAGAAGACTACATTTACTATAACATATGAGTTTCTAAAATCTTTGCCAAAATAAAACAGATGACGTAATAAATTGAAAATATCAATAAACCCCGAAAATATCAACAATAATAATGTTCAAACCTGAAGACCGTAATTGATATAATCCACTCAATGCAACATTCGTGAAATTTATTTTATACACATATCTATATTATTTAAATCGGAAAAGATTTAATAAAAGTCGTCGGCGCATAAACACATTGGATTTAAATCCGTTGCTAAGCGACATGATATAATTTTCTTCAAATAAATTGGCGGAAAAAATATTATCTGCATAATGATATATCTTTGGTAGATTTAATTATTCGTTTTTAATTAATATCTGGATAACCCCTGATCTTAAAAACTCGAAACATGGACTAAATTAAGTAGGGCTATTTCAAGGCTACAGACAAAATGTCATCAAATTCGGTTCAGCCGCTCTCCCGTGATGATGAGACAAACATACAGACAGATAGACTGATTTTCAATTTTATTTACATAGATTTTATTTTTGATACGGTTTATGCAGATGATTAAAAAAAAAAGAAAATATAATAATTTCCTCAGCTTTCTCTTAAAATAGAAAGCTTTACTTATTACCTATCCGAAGTTTCTACTAAAGCCGCATATAAAAATTTATTTTCATTACTCCATTAAAAATGATAAGATGCCTGTGTATGTTTCGCAGGTTAGAAAATAAATCTAAGAGAATGCTTCCGTGTTAGTTGTTTCCTAATTAACTCGTCATCAGATTGCCGCATTTAATTCACCCAAACTACTTTCTCTCAAGAACTTCAAAACGTGCCTTAATTAGTGAAGATGAAAATACAATAAAGGATATTTCTTTTCCTTGGCCACGTGCCACTAAGGGTTATTATGTGGAATAGCTATTTACCCAATTTCTCGGTAAAGAAAAATACTAGGATACTTACTACAGTTAACTTTCTATTCATCTTACGGTTAATTTATTTTTGAAGTTCTTTTACCAATAAGTACTTCAGATTTATTAAGTACTTCAGATTTATTGAGTACTTCAGATGAATATCTTAAAAGATTTGTTAAATGCTGATTTTTTTTCATCTATAAAAATTATTGATTTTTAATTAAGAAAAATTTAAATATATACATATATATAATATATATAATATATATATATATATACATATATATAATATATATAATATATATATATATATACATATATATAATATATATAATATATATATATATATATATATATATATATATATATATACATATATATATATATATACATATATATAATATATATATATATATATATATACATATATTATATATATATGTAATATATATATATATATATATATATATATATATATATATATATATATAATATATATATATATATAAACATATATATTATATATATATATATAATATATATATATACATATATATAATATATATATATATAAGATATATATATATATACATATATTTAATATATATATACATATATATAATATATATATACATATATATATAATATATATATATATATATATAATATATATATATATATATATATATATATATATATATATATATATATATATATATATATATATATATATATATATATATATATATATAATAATAATAGTTTGAAAATCCAATGATAGAATAGAGAGAAATTATAACTCAAAAATCCCCAATATTAAAAAATGTCTCTCAAATAAATAAGTATCCAACAGAGAATCATCAATCAAGTGGAAAATACAATGCAAACTTCTAGTCATCAAGCTGAAGACAAACAACAAACATCAATGGAAAGGAATTAACAATGGAAAATCAAATAAAATACAAGCATTAAAGCTTTACACGTGGACCAGCCCTGGGCCTAAACAAATGAATTGTTCATTTCGATAAAACTCTTCGTCAAGTCCAAGCATTTTATTAAAATGAGCACAAAATGCATGTTTCTGATATCAGTGTAATATTATATCTATAAACACTGATAACTTGGACGACATGCATAAAGATTGAAAAATAATAGGAAACTGGAATAATTGAAAAAATACTGCATAAGTCTGGTCCATTAGAGCCTTGAATAAGGAGACCAATGTTACCAATCACAAAAATTAAAAGTTGAGAACTGCTGTTGCCAATCGTAGGAAATAAATAACAGTAATGCGAAAAGGCTATAAAAGGTGATATTCAACAGAAGAGCTGCAAAATATTGGGCAGATGATAATAGAAAACATTGAGACTAAATTATAAGAGGATGTAAATACACGGTAAGGCTTATTCAAGAGAAAGTGGATGTCTGGCTAATATAAGATGCTAAGGAGAGAATTTAAATATATTCAACCATTCCAAACATTTTAACTATATATGCTGGATAACTATTCACTAAATATGCTGGATATTAATTGTAATTTGCTGGTAATTTATTTTTAGCTTATTAATATGCATAGCATGAAATTTTTTATCTGATAATCTATAAATTCTAAAAAGTTGATTAAGTTTAATATTTCTAAACAATTGAATCGAGTTACAGGAATTAAATTGTAATATTTTATTAATGTTAAATTTAAAAAAGTATTTTTTATCATATAAATTAGTAACTATCTTATTAGTAGGTTCAATAATAAGATTTAAATCCAAAAAATTAATGTTATTACTAATAGTGTCTTCATTAGGAATTAGCTCCAAATTATCCGAATAGAAATCTATATCTATGATACAGTTGTCTGTAAAGACCAAACATATCAGATCATCAAATCTCTCTCTCTCTCTCTCTCTCTCTCTATATATATATATATATATATATATATATATATATATATATATATATATATATATATATATATATATATATATATATATATATATATATATATATATATATATATATATATATATATATATATATATATATATATATATATATATATATATATATATATATATATATATATATATATATATATATAATATATATATATATATATATATATATATATATATATATATATATATATATATATATATATATATATATATATATATATATATATATATAATATATATATATATATATATATATATATATATATATATATAATATATATATATATATATATATATATATATATATATATATATATATATATATATATATATATATATATATATATATATATATAATATATATATATATATATATATATATAATATATATATATATATATATATATATATATAATATATATATATATATATATATATATATATATATATATATATATATATATATATATATATATATATATAATAAAAGTTTAAAAATCCAATGAAAGAATAGAGAGAATTTTCAACTCAAAAAATCCCAACATTACAAAATGCCTTACAAATAAGAGTATCAAACAGGGAATCATCAATCAAGTGGAAAATATAAATGCAAACCTCTTGTCATCAATCTAAAGACAATCAAAAAGCATCAATGGAAAGGAATCGATAAAATAATATCAAATAAAATCCAAGCATGAAATCTTTACACGTGGACAAGCTCTATGCCTAATAATTAATTGTTCATTTCGATAGAACTCTTTATCAAGTCCAAGTATTTTATAAAAATGAACACAAAATGCATGTTTCTAATATCAGTGATAGCTTATATCTATAAAGTTTGATAACCTGGACGACATACATAAAGATTGAAAAATAATAGGAAACAAGAATACCTGAAAAAACACTGCATACTTCTGATCCATTGGAGCCTTGAATAAAGAGACCAATGTTGCCAATCTCAAAAAATAAAAAGTTGAGAACTGCTGCTGCGCCAATCGTGAGAATGAAATAACAGTAATGTGAATATACGATAAAAGGTGATATTCAACAGTAAGAACATGTAAATATATGGTAATGCTTATTCAAGAGAAAGTAGATGTCCGGCTAAAATAAGATACTAAGGAGGGAATTTAAGTATAATCCACCATTCCAAACTTTTTAACTATACTATAAACTAAATAATCTGGATATTTATATAATTTGCTAATAATTTTAAGTTTATTAATATGTATAGGATGAAATTTTTTATCAGATAATCTATGAATTCTAAAGAGTTGATTAAGTATAATATTTCTAAACAATTGAATCGAGTTACAGGAATTAAATTGTAATATTTTATTAATGTTAAATTTAAAAAAGTATTTTTTATCATATAAATTAGTGACTATCCTATTAGTAAGTTCAATAATAATATTTAAATCCAAAAAATTAATGTTATTACTAACAGTGGATTCATTAGGAATTAGTTCCAAATTATCCGGATAGAAATCTATATCTATGACACAGTTGTCTGTAATGTCAACGGCCGTACCGTGCTGATAACACCGGTTCTCGTTAGATCACCGAAGTCAAGCAGCATCGGGCGCGGTTAGTACTTGGGTGGGTGACCACCTGGGAACACCGCGTGCTATTGGCACATTTCGGGCACGGTAGCCCGGTGGTTTGTGCGCTGGATTTGCACGCTGCCACAACTGCCACCGTGTTCATGCGGAGTACGATCACGTTAAACATGTGGGTCCGTAAGTCCTTTCGAGAGGTTGGTGGTAGGGGAAGGAGTGAATGTCTCTGATGGATGTCCCTGTGGATGTCTCCCCCACTGGGTTCCGGTCTAAATTGGGTGGCACGTCCCGTCCGTCCAAACTGTTACCTTACACCTTTCTGGTAGGTCGGACGGTCTGGGTCTCAACAACAACATTTGTCTGTAAAGACCAAACAAATCAGATCATCAACATATCTGTAAATTTTATATTCTGTGGAAATAAAAGATTTTTCATAATGATAAATGTATAAATTAGCTGATATACTGCTACTACAGCCACCTTGTGGAACCCCTGAGACTTGTAAGTACAATTTATTGCCTTAAAATATATAATTATTGAAAAGAACAAGTGAAGAAGTTTATGAAATTTGGTAATTATAGTATGAGTAGTATGATAAGTAATATAATCATTATATAGAGCTAAAATTACTACATAAAGATCAGAGATCTTAATATTATTAAAAAGATCTTTAAAATCAAAAGTGTGAAATCCAATTAGTTTATCAAGGGATGTTAATTTATTATTTAATTATTTACTATTATTTAAAATAAGGTAGTTACTGCTAGAAAAACGTAAACTATCGCGTATTACATATAAATAATTTAGAAGTAATTTACTAGCAGTAGTAGAGTAAGTATTATGACCACTAGTTACGCTTCTAAATTTAATAGGATTTTTATGAAATTTAGATTTTAGCATTATATATGGAAATTTAAGAAATTTATAATTAATATTTAAATCACTATACATATTGATAATTTTCAATTTAATACTATTAATGGAGTGGGAATCAAGTTTAAATAGACTATTGTTATTTAAATAATCTAACAGAAATTGTTTATAGAATTGTTTACAGATAATTGTTAGAGGCGTTATCAGCATAAGTAATAACAAATGATCTTTGTAAATCATCATTAATGGAATGTTTTAAATTATCAATATTATATAAAGATCTAGTCAATTTAATACTAAATAGTATTTTTAATAAATTTATATATATATATATATATATATATATATATATATAAGCGTCTCCATATGGTGGCAAACGATGTACACATTTCATTTTTGGCGAAGCTATCAAGCATATTTACGCTTTTACACACATTTCTCTAATCATACGAATTTTCACAAAAACCGGGAATGTCATATGCACATTAGGAAATGGAAATCCTTAATTCCTCTCCCCTCTGGAATTAGATTCTAATTCTAAATCAGTCATCCTCAACTCTATGTATAACCAATAGAGAAATAGATATTTCGAGGAAATATTTCGAACCGGAAGTGAAAAAAACGGAAGTTGAAATAGTTAGCGATTCACCCTATCTTCTCCAAAATTTGATGCTATATCCATATCAGTCATCATATAGGGTACATCTATAGCCAATCACAAGATATAGATGTTGCAAGGAAATAAATTTGCAAGGCATATTTATTGACTTTTGCACACCTTTTTCATACAAGTACAATCATACGAATCTTCACAAAAGCCGGAAGTGCCATGGCCATAACCGGAAATGGAAATTCTTTATTCCTATCCCCTCTAAATTTAGATTTGGATTCTAAATCAGGCATCCTCTAACCACTATATATAACCAATACTGAGAAATGGGTATTTCAAAGAATTATTTTGAACCAGAAGTGAAAAACCAGAAGTGGAAATCGTTAGCGATTCACCCTATCCTTTCCAGAATTTGATGCTGCATCTATATAAATCATCTAAGGTTTATCAATAAGCAATCCCAAGAAATAAATATTGCAAGGAAAATGTAAATTTTTGAATTGGAAATGGAAAAAGAATCGGTAGTGGAAATGTTTAGAAATCCATCTATCCCCTCCGAAATTTGATGCTAAATACATATCAGTCAGCATCTAAGCTCTGTCTATAGCCAATCGTGAGAAGTAGATTTTGCAAGGAAAATGTAAATAAGTAGTGAAGAAGAATCAGTAGTAGAATCAGTAGTACTAGAATCAATAGTAGAATCAGTAGTACAAGAATCAGTAGTAGAATCAGCAGTACTAGAATCAGTAGTACTAGAATCAGTACTAGTAGAATCAGTAGAACTAGAATCAGTAGTAAAATGGAATGAAAGTAAAATGAATAATTTTTTAACTGGAAATAGAAAAAAAACCAGAAATGAAAATTATTAGTGATCGTCCCTACATCCTCCGGAATGTGATGCAGAATCTATATGCGTAATCACATACTTTCTATCTAAGACAGATCCTGAAAAATGCATTTTCAGAAAAGAATTTCAGTAGAAACAATAGTATTGCATAAATTGTGCTACCGAGATTTTGAACTGTAATGTACAAATCCTCTTAAGATGCAGTATACACCAAATTAAGCAAATTATCAACCAGTTTCGGAAGCAAAAGTAACCACTTCCTCCTCCTTCTAGATAAAAATAAACAGCTGCTTCTTATCCTGATGAAGAACAAACACATTTATGCCTTTCTTGGTGTATTTGCTCTGTCATTTTATTTTTAATACAGAGGTTATATTTCGTCTCTGAAACTAATTGGCGCCGTTATCTATTTTCATATGTTGTATTTTAACAAAGATTTTACATTACAGTTATTTTGCATAGGTGTGTACGATTTAATTTAAATTTCTTGTGTAATAGTGTTTTAGCCAACCAATTCATATTTTGCACACTTATAGTATCGACTCGGATACAGAACCTAACGTAGCCAAATTTTCAGTTTGCCACACGGGAAACGAGAAAATGAGTATTTTCTTTTACTAAGAGTTCTTTTAACTTTCACAAGCTCCACCGCTGACCGATAAGACTGAATCTATGCACGCTCATAATATTGTCCACACAATGGAACCAGAATTCGCTTTCCTCCCGGGGGTGAGAGAATGCAGTTTTTCATGCGATAGTCTCCATGGGGCAGAACCTAATGTAGCCAGATTTTCGATTCCCTCAGGGGTAGAAAAATATTTACGGGTATTTAAAGTATGTCTGCTCTCTCCGAATAAACTTGACGGCTGAAACTTTTTACGTGAGTATACATACTATCTACTACGGAAATAGACAAATGCAAAATAAAATGTATTAAAAATTGAAATAGAACAAATTTAGAATTATTAAAAAGTTTACTTTTAACAATGTTGGAGCCCTTGTCTTTGACAGAAGAGTTTGTTTCAGATATACATCCGGGGAAGGGAAGCTCCCCCCCCCCCACACACACACACCAAAGAAACTCTTATTTACCCTCCCGAAGACATTTTATATTAACTTAGTTTCTATTTATGTGACAGCATTTAGATATATTTATATAAGACAAATAGAAATCTTGCATCCCCCCCAAATTTCCATCCGCCCCTGACAAAAAACCCTGAATAACTGCCTGTTTGACAGATTTACATATTATGCTCCATAAATAGCCAAACTGCTAAATCTACTGCGTTTCTCAATTACTAAAAAATGGGCAAATCAGTAGGTCGAAACTTTTCTTTTTTAAATAAAATCATAAAAATTCACAAAGTAAATTCCTATCATCAAGTTTTCTTTTCCCATCTCCAAGTTATCTACTATCTCTGAATTAAGCCATCAATATTTCCGATGTATTTACATAATTTTACTCTGTATTTTAAGCATCTCATCTAAATTTCAAGGAATTTTATGCGATGCAAAACTACCTTAACATTATTTGACTATTATCAAAATGTATCTTCAATCTATCCAACGCATTACACTAGTATTTCTTCGCATTTTCTAAAATTAATTTGATGGGTTATTTAATAAAGTGCTACTCTGAAAAAGGAGCAGCTTGTGCTGCTTTTTTTTTTTCGAAATTCTTATCAAAATTAAATTCTTTAGGGAAATGTGAAGGAAATTGGTTAAAATATGAGTATTTACAGCAAGATAATAAAGTTTACTTTTCTGATAAAAATGAATACACTTTAAATCAATCGATTCACAGATTAGCCTTTGGAGGTTAAAGCTTTTATCGAAAAATAATTAAAAATTCTTGATATTTCAGAGATAATATTTCTAGAGATAATTATTGAAGAAACTGACATTGTTTCATTTAATAATGTTGGGCACCGTATCAAATGAAAATGCAATGACTTAGGAGATATGGTTTAAGAAAATTTAATTAACGGAATAAATAACCTTTTAAACAGAAAATTACATTTCAAAATCTACAGTCGGCTCAAAACAAATCCGAACACCGCTTGTTATACCAGCTTCTTGAGTCCTACAATCAAATCAAAAGTATCATTATACTCGGAATAATGTCTACTAAAATTAAAAGTCATTATAATTTGCATAAGGAATCGCCTTCTATTAAGTTGCGCTTTTTTTTAAATTCGAATAGCAACACACAGTTTTTACGTCATCATAAAATTCCTTATATCAATATTATGCAAAATATAAATTTGCTTACAATTCCGATCGTAAATACGAGAGATACATAGTAGATAAAACAATAAGGGATCCGTCTCCATATTTAAAATAGTAAAATGAAAGTCAAGCTTTCTGTGTAATTATACTTTTCTGTTTCGTTGAAATGGCAGATTCCTTACGAAAACATCTTTAAAAGCCTGTGTAGTCCAAAATCCGTGAATTTTAGTTACAGCGTAAATACGATACTTAATGTTAATTTTATGTTAATTTTTATTTCATCAATATTTATAACTTTTATTTCATCAATTTCATTTTATATTAATTTTTATGTCATCAATATGTTAATTTTAAATAAGATTCATTGAAGCTACACACTTGACCTTGGTGTCGCTAATTAATTTTTCTCTTACAAAGTTGTGTGAAAATCATTAGTATGTTTTTCGAATCACTCACAAATATATTTTAAATTTCTTCCTAGACTGACTTAATTAGAAAGTCTATAGTATTTCTTTAACTAGTGACTTTTATTTTTCTAACACACAAACGCGTATTGCATTGAAACAATAAACGATATTAACACATTTTTATCTTTTTCACCAAGCGTTCCATGTTGTTAGATGTATAAACGGATAGTCCTGCATAATAGTATTAACTGTAAATTTCTCCCTGCACAAAATAGTATCTAACAAAAACGGTTTCTGAATTCAAACATTATAATAGACTATTTTCACTGTAATACTAATTATCATGCTATTATAGTTGATTAAAACAATAGTTAAGTCTTAATGATGAAGATAATATCAATTAACACCAATGTGTTAAAATGTATCTAATTTATGGCGCTGACTGCGTTGTTGTCGATTTCGATGTACAAATTTTTAAAGTACTTTATTGATATTTAAGAATAAAAAACAAATATTGCAAATGAAGTCTCTAAAATAACTCTATTAAAACAAAACGTAAAAATTTAAAACAAAATGTAAAAATCAGACACGTAAGATTTCCTTCTGATACCTAGTAGCTAAAAATGTAGAGCTTAGATTAAGAGACTCAAAATTGGTGATTCAAGTCTGTGTATAAATTATTGCTGACGATGTTAACTATTGCACGAAATATGGGTAGTTTTGAATAAAAATGAAACAAAATATGTAAACTATCAGGATAACAAATTAAAAATTTTACTGCCAAAACGTATACTTGGTCTTAGAATTAGGGGGGGGGGGGAGCAGAATTGTAGGTTTCCTTCTAGTCCATGATAGTTCAGACATAATCAATAGCATAGGCAGGAGGGGGGGGGGTCATAACCTAACATTGCTTCATATTTTAAGTTAGTTGTCCATAAAGTCTATATTTAAAAAACGAAATCCACACTATGGACACTATATCCACAGTTAAGTTACAATCTTTCTTCTTAAGATCCCTGTATAGAGCTTCATAGCACATATTTTAAACTCCATATGATTAATTTTCATACATTTACACACACGACAACATAGAGCCAACGGCCCTACCGTGCGGAAAACACCAGTTCTCGTTAGATCACCGAAGTCAAGCAGCATCGGGCGTGGTTAGTACTTGGGTGGGTGACTACCTGGGAACACCGCGTGCTGTTGGCACATTTCGGGCGCGGTAGCTCGGTGGTTTACGCGCTGGATTTGCACGCTGCCACAACTGCCGCCATGTTCATGCGGAGTATGATCACGTTAAACGTGTGGATCCGTAAGTCCTTCCGAGAGGTTAGTGGTAGGGGAAGGAGGGTACGGCCCCTATGGATGCCTCCCCCACTGGGTTCCGGTTTAAATTGGGTGGCACTTCCCGGCCGTCCAAACGGTTACCTTACACCCTTCTGGTAGGTCGGACGGTCTGGGTCTCAACAAGAACAACATGGAGGGCGAAGCTGGAGTCTGGAAAGGGCAGCGACGTTTGACAGAAAAAGATGATAAAATGAATGATGAGGATGATGATGATGACATATGGTAGTAGATTGTCCTACTAATGAATGAAAAACCTGAAACGTAACATAAGCCACAGAACTAGCCTGTAGAGGGTGGCTTCTGTAAATATACCACATTGGGCGCAAACGGCCAAGTTCATAGTGGTATGTAGGTTCTGAGACTATGAGGCTATTAAGTATAAACTTTCATCATCTGTAGTCTGACCTAGTTTTTTCTGAGCTAAATCTGGAAATTTGAACCCGGCTACATGGTGAGACCAAAATTTCCAGTTTTCATAACGGTTTGAAAAGAATAATTATAGAATGTTTCTCGTTGCCATTGCACATATTGGCAATTCTGTGCTGACGATCACGTAATAAGCAAAAAACAGGTCCATAGATGTAAAATTATTATTTATTATCTGCAGTTAGAGCGTATCGTATTCATAACTCTCAAATACAGTATTTGTGAATAACCTTACTGTTTCGACCAGGACTTGAACAGCAGATATTCGTACTGGTCACTCGATTCTCTTCCAATTAAGCTACTCAGACAGAATTGCAACCACTTATCATCGAAATGTACTCTACATTGTCCTGTCAGATTGACGTGCAACTTGACAATCTGATTGACCCCCTTCTGCTATTTTGACCTCTTCTAGCATTCTCATGCTAATTATTTTATCCTCCATGTCAGCTTTTTGCGTATTAGTTTACCCCCCCGCTTTAAATACTTAGCTCAATATTCCAGAGTCTCTTTCTAGTCGTACCAGGGTTACTTTCAGACCCACAGCATCATTGCAGCACTCTGCGGAGTTAATTCGGTCGGAAGCAATTGTAAAGAACATTGCTGTCCTAGCCGAGACTCGAACATCGTTCCAAATTCTTGCACAGGCCAGCAGACGCTCTTCCAAATGAACTACGGAATCGTAAGTGGAATCTTCACATTTTATTCTAGCTTTTTAACACTTTACAACAAAGTTGAAAAGTGTTTATTATGACTTTGTTCATTCTGTCTGTCTGTCTGTCCGTTAGCACGATAACTGCCGTAAAAATGGCTTAATCAAAATGAAATTTTAGTATGCTATTCAGACGGTCTGTAGGACCTATGGGAATATAAATGTATAATATCCCCCAATTAGTTTTGGATTGAACCCGGGTTGAAAAAATGAAATACCTTAAGCGCTATGGGACCTAATTTTTCAAACATTTTTAAGCAGTTTTAAAATACACAAATTGCTTCGAAAATTTTAGGTAATATTCAAATTGTTCCATAAAATATATAAAAGAAGATTTAGCGAAATATATTCAGTAGTTTTTTAAATAAAAATTAAAATATTAATAACACCTCTTATATGAAGCAATCACGTGACCATGATATGAAAAGATCGCGTGACCCACTTCAAAATGATATATGGCATCCATCTTGTCTCAAAATTGTGATTTTTAAAGTTCTTTTTAATTCATATTGAGTGTTATATCCGTCCTAAAACCACTCTATTTTTGCTTAAATTCTGTGCATCTACATACTGAAACAGCGCAATTGCAATATATTTGAGTTTAAATGCTCATCCAAATTTGATTATTTCTATACATCGAAGCCTATTTTTCACCTATGTAAAATGTAAACCGCAAAATATGTAGAATGTGTTGTATTAGAATTGCTGTATTTCTTTAACACAAAATCATTTAGTTCATGGAGTCTGCGTAGCTGATATGAATGCAATATTCATTGATTTTACAAAGAGAAGGACGATTTTCTTCGATGAAGTTTTACGCTTAGAGTTTAATTACTTGTAGCTCCATGGTCTTAATTTTTAAATAAAATAAATTATTATAGTATTGTGATGAATGACATGAATGGGAAATTATTTATGAATGAAATGCTGCTTTTATAGAGAGAGCCAAGCGTGTTATTTTTTTTATGACGTAATTTGAATGAATTTAAGTTGTTTTCGATGAAGTTTTCAAATATAATAAATTATCGTAGTATTATGATAATTCTAAAATTATTACCGAGGAATGTTTCACAGTTTAGAGATGTTTAAACCAGGCAATTTATATTTCAATGCCGTCATTTGAATGAAGTTCATTTTTTTCTATGAAGGTTTAAGTTTTCAAATATAATAAATTAATGTAGTATTGTGTTAAGTTTTAAAATATTACCGAGGAATGCATTGCATTTTAGACATGCTTAAAGAAAATTGCATTGAAGTTGGAAAGTGTTTCATAATCAATGCTTTAAGCATGATTGATCTTTCTTGTTATCTAATAACATACGAAAACCACATCACATGCACCAATTTGCCTATCTGCATATCATTTACTAACCCTGAATTTAACCACATATATTTAGCGATTAATTTTTCACGAATAATATTTCAAGATGTTTCTTTTTTTTGACAGCCCCTTATAAAATTTTCAGTTAAATTTTATGCTTTCTAAAGAAACGTTAAATTAAGTCATAATTTACTCTCCATATTAGCAGAAAGCACGTGATCGATATTTCTCCATGTTTCCAAAATTAGCTTAATAGACTGCTCTTCTGAAAACAGAACAGCTGGTGCCGTTTTTCACAAGATTCTTATTAAAAACATAGCATTCTTCAGGGGAAATTTGAGATAAATTATGAAAATTCGCATCTTTACATCAAGATGCTAAAACTTGCTTTTTCTCTAGAAATAAAATATGTTTTCATTTCTTTGCAGCGATTTATTTGTGTTACTGATATTAAATAGTATTTTTAAAATTTTTGCGATTTATATTTGAATATCACTATTATTTTTTAGATAAATCTATACCTATATACTCAATTATATTTATCCATAGTTATGCCGTCTGTAATTATACTAATCTATATATATATATTCATAAATATAATAATCCATACTGAATTAAGTTGTTAATTTAACCGACGCAGAATTAATATAATATCTTTTAAAGATTGCGTTTGCTTATAATTCATTATATTGCCTCGCTTTTGAATATGAAAATTAATTTCAAAATGGTCAAATTTGTCAACTATAGTGTTATAAAGAAACTAGCCCTCACAGCAAAGGTCGTCACATGTGCGACAGTGACGTTGTAGTCACGTGGCACCTGGGTCACAATGTGACATCATATTTGTGACTTCTATGCGACGTTACGTATTAGTAACTTTGTAACTTCATTGTGACTACATTCTGTGAAGTTTCAACAATATAATTAACACGTAACAATGTGACGACACGTAACAATGTGGCAATTACAATGAGCCGTCACAAACAAGTTGATGTGCGACGTCACAAACGACCATGAAAATGACCAAAATGACTTCGCTATGACCCCAATATGACATTGCCGAGACATACTGCGACGTCCTAAAGTCATAGTGTGACGTAAATCTTACGTCACTGTGACAAAAAATGCTCTTAGGGAGCAGTACACGCTTTCTTCGTGCAGAATGTAAAATATAAAGAAACTTAAATTCACAATCATGTGCAAATTCCTATAGTATTTTAAATAATATTGTTTTTCAAAACGTTCTATTAAAATATTTAATTTAACGCTCTTAAAAAACGCTTAGTAATGCCTGTTTTCCCTATACAAAATTACCTTCACCGGCAAATATGAAAAATAAAATCCTGATCCCGTTTCTAAACAAAATTACAGAAAATATGAAATTGAATTACTATATTCCAAAATAAAAGCGCTAAATTTGCATTAAAAGATTCACGTATATAGCCATACTATTTATATCTCGTGGATTGGTTAGAAAATCATATCCGATTATTAGAAGATATGCCCGTACTACAATATATGGATTTAAAATATATTTCCCCAAAATAAAACAGATGACGTAAGAATTAAAAAATATCAATTAGCCAGGTAATATTTAATCCCAAAGGCCGTACTAAATATAATGCAATCGAAAATGCAATTCCAATAACATTTATTTATATACATTTATTTTATTTAATTCGAAAAATATTTACTGCTGTATTAACTCATTTTGTTACTTAGCAACATATCATTCTTTTTTTTTTCAAAAAATGTTGCGAAAGAAATATCGTTTGCATAACGCTATCTCAGTGAAATGTTTAATAGTGCGATTTTTATTAATATATCAATAACCCTTGGTTCTAGAAACTCGAAACATAGACTCAATTTGAAGTGGAGCTATTCCAAGTCTGCCCCGAAAATTTCATCAAATTCCGTGCAGTCATTCTCCCATGATAACACACACAAACAAAGAAACAGAAAGACTTTCAATTTTATTTATGTAGATTGTATTTGATCTCAACATTTACATTGGGGAGTACAAGTCCTGTGTGTTTGGATTTATACATCCATCTGAGAGTTTAGGCCAAGGTAACTTCCGAGAAAATTAAAAGATTTTAAAACAATTTGGTAAAATCACTTCATTTAATAGCTTTGACAGGTCAATTGATGCTCTGGATGATCAGAGCAGACGACTTGATATTTGGTTCAAAATTCTTTGCAAAAGAAATATGAAAAATAACAATATATAAAATAATTATGTAATAATATGTTAAAAACACAGTCATTTTATATGTATATCTTATTTTAAACGAATGACATATTTCATAGTATTCTAATCAGCGATGTTTTGGAAATATCGGTCAAAATCATAAATGAATTAAAATACCTGCCATAAATCGTAAAGGGATTTGCTAAAATTCTATCGATGCAAAAATTTTAGTAATAGCTACTAATTGCTTAATTAAACTTGAAAGAGTCTTACATTATGGCATTTAATGTACATATATTTATAATTAAAAGAATTTTTAAATATTAATTAAAATAACAAATTTTTAATTATTGCATTTGAATTTGGTTTCAGCACATCTTTATTATCGTTTTATCTCGCAATGCATTATGAGTAATATTTAATCTGTATGGCAATAAATTGTCATTTTTGTTCCAAAACCATTGTTCTGGAGAATTATATTCTATGAAAATATTACGGAATAACACTTGTTCACACCTTTAATGAGAAACATGGCTGTAAACTAGCTACAACGTTAAAGGTAGTTTAAGAGTAAATTTCAGATGCCGAAAATAAAGCTTAATTGGGCAGAGAAATGTTTCAAAATATAAATTTATCGCTCCCCAAAATATGCCGCCCTAGGCAGTTGCCTGTGATACCTTACAAAAATCCATCCTAGTTAGAAATTGTGGTAATATATTATACTATATACGAGTATTGTAGTAATTGTAGTAATATATTGTACTATATGGGAGTATTGTAGTAATTGTAGTAATATATTATACCATGTTTTCTATTATTTTGCCTACTCGTATATAGGCAAAATAATATAAATGGTTAATTCGTATTCCGGAATACTTAACAGGTGGAGATCTATCAAAATTCAACAGTTGGATATTGAACGTACCACAATATTTTCCCTTTACATATCTTATTTATCGTAAAAAAATTAAAAATATAGTTAATTATATGTAGTGTAGATCAAATCGACTTTCACATACCATAATCCATTTTTAAGTAGCTTTTTTTTTCTTTTCAAATTTTACAAGAAATGTTTTGAAGCATCGGCATCAATGGTTCAAATGATTACAGCCATAACGTGTTACATTTCAGGGCTACAAAAAATATATTTCGATTGATGCCATCAGGGCTGTCCCAAAAAGATAAACGTTGTATGCGCCGCGTAATCTCAAGAAATTTTGAAAAATACCAAGTACGCGCCGCTTACTCTCAAAGTCTCAAGAAAGTTTTTGTATTTGCTGGTTTTTGGGCAACTTTCAACAACGTTCAGCTTTTGTAGCCGTGTAAGGTATCAATTCAATCCCCTCCCCCTTCTAAGGAAGCTGTCTTCCCCAAATTTTTATTTTTAGTAATATTTTATATTAGTTACTAGGTTGCTACAGGTTATTAGCTAAAACTAAACGTGTAAAAGAATTGACAGCGAAGTAATTATAATTTTTTTGACCACTCTTTTCTATGTTGTAAATGTTTTTTTTTCTTAATGTTTTAATAAAAGTGTAAACTGATGTTGCCATATGATGAAAATAACTTTGTCATAATATTAGCGGGTATTAAGGAAGGAATGAGAATTATGTATGTAGGTAATATTAAAGCAAGTGAGTAAGTGAAAATTTACAAGTAAACAAAAGTAAGTGCATGAATAAAAAAATAGAAAGCGTCCAAGTTACAAAATGATCCATATCTGTTAATCTGTTATATATATATATATATATATATATATATATATATATATATATATATATATATATATATATATATATATATTATATATATTATATATATTAATATATGAATATATTATATATATTATATATTATATATTATATATTATATATATTAATATAACGAATCATTTATTGAGCGGTGTTGTAAGAGGTGTGACGAAAGAGGAATCGGTGAATTTTTCAAAAAGGTCATCTTTTCGATTTCGAATATTTTATATTTTTTATATTATATCTCTATCGGTTCCATGTTCTTGTTGTGGGTTCGTCTTCTGTTTTGACGTTGTTCTGAAATCGGACCTCAAGTAATATGTGGATCCAGGAGTGTTACCTTTGGTGTAAAAGTCGACTTTTAACTGGGAACTAGGGGTCACCATCCCCCTAGGCCTTTTATGTATTCCCAGTTGGTCCTTTTTCCTCACCTTTCCGATATTTGTCTCCTAGCTTTTGCTTAGCTATATATATATATATATATATTATATATTATATATATATTAATATATGTCCTGTCAAGCATCAAGCTATTAATATTGTGAAAAAAGTGATATGTGGTCTTAAAATGGCAATTATATTGCCTAAATGATTCAAAAATTTTCAAGGTGGCAGTGCCCTCCTTTCACATCCCCGCCAGGGGCTCCGCTCCTTGGACCCCGCAATTTCAATACTCTTTAAACGAGACTTTGCTGCATACTCTCAATATTTTTCTTCAGGACAGCCCTGGATACCATACTTGTCAAAGTATATCCCGGTGGGGAATAACTTGCCTCCGGAGGGGTCTAATGACGTCATGAATAAAAAATGGTATTGCGGCTATATTTCATAACAGTGATTGAAACTATTAAGTCTCGGGATGATTGAACCTTTGTATTCATAGTTATGTCAAATTATGTCCTATGCGGCCATGTTAAAAAATATAAAATTTCGAATAAATTTCGAAGTTCTTGCTCAACTTAAATAATGTATATATAGTTCTAAACTTTTTTATAATAAATCCAGGTATAAAGTATCGTGAAAATCCATTAATATTTGTGTCAGCTATCATGTACAAACAGACAGACGGACATCACACCATAAATAGTCTAAACGTGTTCAGGAGGTCCTAATACATATATTGAGATCAAAATATCGAATTAGAAAAAGTTCACGAAAACAATACTTTCTCTATAGTATATTATATACTATGAGAAAGTAAAAATATGTAGGCGTAGGACCTCCTTCAGCATGCTTTTTCGACAAATCTTGAAAATGTCGGTAAAATAATACTGTTCATAGAATGGTAATAGACAGCAAAAGTTCGTATTTCTCCCAAATTCATTAAATCTAATAATTCTCAGTCTATAAAACTCTTTACAATAATGTGGACATGGGATTTAATAGAACATTATTTTCGTTCATCCATTTAAGAATAATCGAGAGTTAAATGGATACATTCTCCCAAATTCATTAAAGCTAATAATTCTCAGTCTATAAAATTCTTTACAATAATGTGGACATGGGATTTAATAGAACATTATTTCCGTTCATCCATTTAAGAATAATCGAGAGTTAAATGAAAACTTCACATCCATCAATAAAACGGGAGCATCAGCCACGCAATAATTTATCTTGGAATTTCTTGGGCAGGGTAATAATGAGGAAAAAGTGAGTTGTAATGAAGTAATGGGATAATAAAATCTTTATGTATCTGAGTGACGCTTTCGATGAGAAAATAACCCTAATATATAAGTAAAATGATATGTGGATGATAATACTTTATGATTATGATGAAAATGATATTGTTCCGTATAGAGTGCTTCAGAATTCATGTTCAGGTTCTCGTCAAAGGTTGATCGTTGTCCCAGACCCCATACTTACAATTAGACAATTAGAATTAACTTGAATGTAGTTCAACTCGACTTCCTCATATCAAAATTCATTTATTTTTTCAAATTTTATAAAAAAAAATTTGAAAAATCGGTAGCGTAGATTCAAATGACTAAAACTATAGCCTGTTACGCTTCACTTTAAATGGCTTGAAAAAATATTTCTATTGATACTATACTAGACAGGGTACCCACTCGGGGTGGAGGGGTGACTTGCCCCTTACGAGGGTTAATGACATCACGAAAAATTACACTTGTATCGCGGCTATTTTTCACAACAATGATTGAAATTATTAAGTCTTGGGATCATTGAGCCATAAATAAACACTTTTATGCATGATAATGTGAATTGTTTTTTTATGCTGCCATATTAAAAAATACATAAATTTTCGAATAAATTTCGAAGTTGTCGCTCACATTGAAAAGAATCCTATCGAACTCTAAATATTTGATAACAAAACGGGTATAAAGTTTTGTGAAAATCCATTGACATTTGTCGTCTGCAATAGAAATCGATCACAGACATCAGACAGATAGACATCACTGCAAAAATAGCCGTCTTCTATCCTTCCGGTTTGAATTCGAAATTCTATATACCAGAGTCTATTGAGTCCACCAGAGTCGTACTAGGATTTCTTCCAGACCTCTTCTCAGCATCTTTTCTCTAACCTACTTTCGCACTAACCTAAATCAATTTGACTGTCTTTTATCGTCTGCCTTATTTTGAAGTCCAAATTTCGACAAATTGCCAACGTCAAATTATTTTAAACTAATTCGATTTTTTTTTTAATTTCAGCGATCGAATTTCGTCAGTGTCGAAGCTTCTATTTTCCACTACAGACAACACAGACGAACTCACACACACAAAATACCATCTTCTTTTATTATGCAGGATGGTGTTATAGTCGGAAAATGTATATCGGTGAAAAGGGCATAGCAAGCATCATTTTTATCCTAACACATTCAATAAAACATTTAACTACATACATCACATAATCAAATTTAAAAAAAAATCTGCATGGTTTTTGAAGAGTCTGAAAAATCAGGCAAACAGACTGGTAAACTAAATCAAATTGAGGTCTGACTCAAATAAAAAGCCATGTCAACACTCGTTTAAAAAAATAAACGTTAATTATCAATTATTATATTATTGTATAACTAATCTCTTATAGATAAAAATCTAATGTAGGCAGCACATAACATTACATATCTAACATTTCCCTACAAAATAACAGGAAAAATTATTTGAAATTCCACTAAATTTGCAGCCAATTCAATTTTCGTTTCCATTCAGCAGTCGGATGTATTTTCAAACGCGAAGTGGCAAAATTGAGAAAAAACTAAAATATCTCGAGAACGGTTAGTTTGAGATTTTTATGGGGTTGGTCTCATTCTTTTTGCCGTCAAAAACATTCTATAAAAACATTCTATTGAAACATTTGAACATACGTAGTCTTTTATTTTAGATTTTGACGATTTTTGCTTGACATTTCGCACAAAAAGGCATGTTTTTTCCCCTTATCATACCAAAATGTAATCAGCACCAAGGTAACCCACAAGTTACTTACCTACTAAATTTTATTAAATTTGGTCAATTAGTTTTGAATTAGAGAGGCTGCATACATTGCAGAGACATACATACAGAAGTTATGCTAAAATAAGTCTTTTTTTACTCTCCAAGGTGCTCTAAACGTGCTCTAACGATTTTTAACACGTTCCCAATACTTCCCCTATATATAACCACGTATTGTAAGGAAAGTGAAATGTATAAATTACTTTTTATAATATGTTTGTCAATGAAAGTATTATAACGAGGGGTGTGTATGTATGGAAAGTATTGTGACGGGATCGAAAATTCGAATTTAAGATATTGACGGGAGAGCACGTTTCAAGCATCCCTGAACACGAATCTAACGTTTTTGAGGTGATGTCTGTGTGTGTGTGTTCGTGAGTCTATGAAGACGATATTTCACGAACGAAATTCGGTACAACAATCTTAATCTGCGAACCCAATTAGAAGCCTATTGTTTTTAACCGCAATCGAATGTTCAGACCAGCCCTAAATTTTCGAAAGACATTTTGAAAAAAACGCCAAAATATTAAAATATTCAATAGAGTTACGTAAATAATCATTTTTTATGTAATTTTTCATTATAAAATGATTGACATAAACTTTAGAATACTAGCATGAACCGTTCTTGAGATAGTGCACAATTTTCAAATACATTTATAAAAAAATTCACATAAAATTTAAAAAAATTAACTGTTCTAAAATATGTTCACTTTTCATATATCATACTATGCGATAAATTTGTTAACATTATTCCCATGTGTCTGGTACGTTCCATTCACGAGAGAAGATACTTCGGGTATTACTTTTTATTTTGACACCAATAGTCATTTACCGGATATAAAAATAACCCATTTCTCGTCCTTAACGCTTGGCGAAATGTTAACGATCAATTTGGGGATATATCGCCAACTTGGCGACTATTTAAAATGTTGCCAAATTGACGAAAATGCCACCAAATTGGTAAAAATGACGCTAAGCCAATGAAAATGTCGACTAATTGACAAAAATTCAATATCTTGGAAAGAACATAATCCACCATATGAATAATCCATATCTCCGTTCGTCCGTCCGTAAATCCGTCCGTACATATAGGCGAAAATTTTGGCAGGATGTCACCAACTTCGCAGCTTTTTAAATGTTACCAAAGTGCTGAAAATGTTGCCAAATTGCAAAACATGTAGCCAAATTGATATAAATGACGCCAAATGGGTGGTAATGATTTGCAAATTTTGATTTCCGTCATATGATGGGTATACATTCTAGTATATAAGAAATGCCCTTCTTTCCATTTATCTGTAACATTTGGTGAACTTGGCGAATAATCTAGCGGAATAACGCCATCTTGGCGATATTTCGCCGCAGATTCACGAAAATGCCTTCGCGTTAATGAAAATGACGCCTAATTGATGTATGGCGAAGGTGCGATGTCGTATCTTAATTATTACAGAAGCATTTATAAAAGAGAAGTTTATTTACAGAAACATTACACAAATTATATACAGGTATTTACATAGCATGACGCTGCATCATAACGAGCGTGAACGTAGTCTTCCGAATACGAATATCCGTATCGCTGATGAGAATGCTCTGAGGCTGGCTTTTATGAGCCAGTGCAGAGGCATTGCGCATGCGTCACATGCAAAGCACAGAATCTTTGGAGATCAAGAAAGAGAGTTTTTATGTTAATCACATTTGTGCTAATTATTTGATCTGGCGGCTTTATGCAAATCGCTGGAGGAATGTCGCCTTAGATGAATTAATAATTAAAATATTTTGATATATAGAATATATTGCTTATTGAGGATGCTATCAATATTATTATTGTTTATATATTGTTAATTTAGAGTTGCGTGAAGTATAAGTTAATTAGGTACTTTGATATAGTATTACATGTTGCCATCCGGAAAAGCGCCAAATGTACAATTCAATGTTAAAAACACTGTACCGTGGATTTTTTCATCATTTTTTCACTGCGAAAGAACTAAATTTATTGCCCTATATAAGAAAAGTCATGTGCTGTCCACATTAGATTTTTTCAGTATGCCAAAATATTTTTAAAAATTGAATCCGAACTGAAAAAGAACACCAATAAAATTTCAACTATATTTTAACTTTCCTTATATACATAATGTATAAGGAAAGTATTGTGACGGGGTCGAAAATTCGAATTCGAGTTTTCGACGAGTGAGCACGTTTCAAGCATCCCTGATCACGAATCAAACATTTTTGAAGTGATGTCTGTGTGTGTGTGTGTGTGTGAAAGTATGTGTGTGTGTGAAAGTGTGTGTGTGTGTGTATGTGTGTGAAAGTGTGTGTGTGTGTGTGTGTGTGTGTGTGTATGTCAGTGAGACTGTGGAGACGATAACTGACAAACAAATGGACCGATTCGGATGAAATTTGGTACAAAAATCACAATCCGTAAACACTGGAAGTCTATTGTTTTTATACGCAATTGAATGTTCAGAACCCGCCTAAATTTTCGAGTGAAATTTTGAAAAAATCGTCAAAAAATCAAAACCTCTAATCAAACCCTCTCAAAAACCTAAGTTACGCAAATAAACATTTCTTATGTAATTTTTCATTATAAAACGATTGACATAAATTTTAGAACGCTAACATGAACCGTTCTCGAGATATTGTACATTTTTCAAAAAAATTATCAAAAAGTCATATAAAATAAAAATAAAAATATTTCCTATTGAGAAACATGTTCACTTTTCATATGTAATACCATGCGATATATTGGGTGACATCATTCTCGTGGATCTAGCTCGTTCCATTCATGAGAAAAGATACTTTGAGTAATAGTTTTGCATTTGAACGCCAATAATCCTTTATATGCTATAAGAATAACTTATTTCTCTGTCCATAACGCTTGGCTAGATTTTGGCGACGATTTTGGCGGAATGTCGCAAACTTGGCAACTTTTTTAAATGTGTGTGTTGCCAAATTAACGAAAATCTCGCCAAATGGATACAAATGACGCTAAATCAATGAAAATGACAACTGATTGACGAAAATTCAATATCTTGGGAAGAATATCAGAAGAAAAACCTCTTTTTTTACTGTGAAAGTAGTAAATTCATTGCATTATATAAGGAAAGTCATGTGTTGCCCACATCAGATTTTTCACTCGGCTGTTGACTACGATGTCTGCTAGGCTAATGTTATATACAATAAAGAATTAGTTAAAAATTGTTACATTTTGTTTTGATTAATGAAGAATAAAACAGGATAAAATTATTTTCAAGAATATTTTAACCAATTCTAGGATTTTTATTAAATTTGAGCATTAAATACTTTTACGGGAAAACTCCATTATTGAATTTAAATCATTCTTCTCAAAATTACGATTTCCGAATTTAAATGAACATTTATTTCACTAAGATACGCATAACATAATAATAATCGAACTATAAAGCAGTTTCCACTAGTACGTACATCAAAATTTGTATACATTTCTTTTATATACCAATGAATAAAGTATAATTAAATGTATAGCTCTAGACCAATTTAACGGAGATATAAGTCACGCATTTATTTCCCTTAAAACGTGATTCCATCCACATAATGGAGTAATAATTTGCATAAATAGCTTGTATCGAGGTAATACTCGTAAGATAATAAAATATCTCTATCTCAAAGGTCTAGTTTAAATAGAAGGAGCACTTATTTTTGAAACGAAATATTGTAAAACTTACGATCATGGTGATTTTGATGATATTCAAAACGTAATAGGATTGATTTAGATTTTTATTCTTCATCAGATGGAATTTCATTTTACATTATAGATACACTACTGATTCAACAGTTAGATATTTTAAGGCGGTTATTCCGTTTTCGAAAACTGCACGTTTTTTATATTTTCGATACACTACTGACTCAATAGTTAAATATTTTAAGGCAGTTATTCAGATTTCAAAAACTGCACGTTTTTTTTTTTACATTTCAGACTGATTCAACAGTTAGAGATTTTAAGACGGTTATTCAGTTTTGAAATCGCACATTGAGGTATATAATATTGAAAAATAAAATATTCACAACCTTAAATAAATGTATAGTACATTATTTGGTTAAATTAATAATTTAATTAAATACTGGATAATTATGGTATAAAGTTATTTATAAATGATACCTGATGTATAAATGAGTTCACGTATACACTGTGTGAAAGTTAAGAAGCAATAATAGTATGCAAATATTTTGCACTTCAAGTATAGAATTATGTAAGTTCAATTTTACATCTTAACATTCATTGAAACAGACGGAGAAGGTTTCGCTTTTTTCTTATACTTTTCCTAGAGGTGAAATTATCACAGCTCTTAAGCCAAATCGGGTTCAGTTGTATTAGGTACGGGACGATCGTCACGAAATCCCAGACATGTTCGATAGGCTTCATATCCGGTGAATAGACAGGCCAAGGAGTAAGCTATATCTGTTGTACTGAAAAGAAGTTTTGAACATTCCTAGCAGCATGTTTAAGGGCATTGTCCTGTTGAAATACAACTCCAGGAACGCGTTGAAGGAAGGGTACGAATTCGGGCTCCAGAAAATCTCTGATGTGCCGGTTGCTGTTGAGATTACCCACAATTCTTAGCAGATGAGATTGTCCAAGATACCCAATAGCACAGCATACACGCTCTGCGTTCGTCCAATATGACGTTGGATAACACTCCCCGGAAAGTTGCGTTTACCACTATAGCGCCTAACGTGGATGCGGCCATCACTGTACCCCAAATTAAAGCGGGATTCACCGGAAAAAACGACTTGTTGCCAATCGGCACACCAGTATCTATATTTATGAACCCATCATCGCTGCAGGCGACGATGGTTTTGCTTCAAGGGAATCCTGTAGAAAGGAATTCTTGCACGCAGTCTACGGTGCAACAGATGCCGACGAATTATTGGAACAGAAAATGACACACCTGTAGCATTGCTCTAGCATTCTGTCAAGTGTCGAGATGAAGCTAAACGATCCATCACTGCCATGCGGATGAGGTCTCTATCATCTCGTGTAACATTTCGTCGTCCACTACCGGATTTGCGACTCGTCCCGTTCTCTTAAGTCCACTGCTTCCACACTCGCATCACTGTCGTGGCATCGTGCTCCATACGAGCTGCTATTGCACGATAAGAAAAAACTCTTCACGAAGGCCGATCATTCGTCCCCGTTCAAACTCCGTAACTTGCTCATATGGCGCCCTCTGTCGTCTTAGAAGCATAGTGACTTCTCATGAAACGTTTACCGCTGGCAGACAACCATAGACTATTTTTAACGTCCCTCTACGGCTTTCTATTTATACGACTAAAGCAGCAGTTCTGAGGACGCATGCGCGGTGACTCTGAAATTATAATCATTTGCATAACACAACCTAATTTGCATATGCTGTAAGTTTCAGCTCAGTCGCGTAATTAATTCATGGTGCTGCAATTTTTAGAACTATGAGTATATTTCTATTGTAGCAAATATCTAGATCCATATTGCGTACATAGCGGATAGTGTTGATCCATGCATGTTGTTTCGGATTGGGCTTAACAGGGATTTGTTTCAGACTTTAAAGCAATGTACTACGGACCACTGAAAATTCGACATCTAAGGAGGCTAGCCGATGAAAATGTTGGTGCTCTCTGTAGAAAATCTAGTCTTATAAAATACTGTGCACATTATTCTCACGCTGAAATAAACTTTGGAAGCCAGATTCTTGCGACTATACACCAAGTTATCCGAGTCAGAATCTAAATTTTCCACCTGATCTTTAGAGTGATGGAGGACTGTCTCGAACACAGAAAATAAACAATCTGATGAAAGACTTAATTAGCAAGGCATTTCTTTTTTCTCACCTCAAACAAAATAGGAGAACAGTACTGTGAGATTATCTTCACTGGATAAACGTAGTAGTAGCATACCTTAAATTTGAGGGTGTTGATGAAACGAGCGGCGATGACTGACGCTACTTCTTCGTTCAATAATTCTCAATGTACTAAGAGAGATACATAAATATTCCTAGTAAAAGGACATTTTTACATTAAAAAGGAAGCTGATGTAAATTCGTAAACGCTTCTTCTGATGCAAAGCAAAGTCTAGTGTTGAGGGAAGGTACAAATAATTAACGAAATGTGGCTCTCGGGAAGGGTCGAAGAAGAAGAAAGAGCATGGTAGTCTTCAAGATTGTGTTCAAGATCTATAGGCACGCTTAGAAGAATTTTATTGCTTCGCTCATGAAAGGATCAATACATCATTAGCTTACAGAATGAAGGTCCGAAGACCGGAGAATAAAGGACAATTTCAGACAATTCCAAATGACAAACCAGACAGGCAAACATTTCAGATGACAATTCCAGATGGCATTCCAAGACAATTCCAGTGGACAAACTGTGATTTCAATCCTCGATAACTGCAAGTACTTTCACCGTAACAACAGCATACCAATGACGGATCATTCACCATGATGAAAGACATTAATAATGAATAATAATTAATAATGACATTGATGAAACAGTATTATTTATAGAATACATCAGAATTCATCTTCAACCAAGTCAAAAGTTGTCCATATCAATGGACTAGCTCCATATTAGGGCCCACAATAAGTAGATACTGCCGGAATGTACAGTCTGAAGGAAGGGGCAATGTTACGATTAACTAATATAACTTCGCGAGATATATTTCCTGTCACCCAGGAAAAACGATATTTACTAACTATCATTGTAACTGATTAAAGGTTCTTGTCGCTTGACCTTGACGACACATATTGACGAAATATCGCCCACTTCGCAAGTTTTGCCGAGTTTTGAAACTGCGCAGTTTTTCTAAATAGGTCAAGCATTTTTCAAGTTACGCCTATTTTTCTAGAGTTTTCTACTGAGTGCATATAAGCTAGTTCATTAAGGCGCAATTGCCGTGTGATACAAGTAAAAGTGAATTGTGGATACGTCAGTGTCTTGAGAATTAATGGAGTATTAAATTGCTGTTTCATTGTACTTGAATATTGTCTTGACCTTGTAAGATAAACAGAGTTAGTAGCTGTATATTGTTTCTTTTTACGCTTATAGGCGTTTTAAATACAAGCGTTAGTTATCCAGAAATTCGGGCCCATTATAATATCTTTCGAATACACGCACTATTCTTGAGGATACATCGTAACGATATTATTATGATGGATAAAGTACATTCCTTTCACCAGAAAGGACGCGTTTTGTGGTAAGTTTGATTTAGCACCAAATTAATTTGCCGTAGTAATTTGGCTTTAAAAGTTCACCAAACGTAATGTGTTTTGCATGATATGAATTTGATGTCAATGAAAGTTCTGTTTGAATTTGTTTGGCACACAAAATTTCTCGTGATAACCCAGCAATTTTCATGAAATTCGTAAGTTATTTCAATCAGTAATAATGGGAAGTTCATTGTTGTTTAGGGAGATCGAATCACAAGAAAACTCGAATTTGTGTTACGGTTTCCCAATGAAATCAAAATTTGTATATAAAGTTATGTATTAGTCACATCATCTATTTATGAAGTGCCCACCCACATTTCTTTTGGAGCCTTACAGATTATTGTTAATGTTTTTTTATTTAAAATAATGCAAGCTACAGGACAATGTCCCAGTACCAGCTTACAAGATACAATACAAAATATACAGAATAAAATATAATGAAATACATTAAAATGCAAACTATTGACAATAAATGACTTTTAAAATCACTTGCATATGAATAAATATATTAAAATATAAAATATTTACAAGAAATGATTTTTAAAAGCAAATGCAATTTCTGATGAATAAAAAAGATCCAAGATTATCGGGGAAAATGTTGTAAAGTTTACAGAAATTATTAATCGCACAATAACAGCCAATATTTGTATCAAAATTATTTTCAGCAAATAAACTCATGCTCCTGATAGAATACTGGTGAACATGAAACCCGATCCCACCCAAGATAGGGGAACAATCAACTCTGTTATTGAACAGATTCCTAAAGAATGAAAACAAAATGAAATTCATTCTGTTCTGTAAGCTTTTAACATTAAACATATCACGGAGAAAAGTAACAGATAAACCATAACAAAAAATACCAGTTTTCTTATAAGAATGATATCTCAAGAATTTATTTTGAATAATTTCGATCTTGTTTACATAAACAGCATGAAAAGGCCTCCACACTACAGTCGCGTACTCAAGTCCAGATATGACCAAGGCATTAAAGAGAACAATGAATGGTATCCTCATTAGTAAAATCATCCTTAGTAATTCTCTTAATGCAACCAAGTTTCCTATAAAATTTAGCACAAATATCAGAAATATGAAGAAAAAATGAGAAATCAGACATACAAATAACGCCAAGATCAGGAACAGAGAACTTTCTAGCCACTACAGTGTTGCCAATACCATAAGAAAATAAAATTGGCACTTTTCTACGAGTAAAAGACGCAGCAGTATATTTACTAATATTGAGATGAAGACGATTATTGCTACACCAATTAAAAAGGACATGCAACTGAGACTGAATATTGATACAAGAACCCGCATCGAAGATTGGATAGAAAAATTTCAAATCATCAGCATAAAATATGCAGTTTTTAAAACAATCAGCAGGATCATTTATGAAAATAATAAATTACAAGGGACAAAGAACAAACAAAACCTTGAGGCACCCCAAAAGTAGCCGAAAACACTTACTCAAGCAAGAACCAAAATTAACACATGGAAACCTTGAAGTTAAATAGGATTTTAATAGCATAATCAAATTAGAACGAAACCCGATACTCTTCAATTTATGAATCAAAATACCGCGATCAACTGAATCAAAAGCTTTCGTAAAATCAGTGTAAGATAAGGAATATTTTCTTTTCCTACTAGACCCTTACGGAAAAAAAAAGATAAGTTTTTTTTTTCAAACGCTAAAAACAATTTTGGCTACCATCCAAAAAAGTGTGTCTAAAAAATAGCAATTAATTCCTTTTATGCATAGAAAACATACGCTCCGAAGAACATGGTTGATTATCCTTTGCAATTGTGTTGGAATTATCTATAATTTGCAGTAGGCGTAAATTCAATTTAGAATCAATGTTGAATTAGCTTTTATAATTTATCAATATCCTCATCGTTTTGCATTTAGTAAGACGAATTTGTTTTTCTATCATGAATCTTCATTTGCAAAATGACACATAATACATTACATAAAATTAATGATAAGTAAGATGACGTAATTAAAATAAATAAATGAATAAGTTAAAGAATTTATTTGAAGTTTCTATATATTTAGTAAGCAATTTATTCCGTTAAAAAAACACAATGATGTATAATTATATCTTTTGCAGAAAAAGTTCTTATATCAAATCAGTTTCTCATAGAATT
This sequence comes from Amaurobius ferox, assembly GCA_951213105.1. Taxonomy (NCBI): domain Eukaryota; kingdom Metazoa; phylum Arthropoda; class Arachnida; order Araneae; family Amaurobiidae; genus Amaurobius; species Amaurobius ferox. Next base: position 126,969,759 of record OX578144.1, on the reverse strand, counting down.
ACAACTGCAGTTGAATTCAAATTTTAATGAGCTTCTTATAATCAGAATAAGCATTACAAAAATTGATTATCAAACTTCGTATATAATTCAGTTTTCTGATGTTTAATTTTGTTATGTATTTCTGCTCAATTTTCTGTTTATTAAAAACCCCAGTTTCGTTTTTAGCATAATTCTATTTTTTACTTTCCGTTGATTAACAGCTCATTCAACGTCATTTTCCCCGAACACGTTCAACAATGAACTCGACCTGTAAGATGAAGTTTTGTGAACATTTTGCGCCAAATTACTACGCCAAATTATATCATTATAAAGAGCGTCTCCTGCGTAATTTTTATCCCACTACGTTCAGCAACGATCTCGGCCTGTCAAGCATGAACTTGCACCATACATCCACATTCCCCAAAATCAGTTGAGTTTTAGAGGAGTTATCGTGGAGACAAAGCATTGTCCACTTTGTAAAAGTAAGAAACTTACTCACTTCGCTCCCTAGCTTCAACAATCAGATTTAAATGTTGAGTGCTGTGAAAAAAACTTTTCAATCTGGTCATGGTTCTCAGGTCCAGGTTTATTCGTTCTAAAGATGAAAATCAAAAGGTTTCAGAAACGTACGTTTGATTAATAAACCTCATTTACGCAGCGTTTTATTTTGTGATCGAGTTTTTAATTATATTACGGTTTTTATTTTTTTCCCAATTAAAAAAGTTCCTTTGTTCGGAAAATTCAAAATCCTCCAATTTCTTTTTTATCGAACTTTTCCTCTTCTTTAAGATAAAGAAATCTCGGTTTCATAAATTTCGGAATTTTTGAAAAAAATAACGATAAAACAAAAGGAGTTTAATTATTATTTTGCAGACGCCATAATATAAAATGATCGCAAAGGATACCCATATAAGTGATAAAGTGAGCTCATTCAATTTCCGAAACCGATCGCTTCTTTCATTTCACAATACATTATATATATATTTTCATTATATGTTCAGGTATTCAGATATTTATTCAAAAAAATTGTTCATTACACATCACATTCTTAGTCTTAATCACTAAATGTGAGAATTTTATATTTCAACTAATATTAAAAGACCTTTACGGAATTATCTTTTACCACCCCGCATCCTTTTCGCATTTTAAGGTCTTACTCCATATTTTAAATTTGAAGAACTCACTTGCGAGAAAAATAAACAATCTATCTGTCGCCGGTTTGCACTACAATTTACCTTCAGACAGAAATGGTTGCAGCGTCATCTATTTGCTCTATATAAATATATCTAAATGTTTATCACATAAAAAGAAACTAAGTTAACATAAACTGTCTAAAATGTCTCCGGGGGGATTCTCGTCTCCGGAAGGTGGCTTCGCCCCCCCCCCCCTCCTGGAGGTATACCTGAAAGAAACACTGGCACCATCCTATCCTTCTAGTTGGTCTGAGTGAATCTAACAGTTATTTCACTTTGGCTTGCTGTGGTAACTCACTTTGGATTAGCTAATAAAAGAAAAAAAACCTTGTTATTTCCTTCCAATTATATTTCACGTTTGGCAACACTAATACTTCTTGGGCGCGTGCACCACTCTCTGACTACATAAACTTTTCTTGGATTGCCTGCTTTATCTCTTCTTTCCCGGAGACAATATTTTTACCTCCCTAACCAGTTGATAACTTTTATCGACTGTTTTAAGTTTTATTTTTTACTTTCATTGTTAAGATTTAGTTTAATAATTCCATAATTCTCGTAATTTGACACGCATCACAGTGTGTCATTATAATAACGACGGCAAAGATAATTAACTGGACCGTATTTCAACTTGACTTTCTCCTGAAGAATAAATTTTTTCCTCAAATTTTATAAAAAAAATTTTGAAGAATCGTTATCATGGGTCCAAATGTTTACAATAATAGCATATTACCATTCACTTTAACAGGTTACAAAAAATATTTCCATTGATACCATATTTGACAATGTATCCCCCGGCAGGAAATAACTTACCCCCTGAGGGGGCGAATGACGTCACGAATAAAAAATTGTAACGCGGCTATTTTTCACAACAATGATTGAAACTATTAAGTCTCGTGATCATTAAACCCCTTTATTCATGATTATGTCAAATTTTGCCCTATTCTGTCATGTTAAAAATTATAACATTTCGAATAAACTTCGAAGTTTAAGCTCGAATTCAAAAAAAAGTTCTATCTAGTTCTAGATTTTTTGACAACAAAGTGGGATATAAGGTTTCGTGAAAATTCATTAGTATCTGTGACCGCTAAAAAATCTGTGACCACACAAGAAATCGACCACATATATACAGACTGACTGACTAACAGGTAGGCAGACGGACATCACACCAAAAATAGTCAAAAGATGTTCAGGAGATCTTAAAATATATATTGACATCAAAATCTTATTCGAAAATTTTCGTGAAATCAATACTTTCTCCATACGATATGATACTTATCTTATCTGTAACAAATAAGATTATTCGGTAATTTACTTTTACTAAACTGCACATATACATGAATGGCCATAAAAATCAATTAAAAACGATTTTCTTCTCTGAAACGATTTATTCACTATGTATCTGCTCATATTTAATTTCAAACCAAGTGTAAAAATGAACGTAATTTATCAGCAAGCCATTTTGGAAGTATCTCTTTTGTAACAGGAAAAAAAATATGGGCTCCTCTTCAAATAAGTGTTTTTTAAAGATAACAGTATATTATTCTTATATTCAGTAAACATACGCCCAAAACACACCACAAAGTATCATCAGCTCTTCAGTCTGTGATTATAAAAAACAGCAAGATCAAATTTCGCTTTATATTAACAAATGAATGATGTTGAAGTATTTTTAAATGTTCTGATAATTTTTCACTTTGCAAGACGACATTGATTTTTTTTAGCTCTTAATCAATTTCTTCTATGCCGAGTATGCATGTAACATGAAACAAATATTTTATTGTTTTTAAATAATTTCTCTCAAAATAAGGAATGTAAAGAAAAAAAAACCTCACATTTCGCCGTATGCGAAAAGAATATATGTTCTTTTCCAGAGATGGATTCGTGGTTTGAATCCAAAACATGGACCACGATTTCGCCGGGTTAGGCGGCGTTCAATCCTTTGCGGATTTTTGTGTAATTAACGACACGTTCGTCTACATAGAGCAACCTTAGTGGTAAACTGATTTCTGAACAAAAGTATTAAAAGCATTTAGTGTTGAACACTTTAATCATGGTCTTAATCTATCAAAAAGGTTTGGGATGCTTTTAATCTACCCCCTATACCCTCCCATAAAAAATATCTGAAACCTACTTCTACAGAGGAAGCAGATTTCAGGATAGATTTCAGGGGGCAGTTTCAGGGGGACAGGGTATTCCCCCTGCACCCCTGAATTTCATAATTGAAAGCTTGAATCGTCGGTTTCCAAGCCTTTTTTCAGGTTCCGAAAGAACCACATACCATATTAAACTCCCCCTTGGACCACTCTATGCATCATTCAAAATGTTTATTATCACTATGTATCATTGTACCGTAGCCATTTTGGGGTAAATAAAAACCGCTGTATGTAGTATATGTTTCATCTCATTAAAGTTTATATCACAAAATGACTCGTCAGAGAATTTTCCTGTGAAATTTGCTGCCGATCGGTGCAGAACTTCATGCATTATGCCCGAATCAGTGTTTAAACTTTTGGAGAACAGTTAATAATATACACTGCGCTTTGCTTGTATATATCCCTTTTAATAATTGTAAAGAAGATCTTGTACTTGAGTTAGACATAGAAGCCCAGGCAAGGGTTACGGCGGCTTTGCGTTATAAGAAACTAAAAAAAAATTAAATACCTGAAGTTATTTATTTTATTTATTTATTGATTTACATAATGCATCTATATATATATATAAAGGAAATTATGTTTGTTTTTTATACAAAGCGACAGTTTTTTTTTTTTTTTTTTTTTTTTAAATTTGGCATAGCTATTCTTTACTTCACTGCAGCCAATTCCGTCTGACAGACGGAAAGGTTAAATTCATATATTTCCAAATGTCTTTACATGAATGATTGTTGGAACGTGGTAAAAGAATGACACGAAAATAAATTTTGCTACAATTTCTGCGTCTTCATTTTGTCATATATTTATCAAACTCCATAATTTTGAACATTGAATTAAAAACGGAACCAAAATAGTTTATTCTTTGGATTTGCCTGTACAAATAATTTTGCATAGAGGAAATCATATATTCTTATATTTTTCTAATTTCATTGAGAAGTTAAGTTCAATGTTATAAAAATATTTTAAAGCAATATGAATGCGTTCAGAATTCGCACAGTTTTAAATAACGGGCAACGTTAGGTGTATATATATATATATATATATATATATATATATGTGTGTATATATATATATATGTGTATATATATATATATATATATATATATATATATATATATGTGTATATATATATATATATATATATATATATATGTGTATATATATATATATATATATATATATATATGTGTATATATATATATATATATATATATATATATATATATATATATATATATATATATATGTATATATATATATATATATATATATATATATATATATATATGTATATATATATATATATATATATATATATATATATATATATATATATATATATATATATATATATATATATATATATATATATGTATATATATATATATATATATATATATATATATATATATATATATATATATGTGTATATATATATATATATATATATATATATATATATATATATATATATATATATATATATATATATATATATAATAGTAAAAATTGAAAGATTGGATATGAAGTCATGTCCATGACTTCATGTCCAATCTTTCAATTTTTACTATTATACTTTTCTAGGCTATTTCAAGCTGCATTGCGCTTATTGGTCTAGATAACTGTTTTTGTACCGTTTGTACTATGGTAGATTCTGTTATATGACATTCTATATATATATATATATATATATATATTGTTGAAAATTTGTAACATTCCCTCACTGGAGTCTTTTCTTTTGAAAACCAGACGGAAAAAATCCCCCCGTACAGTCTTTCCCATAACGTGCAGGTAGGATTGCCAGAAGCTGAGGTCCGGAGGAAAATTTCCAGATTTGGCGACGTCTCGAAAGTTTGAAAAATAACCAATATTCTATGTGGATTTTCAGAAGTTTCTATGAAGAGTCTATAAAAGGAACTATCGCTCGGTCGAAGAGCAGTTAACGTAATACGAGCTACATTGAACTGTGATTTTCGTCAATGTTTTATTAAGAGTATCAGCTAATTTATGAAATTACTGAGGCATTTAACTGCAGTTTTACTATATGTATTGTTCGTGTTTAAGCTGTGGTTGTGAATAAACGTGTTAGTTATCCAGAAATTTGGACTCATTCTTGTATCTTCAACACACCCCCACGATTTCAGAGGATGAGTCTTAACAAATTGGTGTCAAAAGTGGGATTTATGGAAACTTGACAAGCGTATATGGTAATGACTAAAAAGGCAATGGAGAAACCGTTGAAATATATGATGGCTTTGATTAAAGTCACGAAAGACTATATGAAAGCTAGACAGGAAATGATGGAAGAAAAGATTAAAAACGAACGAAACGAGATGAGAGAAACGATGAAATTCGGACAAGAAACAATGAGAGCCACGAGATGAGAAAAAAGCTGGACAAGAAACAATGAAAGAAGTTATTAAAACCGTGAAAGTAGGTATTAAGGAAGAAATAAAAATGAGACAAGCAGAGATACAAAAAGAAATAAAATCTGTTCGAGTTGAAGTGGAAGATGAAATCTACGCCAAAATGAAAACTGGACAAAAAGAGGTTAAAAAAAGCAATAAATCCATCCAAAAAGAGATGAAAGAAGACATTACATCCGTACAAGCAGACATTAATGCCGGATAAGAATTGATGAAAAGGCTTGAAAAGGGAACTGACAGTTGAACAAAAATCGCCAGTCGCCAATACGGATTTTTACATCCTGACAGCATGTAAAGTAAAAGCACCTACGTATGACAGATAGAATGTTTAGACGAATTTTCGGGCGCCATTCGACATCATTGCAAAAGCGAACGCGTGGGACGGAAAGACAAAGGCCTGCCAACTCGCCGCTTTTCTTCCAGTTTCTGTGATTGATATTTTATAGACGTTCCCGACCAAGAAACGACTGAACTTCGTGCCTTGGTAAATGCCCTGGAATTCCGCTAGGGAAAATAATTTGAAATAAACCAGCAGAGTTCAATCAAAGTCTCGTCGCCAAATGTCTGGAGAGAGTCTACAAGAACTGGCGTCGGATATTCTAAGACTGTCACAATTATCCTTTTTAGAATGCCCTATGGATATTCGTGAAGGCCTTGCTGCGCAGTATTTACAGATGCCATTCGTGACCCAAAAATTCAGCACGCCATTCTTATGACTGAATGCAACGATCTGGGAGCTGTACTGTCCCTAGCCAGCAAGTCTGAAGCATCTGGACAAGCCTGTGTCTGAAGGCACCTCAGAATCCGAGATGCTGCTCACTATGAAAGAAAGAAATAACGCGAATCAAGGATGAATTCAAGCAAGCATCTGGCTCGCTCTCGAAGGAGATGATGCGCTGAGGACCCCAGGTCGTGCGACTCACCTAGTGGGTTTAGAGCAGCTAACTGCACGCCAGGGATGGATAGAGTGCTGGACATATGAGGAGATATGAAAATTTCATATGCTGGACATATGAAAAAGAGGACATATGAGGAGAATCTGCCTATTTTTCAAGCAAGAGAATAAAAGAACGTTCCATTCTGAAAATTCGCCATGCAAGACCTTCCAGATTTCATCGTTATACAGAGAAGATAATGGACTTCATGGATCGTATAAACAACATTGAATGCCAAATGATTCTAAGCACTGGAGCGAATGTGAGCATTATTAAAAGTGAAGTAGCTCACCGAAATAACGCTCAATTTCTTTAGACTGCACCCTTTATCTCTTTGCTCACTGTTACTGGAGAAACAGCGAATATGCATGGAAAAATGAAACTTATTATTTCTTTCGGTGCGAGCCTTTATCGTCATGCTGCTTATGTTGATGGCAATCATGACCCATGCATTCTCGGACTCGAGTTTTTAAGAAAACACGGATTTGACCTAGACTTCGAAAATAACGAATTAAGGACAGAAACAGAAGAGATTCCTTTGTTTGAAACAGGAACGGGAGGCATCCTAGAGTGTACCATAGTCACTACCGAAGATGTTTCGTTGTTCGCACGTAAGGAGTGTTAAGTGAGAGGAATCCGGGAAGACTCAAACACACGCGAAATGGCAGATTTTCCATCTCCGGCCTTTAAGGAAAAAGCTGTTCTTGTGGCCACGGCTCTCGTGGATGTTTCAAGAGCATACGTACCTGTCCGAGTAGCATACATTAGTCACAGGCCCAAAATAATTCATAAAGGAAGCAGTTAGCTTCATGCATAGCGGTAACCATCGTAATGCCTGGTTGATCAAAAGATAAAACCAGCAGTCCCGAATATTTAAATAACATCTTAAACAATATCGGTTAACTAAATCGTGCCGAACAGGAGGCGTGTAAAAGCCTCATTTCTGAATTCAGTAAACTATTTTATTTATTTATTTATTTTTGCAAGCGGTAATACGTGAAATAGTAACGAAAGCCTTACAAAAGCGGTAATACGCTTTTGTAAGGCTTTCTGCCTTACTGTTGACTATTAACAACGGTCTGTCAAGTTCTGAAAGATTCTCCCGCTTCCAGTACCTAACCATGTAATGACTAACATTTATAATTTCAATTGAATTCAAGCATTTTATAATAGGAAAGGAATCTGATAAATTTTTTATGAGTTTCATTTTTATCTATTACTCTTCACTTGTAATGTGGAATTAAATAATTTGTGCTGAAAACTTGTTCCCTGGCATAAGTTCAGTAGATTTAATAATATCAAGTGGAAAGTAATGTTAAATAGTATTTAGAATTTATATATTCGAGAAGAAACGGTGAAACTGTATTTTCAAACAAGCGTACACTATTTCCTATTTTGAGGGAAGATATAAATAACATACAGATGGGGTGTTGTTGCTGTTGAGACCCAGATCGTCCGACCTACCAGAAAGGTGTAAGGTAACTGTTTGGACGGCCGGGAAGTGCCACCCAATTTATACCAGAACCCAGTGGAGGAGCCATCCACAGGGACCGTACTCTCCTTCCCCTACCACCAACCTCTCGGAGGACTTACGGACCCACATGTTTAACGTACGGCAGTTTTGGCAGCGGCGAGAATCGAACCCGGTCCTACCGAGTGCAATTCCCCCACGTTAACCTCTGGGCTACCGCGTCCATACAGGTGAGGTGTGACGTAATTGGAAAGAAATATATATGGCAATTGATTTTAATTTATATTGAAAATGGCAGCAGGTATACATTGAAAATTGTCACTGGTTATAAAAAAAGGTGTTCATTTCAACTGGTAAATAATAAAACATGATTAAAATATAGATTTGAAGAAAACAATAATAAAATGAAGATTGAATAAATTTTACAAATATTACAATTAAAACATGCCAACATGCCACTGTAAAAAATTACTCTAAAATGTTGTTAATTTGTGTTAGAACTTTATTCAGAAATTATAGATAATAATTCAAATAGTCAAATTTGTTTACAATCTATTATTATTATCTATCCGTATATACTAATTGCCAAGTGTCCGTCTGTCTGTCCGTCTGTCTGTCCGTCCGTCTGTCTGTCACGCCTTTTTTAGGCACTTCCCGAATAGATAGAGACTTGCAATTTGGTACACGGCTCGGTCGTTCGATAAAAACCCCTGGAAAAATCGAATTTTTCGAAAACGTTCTATAGAGGGGGTGCCCCACTCCAAAACGTTCGAAAAGTGAAATGACAGGAAAGCATGTTTTGCGATGAGATAGAGACTTCAAATTTGGTGTATGGGTAAATCGTTCGAAAGGAAGAAATTGTGCAATTTCAGATTTCCAATATTTTCTACTTAAGGGGGGGGTGCAGCACACCAAAACGTTCGAAAAGTGAAATGATAGGAGAGCATGCTTTGCGATGAGGTAGAGACTTCAAATTTGGTGTATGGGTAAATCACTCGAAAGTAAGAAAGTGTGCAATTTCAGATTTCCAATATTTTCTGCTTAAGGGGGGGTGCAGCATACCAAAACGTTCGAAAAGTGAAATGATAGGAAAGAATGCTTTGCGATGAGGTAGAGACTTCAAATTTGGTGTATGGGTAAATCGTTCGAAAGGAAGAAAGTGTGCAATTTCAGATTCAGATTTCCAATATTTTAGGTGCATTTCACCAGCCCGCCGACTTTCGAATTCAGGAATTTCGACTATGCCATTCGTTTGTACTTCGTTAGTACCGGTTAGTACCGAGATATTTTCGTTAGTACCGCTTCCGGTACAAAATTATAGCCATTTCAAAAATGCGGGCTGGTGAAATGCGAGCCCGCTGACTTTCGAATTCAGGAATTTCGACTATGCCATTCGTTTGTACTTCGTTAGTACCGGTTAGTACCGAGATATTTTCGTTAGTACCGCTTCCGGTACAAAATTATAGCCATTTCAAAAATGCGGGCTGGTGAAATGCGAGCCCGCCGACTTTCGAATTCAGGAATTTCGACTATGCCATTCGTTTGTACTTCGTTAGTACCGGTTAGTACCGAGATATTTTCGTTAGTACCGCTTCCGGTACAAAATTATAGCCATTTCAAAAATGCGGGCTGGTGAAATGCGAGCCCGCCGACTTTCGAATTCAGGAATTTCGACTATGCCATTCGTTTGTACTTCGTTAGTACCGGTTAGTACCGAGATATTTTCGTTAGTACCGCTTCCGGTACAAAATTATAGCCATTTCAAAAATGCGGGCTGGTGAAATGCGAGCCCGCCGACTTTCGAATTCAGAAATTTCGACTATGCCATTCGTTTGTACTTCGTTAGTACCGAAATATTTTTGTTAGTACCGTTTTCGGTACACATTTGTAGCAATTTCAAAGTGGTGGGCTGGGGAATACGAGCCGGAACAGGTAAGCAATTTCTAAATTTCGATTATGACATTCGCTATTACTTCGTTAGTGCAGGTTATTACCGATACAAATTTACAGCAATTTCAAAATGGCAGGCAGGGGAAATGGGAGCCGGACAATTATGCAATTTCTAAGTTTCGATTATTATTTAAATCTGAAAATATTTAATAAAAATGGTATGACGTTTATATGCATTCGATTTAATTCCGTTACTAAGCAACATGGTATAATTTTCTTCCAATTATGTGCAGAAAATATTCTGTGTACATGATGCTATTTATATGTGAAACCTTCGTTTTTACTTTTCCCAGATACATACTTTAATGTATTGGGGAAGTATGGTTATGGGGTAGAAAATTTGAATTCGAGTTTACAACGGATGAACACGTTTCAGTGTATCCCTGAAGTCGAATCGAACGTTATTGATGTGATATCTGTGTGTGTGTATCTGCGAGACTTATCTGTGAGTGTGTGTTCGGAGACGATGTCTCTCGAACGAATGTGGCACTTCGAACGAAATTTGGTACAAAATTAAAATAAGTGAATACTGGAAACCTTTTGATTTTAAACGTAATTGAATGTTCAGAACCCCCCCCCCCCATTCGAAAATTTCGAATGAAATTGTGAAAATTCATCAAAAATAAGAGCCTTCAGTATTGTTACGTAAATATTCTTTCTAATGCAATTTTTTTCACTAAAAAACGATTAGCACAAACTGTAAAACAAAAGAAATACATTAATTATTGTGAAATATGTTCGCTTTTGATATGTAATATTACGCTATAAATTTGTTAACACCATTCTCATGGATCTAGTTCGTTTCACTCACTGAAAGATATTTTGTGTAATAGTTTTGTATATCGTCGTCTAACCAACCATTCGCCTATAGTCGTTTATATACAATAAATGCTCTTCTCTCCGTCTGTCTGTAAGGCTTGGCAACTAATTTTGAAAAATATATTTGGTATAAATTTGGATAAATTTGGCATAAAAATTGCAAAAATGTCGCTAAGTTATAGATATGATATCAAATTAATGAATTAATTATAAAATATATATAGACTTTTTTGCGTATTGCGGATGCTATTGTTATTGATAATTGTCGGTTTAGCGTTGAGCTAAATATATAAGTTAAATGGATACATTGAAATAGTTTTACATATTGTTATCCGGAAAAGCGCCCAATATACAATTCAACGTTAAAAACATTGTGCCTTCGATCCTATACATCATTTTTTGACTGCGAAAGAAGTCAATTCCTTGCATTGTATAGGGAAAGCCGTGTGCTATCCATAACATATATTTTATTAATATCAGACTACCTCTGCTCCTAGAAATTCGAAACATGGACAACATTTTAAGTGAGATTACTATTTGACTACCCACAAAATTTCAAGAAATCGTGAAATTCGGTGCAGCAGTTTGTTTTTTTGGTGATGAAACCAGCAGCAGAGCCCACGAGCAATATGTCTTTAAGAGGTTTCTCGTTTTCTTTCACAAACAGAATTGTACATTTCCAATTCTGAGCCAGCACCTTCTTCTACGTTACTTAAACGTGAACGACACAAAATATGGGGTAAAAAGATGAACCACAACAAAGAATAATGAAATGGAATAGAAAAATGAAATGGAATAGAAAAATAAAATGGAAAAGAGTGTAATAGAAACAGAATAAACATCAACAATCAGAAAATATTACAAATGTATCAGATTTATTTTTTATGTATAACTAACATAACTAATATTGAGAAAAATATATAGCTCAAAAACAAAAAGTTAAAAAATATCAACTATCTAAAAATATTACTAATGTATCAGATTTCTCTTTCATGTATAGCATACATAATACTGGGAAAAAAATATTTTCCAAGAACAAAAAGCCATAAAACATCAAATCTTTAGAAATATTACAGATAGACTAGATTTATTTCTTATGTATAACATACCTAATTTTGGGAAAAAGATATTTCTCAAGAACAAAAAATTATAAAACATCAACAATCTGAAAATATATATTACAAATGTATCAGATTTATTTCTTATGTATAACTAACATAACTAATATTGGGAAAAACATATAGTTGAAAAACAACAAGTTATAAAATATTAACTAGTTAAAAATATCACAAATATATCAGATTTATTTCTTATATATAACTAATATTTGAAAAGCATATAGCTCAAAAACAAAAAGTTATAAAATATTAACTATCCGAAATATTACGAATGTATCAGATTTCATTATGCATAACATACCTAATACTAAGAAAAATATATTTCTCAAGAACAAAAAGTTATAAAACATCAAATATCTTATCTAATGTATCAGTATTTTTCCCTTATGTATAACTAACATAACTAATATTGCGAAAAGCATGTAGTTCAAAACCAAAAAGTTATAACATATCAACTATCTAAAAATATTACGAATGTATCAGATTTATTTCTTATGTATAACATACCTAATTTTGGGGAAAAAATATTTCTCAAGAACAAAAAATTATAAAATTACAAATGTATCAGATTTATTTCTTATGTATAACTAACATAACTAATATTGGGAAAAACATATAGCCGGAAAACAACAAGTTATAAAATATCAACTATCTAATAATATTACAGATATATCAGATTGATTTCTTATGTTTAACTAACATAACTAATATTTGGGAAACATATATTAGTTCAACAAAAAGTTATAACGTGTCAACTATCTAAAAATATTACAAATGCATCAGATGTCTGCATAGCTGATATGCATGAATCATTGATTTTACAAAGAGAAATCAGATTTATTTCTTATGTATAACTAACATAACTAATATTGGGAAAAACATATAGCCGGAAAACAACAAGTTATAAAATATCAACTATCTAATAATATTACAGATATATCAGATTGATTTCTTATGTTTAACTAACATAACTAATATTTGGGAAACATATATTAGCTCAACAAAAAGTTATAACGTGTCAACTATCTAAAAATATTACAAATGCATCAGATGTCTGCATAGCTGATATGCATGAATCATTGATTTTACAAAGAGAAGGACGATTTTTTTCGATGAAGTTTTAAGCATAGAGTTTAATTACTTGTAGCTCCATGGTCTTAATTTTTAAATAAAATAAATTATTATAGTATTGTGATGAATGAAATGAATGGGAAAATGTTATGAATGAAATGCTGTTTTACAGAGAACCAGGTGTGTTATTTTTTCTATGACGTCATTTGAATGGATTTCAGTTGTTTTCGAAGAAGTTTTCAAATATAATAAATTATCGTAGTATTATGATAGTTTTAAAAATATTACCGAGGAATGTATCGCATTTTAGAGATGTTTGAGCCAGGCGATTTATATATCAATGCCGTCATTTGAATGAAGTTCATTTTTTTTCGATGAAGGTTTAAGTTTTCAAATATAATAAATTAATGTAGTATTGTGAGAAGTTTTAAAATATTACAGAGGAATGTATTTCATTTTACACTTGTTTAAATAAAATTGCATTGAAGTTGGAAAGTGTTTCATAATCAATACTTTAAGCATGATTGATCTTTCTTGTTTCATCTATAGTTTGTTCTGTTGATTAAACTCATTTTATGAAGTTCATTTAGCTTTCTAAATTTGATCTGAGATTTTTATTCACAAGTATTTTTACAATAATTTTTTCTTTTGTTTTAAGTTAGTTAATGTTGTTACTCCCATATAGTCCGATACCGGTTATCCCCTTATATTTCATCATTCGGCACTTAGGTCATAGTTTCATTCCTCTGTCCGTTTTCCTTCCTCTTAAGTTTTCTCTTTTATTTTACGAATTTTCTTCTGGAAATTAAGTATTACCTTCGTGGTTCAAGTGATACAACACGATACAATTCTGAATGTCCATTTATTGTTGACATTAATCTATTCTACAGGTACTTGTTCTTTCTCCGCTTTGGAAATTCTCCAGGTAGATTTGTTATCTAGCATTTTGTAGATCGTGCCGTGTACGTTCTTTGTACCAAAAGAATTCAAATTTAAAGCAAATGGTGTAAGCCTAGTGACATGTTGACGGTTAATTGCAAAAATTTTAAATGTATTGCTTTTAATTTTTCGAAATTTATGTATTTACCTAAAAACCTGCATATCCCAATCAAAACATACTTTTATTTATTACAGTGTTTCTACAAACCAACAAATCGCATTTGAAATCCTAGTTATTTGCATTCATGCTTAAATTAGTTACCATGATTATTTATATGAGCGTTTTAATACTATAGATCAGAGTTTCCAAAATAGTAGGGTGCGTTGTAGATATGCTTAGGGGAAATGGGGGATGCACTCTAGAAATATCTGTAATAGAAAACAAACTTTTTTCAGTGTGTTTTTAAACATTATGTTCAGTAAATGACATAACAAAAAAATAAAAATATATTTTAGCAACATATTAGACAGCAAAGATTAAAAAATGCCAATAAGAATGTTTATATCCGAGACTGGAAGAGTTTATTTTCATTGCCCGCAAGGATGAGTATGTCCTAATTACAGAGTAAATAATAATAATCAGACGACAATCAAACATACCAGACAATATTTATGTTTCCATTTTCGCTACGAATAAAGTTTACCAACTTTGGCTGAGGTTTGCCAATTTGGCAGAATTCAGGAATTGCAATTTAAAATATTATTCATGCATTTTTTTCTTGCAATTTTAATATCTGAAAAAGTTATTACGGTGACACTCCCTCCCCTCTATTTTGAAATGGCAATATTTATGTACCGAAAGCGGTATTAACAAAATTATCTTGGTACTTGAAATTTAGAAATTGCATACTTGTACGGCTCGTATTTACCAGCCCGCAATATTGAAATTTCCATAAATTTGTATCCGAAGCAGAACTATCTCGGTACTAACCGGTACTAACGAAGTACAAACGAATGGCATAGTCGAAATTTCTGAATTCGAAAGTCGGCGGGCTCGCATTTCACCAGCCTACATTTTTGAAATGGCTATAATTTTGTACCGGAAGCGGTACTAACGAAAATATCTCGGTACTAACCGGTACTAACGAAGTACAAACGAATGGCATAGTCGAAATTTCTGAATTCGAAAGTCGGCGGGCTCGCATTTCACCAGCCTACATTTTTGAAATGGCTATAATTTTGTACCGGAAGCGGTACTAACGAAAATATCTCGGTACTAACCGGTACTAACGAAGTACAAACGAATGGCATAGTCGAAATTTCTGAATTCGAAAGTCGGCGGGCTCGCATTTCACCAGCCTACATTTTTGAAATGGCTATAATTTTGTACCGGAAGCGGTACTAACGAAAATATCTCGGTACTAACCGGTACTAACGAAGTACAAACGAATGGCATAGTCGAAATTTCTGAATTCGAAAGTCGGCGGGCTCGCATTTCACCAGCCTACATTTTTGAAATGGCTATAATTTTGTACCGGAAGCGGTACTAACGAAAATATCTCGGTACTAACCGGTACTAACGAAGTACAAACGAATGGCATAGTCGAAATTTCTGAATTCGAAAGTCGGCGGGCTCGCATTTCACCAGCCTACATTTTTGAAATGGCTATAATTTTGTACCGGAAGCGGTACTAACGAAAATATCTCGGTACTAACCGGTACTAACGAAGTACAAACGAATGGCATAGTCGAAATTTCTGAATTCGAAAGTCGGCGGGCTCGCATTTCACCAGCCTACATTTTTGAAATGGCTATAATTTTGTACCGGAAGCGGTACTAACGAAAATATCTCGGTACTAACCGGTACTAACGAAGTACAAACGAATGGCATAGTCGAAATTTCTGAATTCGAAAGTCGGCGGGCTCGCATTTCACCAGCCTACATTTTTGAAATGGCTATAATTTTGTACCGGAAGCGGTACTAACGAAAATATCTCGGTACTAACCGGTACTAACGAAGTACAAACGAATGGCATAGTCGAAATTTCTGAATTCGAAAGTCGGCGGGCTCGCATTTCACCAGCCTACATTTTTGAAATGGCTATAATTTTGTACCGGAAGCGGTACTAACGAAAATATCTCGGTACTAACCGGTACTAACGAAGTACAAACGAATGGCATAGTCGAAATTTCTGAATTCGAAAGTCGGCGGGCTCGCATTTCACCAGCCTACATTTTTGAAATGGCTATAATTTTGTACCGGAAGCGGTACTAACGAAAATATCTCGGTACTAACCGGTACTAACGAAGTACAAACGAATGGCATAGTCGAAATTTCTGAATTCGAAAGTCGGCGGGCTCGCATTTCACCAGCCTACATTTTTGAAATGGCTATAATTTTGTACCGGAAGCGGTACTAACGAAAATATCTCGGTACTAACCGGTACTAACGAAGTACAAACGAATGGCATAGTCGAAATTTCTGAATTCGAAAGTCGGCGGGCTCGCATTTCACCAGCCTACATTTTTGAAATGGCTATAATTTTGTACCGGAAGCGGTACTAACGAAAATATCTCGGTACTAACCGGTACTAACGAAGTACAAACGAATGGCATAGTCGAAATTTCTGAATTCGAAAGTCGGCGGGCTCGCATTTCACCAGCCTACATTTTTGAAATGGCTATAATTTTGTACCGGAAGCGGTACTAACGAAAATATCTCGGTACTAACCGGTACTAACGAAGTACAAACGAATGGCATAGTCGAAATTTCTGAATTCGAAAGTCGGCGGGCTCGCATTTCACCAGCCTACATTTTTGAAATGGCTATAATTTTGTACCGGAAGCGGTACTAACGAAAATATCTCGGTACTAACCGGTACTAACGAAGTACAAACGAATGGCATAGTCGAAATTTCTGAATTCGAAAGTCGGCGGGCTCGCATTTCACCAGCCTACATTTTTGAAATGGCTATAATTTTGTACCGGAAGCGGTACTAACGAAAATATCTCGGTACTAACCGGTACTAACGAAGTACAAACGAATGGCATAGTCGAAATTTCTGAATTCGAAAGTCGGCGGGCTCGCATTTCACCAGCCTACATTTTTGAAATGGCTATAATTTTGTACCGGAAGCGGTACTAACGAAAATATCTCGGTACTAACCGGTACTAACGAAGTACAAACGAATGGCATAGTCGAAATTTCTGAATTCGAAAGTCGGCGGGCTCGCATTTCACCAGCCTACATTTTTGAAATGGCTATAATTTTGTACCGGAAGCGGTACTAACGAAAATATCTCGGTACTAACCGGTACTAACGAAGTACAAACGAATGGCATAGTCGAAATTTCTGAATTCGAAAGTCGGCGGGCTCGCATTTCACCAGCCTACATTTTTGAAATGGCTATAATTTTGTACCGGAAGCGGTACTAACGAAAATATCTCGGTACTAACCGGTACTAACGAAGTACAAACGAATGGCATAGTCGAAATTTCTGAATTCGAAAGTCGGCGGGCTCGCATTTCACCAGCCTACATTTTTGAAATGGCTATAATTTTGTACCGGAAGCGGTACTAACGAAAATATCTCGGTACTAACCGGTACTAACGAAGTACAAACGAATGGCATAGTCGAAATTTCTGAATTCGAAAGTCGGCGGGCTCGCATTTCACCAGCCTACATTTTTGAAATGGCTATAATTTTGTACCGGAAGCGGTACTAACGAAAATATCTCGGTACTAACCGGTACTAACGAAGTACAAACGAATGGCATAGTCGAAATTTCTGAATTCGAAAGTCGGCGGGCTCGCATTTCACCAGCCTACATTTTTGAAATGGCTATAATTTTGTACCGGAAGCGGTACTAACGAAAATATCTCGGTACTAACCGGTACTAACGAAGTACAAACGAATGGCATAGTCGAAATTTCTGAATTCGAAAGTCGGCGGGCTCGCATTTCACCAGCCTACATTTTTGAAATGGCTATAATTTTGTACCGGAAGCGGTACTAACGAAAATATCTCGGTACTAACCGGTACTAACGAAGTACAAACGAATGGCATAGTCGAAATTTCTGAATTCGAAAGTCGGCGGGCTCGCATTTCACCAGCCTACATTTTTGAAATGGCTATAATTTTGTACCGGAAGCGGTACTAACGAAAATATCTCGGTACTAACCGGTACTAACGAAGTACAAACGAATGGCATAGTCGAAATTTCTGAATTCGAAAGTCGGCGGGCTCGCATTTCACCAGCCTACATTTTTGAAATGGCTATAATTTTGTACCGGAAGCGGTACTAACGAAAATATCTCGGTACTAACCGGTACTAACGAAGTACAAACGAATGGCATAGTCGAAATTTCTGAATTCGAAAGTCGGCGGGCTCGCATTTCACCAGCCTACATTTTTGAAATGGCTATAATTTTGTACCGGAAGCGGTACTAACGAAAATATCTCGGTACTAACCGGTACTAACGAAGTACAAACGAATGGCATAGTCGAAATTTCTGAATTCGAAAGTCGGCGGGCTCGCATTTCACCAGCCTACATTTTTGAAATGGCTATAATTTTGTACCGGAAGCGGTACTAACGAAAATATCTCGGTACTAACCGGTACTAACGAAGTACAAACGAATGGCATAGTCGAAATTTCTGAATTCGAAAGTCGGCGGGCTCGCATTTCACCAGCCCACATTTTTGAAATGGCTATAATTTTGTACCGGAAGCGGTACTAACGAAAATATCTCGGTACTAACCGGTACTAACGAAGTACAAACGAATGGCATAGTCGAAATTTCTGAATTCGAAAGTCGGCGGGCTCGCATTTCACCAGCCTACATTTTTGAAATGGCTATAATTTTGTACCGGAAGCGGTACTAACGAAAATATCTCGGTACTAACCGGTACTAACGAAGTACAAACGAATGGCATAGTCGAAATTTCTGAATTCGAAAGTCGGCGGGCTCGCATTTCACCAGCCTACATTTTTGAAATGGCTATAATTTTGTACCGGAAGCGGTACTAACGAAAATATCTCGGTACTAACCGGTACTAACGAAGTACAAACGAATGGCATAGTCGAAATTTCTGAATTCGAAAGTCGGCGGGCTCGCATTTCACCAGCCCGCATTTTTGAAATGGCTATAATTTTGTACCGGAAGCGGTACTAACGAAAATATCTCGGTACTAACCGGTACTAACGAAGTACAAACGAATGGCATAGTCGAAATTCCCGAATTCGAAAGTCGGCGGGCTCGCATTTCACCAGCCCGCTTTTTTGAAATGGCTATAATTTTGTACCGGAAGCGGTACTAACGAAAATATCTCGGTACTAACCGGTACTAACGAAGTACAAACGAATGGCATAGTCGAAATTCCCGAATTCGAAAGTCGGCGGGCTCGCATTTCACCAGCCCGCTTTTTTGAAATGGCTATAATTTTGTACCGGAAGCGGTACTAACGAAAATATCTCGGTACTAACCGGTACTAACGAAGTACAAACGAATGGCATAGTCGAAATTCCCGAATTCGAAAGTCGGCGGGCTCGCATTTCACCAGCCCGCTTTTTTGAAATGGCTATAATTTTGTACCGGAAGCGGTACTAACGAAAATATCTCGGTACTAACCGGTACTAACGAAGTACAAACGAATGGCATAGTCGAAATTCCCGAATTCGAAAGTCGGCGGGCTCGCATTTCACCAGCCCGCTTTTTTGAAATGGCTATAATTTTGTACCGGAAGCGGTACTAACGAAAATATCTCGGTACTAACCGGTACTAACGAAGTACAAACGAATGGCATAGTCGAAATTCCCGAATTCGAAAGTCGGCGGGCTCGCATTTCACCAGCCCGCTTTTTTGAAATGGCTATAATTTTGTACCGGAAGCGGTACTAACGAAAATATCTCGGTACTAACCGGTACTAACGAAGTACAAACGAATGGCATAGTCGAAATTCCCGAATTCGAAAGTCGGCGGGCTCGCATTTCACCAGCCCGCTTTTTTGAAATGGCTATAATTTTGTACCGGAAGCGGTACTAACGAAAATATCTCGGTACTAACCGGTACTAACGAAGTACAAACGAATGGCATAGTCGAAATTCCCGAATTCGAAAGTCGGCGGGCTCGCATTTCACCAGCCCGCTTTTTTGAAATGGCTATAATTTTGTACCGGAAGCGGTACTAACGAAAATATCTCGGTACTAACCGGTACTAACGAAGTACAAACGAATGGCATAGTCGAAATTCCTCAATTCGAAAGTCGGCGGGCTGGTGAAATGCACCTCAATATTTTCTACTTAAGGGGGGGGGGGGGTGCAGCATACCAAAACGTTCGAAAAGTGATATGATAGGAGGGCATGCTTTGCGATGAGAGAGAGACTTTAAGTTTGGAAGTAAATCGTTTGAAACAAAGAAAGTGCGGAATTTCAGATTTCCAATATTTTCTACTTAAGGGGGTGCCGCACACAAAAATGTTCGATTTTCCGTCTACGGGGGGTGCTCCACACCAAAACGTTCGAAAAGTGAAATGATAGGAAAGCATGCTTTGCGATGATATAGTGACTTCAGATTTGGTGTATGGGTAAATTGTTCGAAAGGCAGATAGTGTGCATTTTCAGATTTCCAATATTTTCTACTCAAGGGGGTGCCGCACACCAAAACGTTCGAAAAGTGAAATGATAGGAAAACCTACTTTGCGATAAGATAGGGACTTCAGATTTGGTATATAGGTAAACCGTTCGAAAGGAAGAAAGTGTGTAATTTCAGATTTCAATATTTCCTACTTAAGGGGGTGCCGCACACAAAAATGTTCGATTTTCCGAATAAATGAGAAACGGCCCCTTTAAAATTTGGTAGAGGCTCAAAATTTTATATATAGACTAATCATTTGATGAAAACACCCAAAACGAATATAATTTTTCAAAAATGTTCGTTAAAGGGGGGTTCTCCAGAGGAAAACGTTCGAAATGTGAATTGATAAAAAAAAACATGCTTCGAAATATGATACAGACTTCAAATTTGGTGTACAGGTAGATAGTTCGAAAGGAAGAACATGTGCAATTTCAGTTTTCCGATATTTTGAACTTTTGGGGGTGCCTCAAAACTAAATGTTCGATTTGTCGAATAAATAAGAAACGCGAATTATTAAAAAATTTACATTATTCAGGGATTGCTTAATGTGGGGCCGTTGATTTTCAATGGGTATGCGGCTAGTATATACTAATTGCCAAGTGTCCGTCTGTCTGTCTGTCTGTCACGCTTTTTTTAGGCACTTCCCGAATAGATAGAGACTTGCAATTTGGTACACGGCTCGGTCGTTCGATAAAACCCCCTGGGAAAATCGAATTTTTCGAAAACGTTCTATAGAGGGGGTGCCCCACACCAAAACGTTCGAAAAGTGAAATAACGGGAAAGCATGTTTTGCGATGAGATAGAGACTTCAAATTTGGTATATGGGTAAATCACTCGAAAGGAAGAAAGTGTGCAATTTCAGATTTCCAATATTTTTTACTTAAGGGGGGGGTGCCCCACACCAAAACGTTCGAAAAGTGAAATGATAGGAAAGAATGCTTTGCGATGAGGTAGAGACTTTAAATTTGGTGTATGGGTAAATCGTTCGAAAGGAAGAAAGTGTGCAATTTCAGATTTCCAATATTTTCTACTTAAGAGGGTGCCGTACACTGAAACGTTCGAAAAGTGAAATGATAGGAAAGCTTGCTTTGCGATGAGATAGAGACTTCAAATTTGGTATATGGGTAAATCACTCGAAAGGAAGAAAGTGTGCAATTTCAGATTTCCAATATTTTCTACTTAAGGGGGTGCCGCACACTAAAACGTTCGAAAAGTGAAATGATAGGAAAGCTTGCTTTGCGATGAGATAGAGACTTCAAATTTGGTGTATTGGTAAATCGTTCAAAAGGAAAAAAGCGTGCAATTTCAGATTTCCAATATTTTCTACCTAAGGGGGTGCCGCACACCAAAATATTCGATTTGCAGAATAAATGAGAAAACGCTCCTTTAAAATTTGATAGAGGCTTGAAATTCGGTATATGGGCTAATCATTTGATATAGTTTTTCAAAAATGTTCGTTTAAGGGGGTGCTTCAGAGTAAAACGTTCGAAAAATGAATTGATAAAAAACCACGCTTCGGATTGAGATAGAGATATCACATTTGGTATAATGGTAGATAGTTTGAAAGGAAGAAAGTGTAAAATTTCAGTTTACCAATATTTTCTACTTTAGGGGGTGCCACACACTAAAATGTTCGATTTCCGGAATAAAGGAGAAACGCCCGTTTTAAAACGTGATAGAGGCTTGATATTTGATATATGGGAAAATAATCTGACAGAAATCACATAAAGAATAGAGTTTTTCAAAAATGTATAGTTAAGGGGGTGGGTACTCCACACAAAAGCATTCGAAAGATGAAATGCTAGAAAAGTATGCTTCGCGATGAGATAGAGTCTTCAAATTTAGTGTACAGGTAAAAAGTTGGAAAGGAAGAAAGTGTGCAATTTCAGTTTTCCAACATTTGTTATTGTAGGGGGTTCCGCTCACTAAAATGTTCGATTTACCGAACAAATGAAAAACGCCTCCTTTACAATTTGATAGAGACTTGAAATTTAGTATATGGGCTAACCATTTGACAAAAAAAACCAAAGATGAGTACAGTTTGACAAAAATGTTCTTTAACGGGGTGCTACACAGAAAAACGTTCGAAAGGTTAAGTGATAGAAAAACATGCTTCTCGATAGGATAGCGACTTCAAATTTGATGTACGGGTAGATAGTTTAAAAGGAAGAGAGTGTAAAATTTTATATTTCCAATATTTGCTACTTTAAGGGGTGCGCACACTAATATGTTTGATTTTCCTAATAAATGAGGCACGCTTCCTTTTAAATGTGATAGAGGCTTGATATTTGGTATTTGGGCCAATCATCTGATTAAAAACACAAGACAAACAGAGTTTTTCAAAAATGTTCATTTATGGATGTGCTTCATAGAAAAAAGTTCCAAAGGAGAAATAATAATATAGGAGTGCATCGGGATGAGATAGACTTTAATGTGTTGTACGGGTAGATAATTCGAAAGGAAGAAATCAGCAAATTTAGTCGAATCGATTTGTCAAATAAATATGAAACGCGAATTATTAAAAAATTTACATTATTCAAAGGTTGTTTATTGCGAGACCGTTGATTTTCAACGGGTATTCGGCTAGTATATACTAATTGCCAAGTGTCCGTCTGTCTGTCTGTCCGTCCGTCTGTCTGTCCGTCACGCTTTTTTTATTCACTTCCCGAATAGATAGAGACTTGCAATTTGGTACGCGGCTCGGTCGTTCGATAAAACCCCCTGGAAAAATCGAATTTTTCGAAAACGTTCTATAGAGGGGGAGCCCCCACACCAAAACGTTCGAAAAGTGAAATAATGGGAAAATGAGATAGAGACTTTAAATTCGGTGTATGGGTCAATCGTTTGAAAAGGAGAAAGTGTGCAATTTTAGATTTCCAATATTTTCTACTTAAGGGGGTGCAGCACACCAAAACGTTCGAAAAGTGAAATGATAGGAAAACGGGCTTTGCGATGAGATAGAAACTTCAAATTTGGAGTATGAGTAAATCGTTTGAAAAGGAGAAAGTGTGCAATTTTAGATTTCCAATATTTTCTACTTAAGGGGGTGCCTCACACCAAATCGTTCGAAAAGTGAAATGATAAGAAAGCATGCTTTGCGATGAGATACAGACTTCAAATTTGGTGTATGGGTAAATCGTTTGAAAAGGAGAAATTGTGTGCAATATCAGATTTCCAATATTTTCTACTTAAGGGGGTGCCGCACACCAAAATATTCGATATACAGAATAAATGAGAAAACTCTCCTTTAAAATATAATAGAGGCTTGAAATTTGGTATTTGGCCCAAACATTTGACGGAAAGACGCAAGACGAATATAGTTTTTCAAAAATGTTCGTTTATGGGGTGCTCCAGAGTAAAACGTTCGAAAAGTGAATTGACAAAAAACTATGCTTCGGAATGAGATAGAGATATCAAATTTGGTGTAAGGGTAGATAGTTTGAAAGGAAGAAAGTGCGAAATTTCAGATTTCGAATATTTGCTACTTTAAGTGGTGCGCACACTAATATATTCGATTTTCCTAATAAATGAGGCACGCTTCCTTTTAAATGTGTTAGAGGCTTGATATTTGGTATATGGGCCAATCATCTGATAAAACACACAAGACAAACAGAGTTTTTCAAAAATGTTCATTTATGAATGTGCTTCACAGAAAAAAGTTCCAAAGGAAAAATAATAATATAGGGGTGCCTCGGGATAAGATAGACTTTAATGTGGTATACGGGTAGATAATTCGAAAGGAAGAAATGCGGAAATTTAGTTTCTCAATATTTTCTTCTTTAGGGAGTTTTGCACACCAAAATATTCGATTTGTCGAATAACTGTGAAACGGGAATTATTAAAAAATATGCATTATTTAGGGGTTGTTTATTGTGAGACCGTTGATTTTACACTGGTATTCGGCTAGTATATACTAATTGCCAAGTGTCCATCTGTCTGTCTGTCTGTCTGTCTGTCACGCTTTTTAGGCACTTCCCGAATAGATAGAGACTTGCAATTTGGTACACGGCTCAGTCGTTCGATAAAACGCCCTGGAAAAATCGAATTTTTCGAAAACGTTCTATAGAGAGGGTGCACCCACACCAAAACGTTCGAAAAGCGAAAAATGGGAAAGCATGCTTTGCGATGAGATGGACTTTAAATTCGGTGTATGGGTCAATCGTTTGAAAAGGAGAAAGTGTGCAATTTTAGATTTCCAATATTTTCTACTTAAGGGGGTGCCGCACACCAAAACGTTCGAAAAGTGAAATGATAGGAAAACAGGCTTTGCGATGAGATAGAGACTTCAAATTTGGAGTATGAGTAAATCGTTTGAAAAGGAGAAATTGTGTGCAATATATACTAATTGCCAAGTGTCCGTCTGTCTGTCCGTCCGTCTGTCTGTCCGTCTGTCTGTCTGTATGTCACGCATTTTTAGGCACTTCCCGAATAGATAGAGACTTGCAATTTGGTACACGGCTCGGTCGTTCGATAAAACCCCCTGGAAAAATCGAATTTTTCGAAAACGTTCTATAGAGGGGGTGCCCCCACACCAAAACATTCGAAAAGTGAAATAATGGGAAAGCATGCTTTGCGATGAGATAGAAACTTTAAATTCGGTGTATGGGTAAATCGTTTGAAAAGAAGAATGTGTGCAATTTTAGATTTCCAATATTTTCTACTTAAGGGGGTGCAGTACACCGAAACGTTCGAAAAGTGAAATGATAGGAAAACAGGCTTTGCGATGAGATAGAGACTTCAAATTTGGAGTATGAGTAAATCGTTTGAAAAGGAGAAAGTGTGCAATTTTAGATTTCCAATATTTTCTACTTAAGGGGGTGCCGCACACCAAAACGTTCGAAAAGTGAAATGATAGGAAAGCATGCTTTGCGATGAGATAGAGACTTCAAATTTGGTGTATGGCTAAATCGTTCGAAAGGAAGAATGTGTGCAATATCAGATAACCAATATTTTCTATACTTAAGGGGGTGCCGCACACCAAAATGTTCGATGTACCGAATAAATGAGAAACGTCTCCTTTAAAATTTGATATAGGCTTGAAATTAGGTATATGGACTAATCATTCGATGAAAACACCCAAGACGAATACAGTTTTTCAAATACGTTCGTTTAAGGTGGTGCTCTAGAGGAAAACGTTCGAAAGGTTAATTGATAAGAAAACATACTGCGGGATGAGATAGAGATTTGAAATTTGGTGTACGGGTAGATAGTTTGGAAGGAAGAAAGTGTACAATTTCAGTTTTCCAATATTTTATTCTTTAGGGGGTGTTGCACACAAAAATATTCGATTTTCGGAATGAAGTAGAAATATCCCTTTTAGATCGAGACAGAGGCTTGATATTTGGCATGTAGGCGAATCATTTGGTAGATAACCCAAGTAGAATGGAGTTTTTCAAAAATATATATTTAAGGGGGGTGGGTTCTCTACAGAAAAACATTCGAAGGGTTAAATGATAGAAAATGTATACTTCGCGATGAGTTAGAGACTTCAAATTTGATATACGGGTATATAGTTTGAAAGGAAGAAAGTGTGCAATTCCAGTTTACAAACATTTCCTATTGTAGGGGGTGCCGCACAATAAAATGTTCGATTTCAAGAACAACTGAAAAACGCCTCCTTTAGATTGCGATCGATGCTTGAAATTTAGTATATGGGC
This sequence comes from Amaurobius ferox, assembly GCA_951213105.1. NCBI lineage: Eukaryota > Metazoa > Arthropoda > Arachnida > Araneae > Amaurobiidae > Amaurobius > Amaurobius ferox. The sequence continues at coordinate 126,943,475 of OX578144.1, read as the reverse complement.
TAATCATTTGATAAAAAAAAAACCTAAGATTATTACGGTTTTTCAAAAATGATCATTTAAAGGGGTGCAACACAGAAAAACGTAAAATCATTCGAAATATGAAGTGATAGAAAAACATGATCCACAATAGGATATAGGCATCAAATTTGGTGTACTGGTAGATTCTTTGAAAGGAAGAAAGTGTGCAAATTCCAGATTTCCAATAATTACTACTTAAGGGGTGTCCCACGATAATATGTTCGATTTTCGGAATAAATGAGACACTCTTGCTTTTAAATGTGATAGAGACTTGATATTTCGTATATGGGTCAATCATCTGATAAAAAACACAACACGAAGAGTTTTTTTTAAATATTCATTTATAGGGGTGCTCCAAAGAAAAACGTTCGAAAGGGGAGATGATAAAATAGTATGCTTCGGGATGAGATAGAGACTTTAATTTGGTGTACTGGTAGATAATTCGAAAGGACGACATGCGCAATTTAAATTTTCCAATATTTTCTTCTTTAGGGGCTTCTGCACACTAAAAAATTCGATATGCCGAATAAATGTGAAACACGAATTATTCAAAAATTTACATTATTCAGGGGTTGCTTATTGCGAGACCGTTGATTTTCAACGGGTATTCGGCTGGTGTTTTATTAAAAAGGGTGTTGGGCTTACGGATTACAAAATTGCATCACAGCAACTAAACAGCGACTAACAGCAACTAAACAGCAACTAAACAACCCTTCAGAAATAAATACATATTATATAATGTAGTATATAAAACATTTAAAAAGCAGCGCAATAGCGAACATTTGTTTTAAATTAACAATGGCTAAATTTTAAGTAACCCTACACAGTTGATTTTCATGACAGTCATCATTAAGGTTTACACGCTTCTTCACACCCAGCAAATGGTTTGTTTGGAGAGTATAATTTGGGTCTGTTTGTTCAGACTATTTCAAATAACTGCGGCCCTATTAGGCATAGCTTTCTAGATTTAGAGCCAATGACGAAAAAAAACAAGAAATGAACGAGGCAATTCATTACATAGAATATCCTTTTAAAATATTATCGAAACATATGAACGTCACAAAAATATATTTCACTTTTAAATTTTTATTAATTCATGACAGTCATCATTAATATTTACACACTTCACACCCAGCCAATAGTTTGTCGTCTGTCAAGTGTAATTCGTAGCTGTTTGTTCGGACTATTTTAAACTGCCCTGCGGCCCTTTAGGTACAGCTTTTCAGATTGTCAACGGCAAAACTGAGCAGCAAATAAATGAAGCAATTCATTACATATAATGCCCATTTAAACTACTATAACAATACTATTTAAACTACTATAACAATATACCGATCATCAGAGGGGGGTGCTAACCCTTGGATGACCGGGCACAGGTCTCCGGACAACTGTTTGACTTGCTTGGAATTGTTTCCATAATCGAAAAAATTATCGAATGATCAACGCCAAAGAAAATAGCGACATCTTTGATTGACTGTCCTGCTTCAATGCGTCCAAAATCAGGACAGAGCTCATTATATGTCATTCGTCTTCTTTCAGCCATAGAAACACGAATATCATAAAAAATTATCCTACAAATGTTATAAACACTTCGTATCAGTATTTAAATGCACCTCCTCAAACCCTTCAGAATGCTGGCGTCTTCAACGATGCCTAACTAGCATATATCCGGACAGTCAATCGTGATTGGCTGTAACATACATTTGCATATTGCCATCTGCATCCGCAGCGATTTTCAGTCACTCAAATTCAAATACGCTTTCGAAAAATGAAAATTTACATTACGTGCTTAACTTTTGGAAGTGAGTGTATATTGTCTATATACGTATATAAAGTGTCTTTGTATGTCTACATATTATATATGTATGTATTTGTGTATTGTTTTTCTTTGTTTTCCCAGCCGTCCCTTATAACTGCTCTACACCCTTTGGTGAGCTGGGCTATCTGGGAAATAAAAAAATAATTAAACCAATAATTCATAAAAAGCGAACATATTGGTATAGTATTAAATGCGACCTGAACCAAAATGATTCACAAAGAGGGCTTATCATCTCGAAACTTCTATTTTTGAAACTTTTTGAAATATATTATTTTGTTATATTGAATATAGTAACTGTATACATAATTTATGTTTCAGAATTTGTATATGGATTTGCATATTTTATAAGTTCGTCGTTAGCAAATTATTTGCTTGGAGGAGTCAATCACGCGAAGAGTGTTTAACTACGGGTTTTGCTCCCGTCTCTCTTTCCGTCTTTGAGGTCAAAAGCAACGAACGTAATCAACTAGTTGGCTATTACGCCAAGTTCGGGTGTTGTGATTTTATGTTTAGCCAGACGCTTACCTTCTTTTGTTTTAAGTTTCTGTAAATTTTACTGTGAAATTTGATTATAAAACTCAAGTTTTGACAGTGTAGCCTTTAAAAGTGTCTCGTGTTTGTATTATAATATTCTCTCGTGTTTGTATTAGAATAGAAATTTCTTAAACGCAACCTTTAACAATGAGACAAATTGTAAATTACATAAATGTGGTGACGTCTCTATAAAATTGGAGTCACGCCCTTTACAAGGGTGACCGTTTTTGAAATCGAGAAGAAATGTAGTTTAAAAGTTCGCCCATAAGGAGTACTTCAATGCATCGTTTTTAAGTGTTATGAGCACATTTTATAACCCACATTAATTTCTGGCTGTGGCAGGCGGAAAATTAAATAAGCTATGTGCTAAACATTCATTATACAGGGTGTCCCAAAAATATTGAAACGCGCTTTAATTCTTTACCTGTTAGAGATAAGTGGGCAATGTAAATTGCAAAAATGTTGAAAGTAAGGTAGGAAATAAGACTGCGTTAATGAAATAGTCCTCCCATTCATTTTCAAAAATTTGAACTTTTTAAATTTTTATACGACCCCCTTAGACAAATTTGGGCAATCAGAAAACTTTTATTTTTAATGCAACAAGATCATTAAAAAACCGCATATCTGTATCTTTAAAATCAACTGAATTATGATAAAGGAAAAAATCTGACTTATGCCACCTTTCCATACCATGTAAAAGGCTGTTTCATCAGTGAAAATTGGGATCACAAACAAATTGGGATCACAAATTAGCAATGGAAATTGTTTAGATCAAAAATACGTTAATGTGTCAAAATATTTTATCACAAATGCATCTAAATAAAGCATTCTGTACGAGAAGCGGCTGTACTTCTAGTATATAATAAAGGTAAAAATCATCATATCAGGCCAGAAGAAATTTTTCGCGTCGCTTTGTTATTGAACATCATTTTGTTAACAATTTCATTCTAAGAGAGAAAACTGTAGTAGTATATAATAACCTAGTAATACCTAAGCAACTCCCAATATCTCGCTTCCATGACAAAGTACAGAGTAGTGCAGAAAGCATGATTTATTATCTTCAAATGGAGATTATAGAGTTTATGCCTTTAAGCAATAAATCAAGCAAAGCAATAAAATGCTGGGTTGCACTCGAAAGGTCTCGATTTATATAGCAAATAATTGTGAAATGACGTGTAAAACGTGTATTTATGTATTATTTATCATTTTAGTAAATAAGATGGAATAGAAATTCGATATTTATTTTCTGAAGGAGAAAACCCTCATGTGTTCAAAATATGATTTTCTTTACAAATTAGAAACATTTACATATTCGCGGACAACAAAAGATGGCTGAATTTATCTCGCTTTAAATGACCATATTTATATGGTCGATATGAATTAAATTGAATATACCAAATTTCATAGGAAAATAATTTCTTTTTCAAAAATCCGTCTGAAAGTAAAATTTCTGATATCGCGAGAGAGTCTCGTGATATAAACATTTTTATTTATTCATATAAACTTTCCAATTTATTTCTAGTTAGAAATACTTACACAGCATTCACCCATTTAATAATAGTGATCATACTTTTGGGGGGGATTTTCTAATTTAGATCCAAAACGTGCAATATCTCAAAAATGTCGCTGGATATCGTATTATGAGTGAAACCATCAATTTTAAATCTAACTTTTGCAACTTATACTCTTCAAGCTTGACCCTGGCAGATCTTCAACTGTGGCATGAAGCCAGGTTAAGCTGAAAAATATAGGTGTCTGCTATACTGTAATACAAAACTGCTACATCATATGCAGTGCACAAAAATCTTGAACGTTTATGTAGCTCTCTGAATTCATATTTGAGGGCACTACAACCAAAGCACTCCGTCCTTCCTGACAAGAATAGCCCAAGACCATCATGGATCTCCCTACGATTGTAATTTGACGATCGGTATAACAGTCAGAAGAAAAAGCGTTTCCCGAGTAAACCTAACATTCAAGCACTGAAAACTAATTCGAACAATTCTTCCATCTTTTAATGCCATCAACAGCAGTTGCTTTCGGGATTCCCAGAAGAAGGGAAATAGCTAGGAGAAACTGGTTATTAATATATTCAGCAATATACCAGTCCAAATATTCTTGGTAATAAGGTGTACTGTAGGGTAAGTAATAAGCATTTACTGATTTCATTCTCCAGCGAAGGTGAATACTTAATTTTCCCAGGTCAAGTTTTCTGAACTTCTTCAATTAATGATTCCTAACTATCCTCTATTTTCCATCACCCCATTACTACGTTAATGAGTAACAAATTTAATTCGTGTTTAAAGCCAGCAACCTTGTTTTTTTGCGACAGTGGATGTAACATTACATTTTATTTTTTAAATGTGCAACAAACCTTCAATGTTCGTTCTCTAAAATCATCGTTTGTATTTTAGAGTACGTCTTCGTTATGCTTAAAACCATTCCCCTAAAATATTTTCTACAATTTTTTTATCATTTGCAAAAAACCTTTTCAAAAGTCTCCTTTTTTAAGTGAGTAAAAATTAGTGACGCAAATTTATTGGATATATTTGGTGTGTATATACTTCAATTTATATTTCAATATAAACTATTTTGTTATCATTAACTTGTAACAACAAAAACCTTGCGATTTTTTCAGCGAGATATATATATATATATATATATATATATATATATATATATATATAAGTTCCAGCATGTATTATTTTTTCCCCTAATATAAAAATTTGTTAAAATGCAGGAAAAATCTGGTGTTGGAAACATCCGACTCTTGTCACGGAAAATTAGTGCAATTGTTAAACAAAAGTTATACGTTACAATGACTAACTAATTAAGACCGAGAAACATAGCCTTTTATATGCATGTAAATAAAATTTATGAAAAATGTATGTATTAAAATGTATTCAACTTGAATGTATAAAAAACAGCGACATATTAAATCTGGACTTTTTATTTTCGCATGTTCACAACTTAAGGTTTATTTTTCATTTCGTTAATTTATAAAGCTTTCGCGATTTATGAGATAGAAAAAAACAGGAACAATCAGGTCGTGTTATCGTATTTCGATTTGTTTTTATTGTAGGCTCATAAAACATTTAAGTCCCATTAGTTTTAAGACTCAAATAAAGATTGGGTCTAGTGTTTTGGGGCTTATATAGCAATTGGGTCAGACTCAAAGTGAAAAAGCAGTCTGGAGGAAATGAAGACAGATAGACAGAAGGGTGACTAAATTGTAAGTTGAACCATACCAAGGCTACCAACAAAAATTTCATAAAATGCTGTACAGCCGTTTTCTCGTGATGATGAGACAAACAAACAAACATATAGATTTTTAATTTATGTAGATTTTGTTCTGTTTTGAACGATTTTGACTCTGCCGTGTCCATAATTATCAAGGGGATCACGAAGACTAAAACAATGAAAACAAATGGAGCTAAAGAAAAATATTAATCTCCGAGAAAGTTATCTATTTTATATCTTAAAAAATCTTTTCCCTCGTGTAAGATTATAAATACACAAAATATCGAAATACGATCCTGATAGTTCTACTCAGCTTCTTTGTTGCCAAGAGCAACCGATACGCAGCAGATGATTTTCGGAGAATATCCCAGGGGATGAATTAGATGACGAAATATTATTATCTGAGAAAAATGCAATTTTTCTTCTACATCCTTGGATTTTTCTTTTACAACATGCATTCATGTGTTTTTTCAATATGTTTCAAAAAGTAATATATTAAATATGACTTATCAGTAAATAAATCTATTGTGTCTAACATATAACTTTCCTTACAGGCTTGAGGTCTGTAATTTGCTCGTTTTATTGCAAATTTCTCTTTAACCTAATCTGAGGTCAATTTGTTTTTCTTTGTGATTCAAATCATTAAAAACCTACTTATAAAGTTTCATTTATCACAACAACATGAAACTTTGTATGTCCTTGCCTTTTGTGGTATATTTCAAGTACTTAGATTTTGAACTTTTCGGACTAACCTGTCTTGGGTTCGCCATGGGAATGTAATCGCTGTTTGAAAATAATAGTCATAAAATTTCTGAAATTCTAAATAAGTTTGACTTCCAAGTAATGTTCTTTTCTCTCAATAAAATTACATTTTCTATCCTTAAGGATCACATTGAAAAGTTCAGTAATTGGGTCATTTATCAGATTTCTTGCTACCTCCATTATTCAAAAGTACTCTTCAGCCTTCGATTCGAATTTCTTTGGATTTTTTCATGTTACTAAAAACGCCAGTAATCTGGTTAATAATTAGTCAACGACTCCATATTTCTCCAAGATATGGCATGCCCAAGTCCATAGTTTGATTTTGAGTTCATATTATCTGCCTTTTATCTTTAAAATGTGTTGCGTCTCGTGTTATTTTTCCTTGATCCTATTTTGTAAATTTATTTCCCTTTTGTGCCACTAGGTGACACCACTGTATTGTAATGTTATTAGCCATTACAGTTTGGCCAAATTTCTTTGTGCTTACTTGGACGTTTAGGTCCAAACATTTTGCGCTGATGAAAGAAATCCAGTTGATTTCCGAAACGTACGTATGCATAAATCTTCACGAAATAGAACCGGAATTTTTATTAGACATGGCCGGTTAAAATCCCCTTGTTGTAAGAAGTTAAAAAAGAGTCCAATATTCAAGTTAAAAAAGAGTCCAATAATTAATTCTTAACTTAAATAAATGTATCTATAAAATCAGCTATAAATATCAAATCCCTGTAGAAGCCTTCAAACCCTGAAGCGTCTTAATAGAGCAATACTTAAATCACTATATTTATATTCAGAAAATTAATAAATCAAATAAACTTAATTCAATTAAAAAGGATATTAAAAAATATCAAAATGAAATTCTTATTACCTAATCGTTATTACGTTCATAAGGCTAGTAGTAACTACTCAATTATTTGTAAATATTACTATATAAGTACCCTCCAGTCACACTTAATAATTCAATCTATAATTTACATAATACTAATTTTAAAATCTTATCCAATAGAATATCAGCCACATATAAATAAATCCATCTAAAAAATAGTTGTAATAATATCCCATATCTTGTTTTAGTATCAAAGTTTCATAAATTCCCTGTTGCTTTTCAAACTACTACAAGTGGGCGTACTTCTTATATTACTAATGCTGGTAAATTATTATTAAAAATTTTAAATGAAGTTTCTTTGTTAGATTATATCTCAAATAATTACCATATTGTGAAAAGCAGCTTTGAATTAGTTAAGAAATAAAAAACTCTTACTAATATCCATAATATTTATACTTTTGATTTCAAGGATTTGTTCAAGAATATAGATATAGATGATCTGTAAAGAATTATTTTAGAAAGTTTTAAGAAGTATAACTTCACCCAGTTTAATATCCCACAAGGGGGGAGGGGCTCATCATTATTGGCTAATCTGTATTTATTCTTCTATGAAAAAAACATTAATCCAGTGTTGCATAATAAGCACATGCTTAGGTATTTAGATGACATATTATGGATATTCCATAATAATAATCGTATAATATTTAACTTTTATCCTAATAATTTACAATTAACTGCAAATAATAATGTCCCTAATGTTGCAAACTTTTTAGATTTAAATTTAGATTTACAAAATAGTAATCTGGCTATAAACTTATGTGATAAAAAATAAGATTTTAATTTTAATACATCAAAAATTCAACACTTTGACGCGTGTTTGCATATATCAGTGTTTAGAAATGTTATATCAAACCAGGTTCTTACAATCAATACAATTTGTGATGAAAATTATAAATTAGCACATTTTATGGAATTATTAAATTGAGCGACTAATAATGCATATCCTCCTAATTTCGTAATTAATATTATCAACTCAGTGTATCAACTGCCACCCGATAACATCCAAGACAACTTTCCCAATTATGACGGCTAATAATAATAAAAAAAATTATTATAACTATTTATTAATTATATAATTAAATAGAAATGAAAAATAATAAATTATACTAAAAAAATTGAAAAATAAGAAAATTGGAAAATAAGATACATTAACATTTAATGTTTTGAATTTCATTTACGCTAAAAATATGTAACTTTAGCCGGATTGGTGCTACGATTTGAGCCCACTTATAATGGTGTTAGTGGCATTCTCGTTTATTCATTTCTTCTATGAATTACTTGTTTAGTAAGAATTTTCGTCTATGCTTCTTGTTCATATTCTGTTCTCCTCATATGGGCAATTGTCTTGTTTCGTATTCAAACTCATTGGACGGGGCTGGGAAAGTCACTGTAACCGTATGTTATACATCCCTGATATATTTCGTCATCTTCTTCCCAGTGCTATTCAACTTTTTTTATTCTGTTGCGTCTTATCGCATTTACACGTGGACGATGAATGGTTCCTGCCTCATAGTAATACTTGTCCTAATTTTTCTTTTTTTCAGTTCTTCCTCTCTTAGTACCTGTAGTCTAGGTTTTGACATTTATAATAACTTACTATTGTCAAATCTGAAACAGGCATTTGTTTGGGTTAATTAGAATCAGATGCTCAGACCTGAAGATGAATTTAATTCTGGTTAATCTTCGAAGTTGAGTCGGTGCTGTTCATTTTTATTATCGGCATTGTGGCCGTGGTTTGACTGCTTTGGTGATTTTAATATTTCGTGATTGCTTGGAATTAGTTATTATTATTATTATTATTTTTCTGATATATATATATATATGGGAAAATATTTAACAGGTGATAATGAAAAATTAAACGCTGCCCAACTGGCTATTCAAAGCAAGTTATGAATAAAATATGTTTTTATGTTTACTTGTTTAGTTTTGAAACCGTTTGACATATTCAATCATGTGTTTATTCTGTTATTAGCCAAGTATTTGCATTTTCAGATTATTTAATACACCAGTTTGGGTGAATTTATAATAGTTTTCTTTTATTTTCTCTATAATTTTCATAATAATAGTATTATTCACAAAGACATCTGATGCAAGTATTCATCAATCAATAATGTTCATGGTACGTAACAAAGGTTTTATTCTTTTCAAAACAATATTCTTTCACTCCAAGGTAATACGCTGAAAAATGTTCTCGAATGATCCGTTGCCATGGAAACAAGGGGATTAAAAAGTTCTATAAGCAATATATTTCGAATTGTTGTGCGTTTTTAATCTTACAATAATAAAAGAATACTTTAAAATAGAAATTGATTTTTCACCGACTTATTTATGATTTATTTGTTGTCCTGTTCATATCTGTGAGTTGGCATATCAAGTATACGCTTGTTTTATTTTTCAAGTAATATATATTATAAGAAAAAGAAAAAGTTGTAAATAAGGAAAACTTGCTGAAATCAAGCTTTTTTGTTTGTTTTGAGCAACTCAAAACACAAATCAGTCATTTTTACCACAGACTTCTTTGAATAAGCGTATTTACACTTTGCTATATATATACGCATTTTATTCCGTTTTTAATTTCTTATTCTGTAATATGCAAGTGTTGCAATCCTGTAAATTAGAGTGAAGTGAAGAAATCAATATTTGAAGAATGTGATGTAATAGTGCGGAAAGCTGCCTTTCGTATATTATTTACCATGTACAAACATATTTATAGCAAACAATATCTAGAGGTTCCGCTTAGGCCATGAAATTTACCGATAATGCGTAAAATTTGAATAATGTTGTAATGCAGTATACGATGAAAAAATGTATTAGAATTCAATACTGTGGAAACTTTAGCTTTAATTTAGGTTCATTTTTTTTAATATAGGCAAGTTAAGAAGTAAAAGCAGTTACTTACATTGTTAAAGATAACTTGAGGCCTCGCTCAGAGTATGAACTTTACAACAAAATGTGAAAATTCCATATAATATAGAACAAAAGTTAAGTATAAGTAAGTATGAAATTATGAATCAATATCTCACATATCATACAATATCTCACTATCAATCAATATCATCATATCATTCAATATCTCACAAGAGTTATCCCTTGAAACTAAAGTTTTTGGTAAAAAAATTCTTATGCTTTTCAAACCTTAAACTGTAACCATAACGCAAACAACTGAACGTGAACATAGTTTAATGGGTGACTTTACTTGACTATTAACTTGAATATTGACGATATTCTGCTTTGGTGTTAAATTGTGGCCTAAGTTGTCTAAACTCAAATCTGACCCTAATCAATCCATCTCTCTTGATTGCACCACTAACAACAGGTGCTGCATCTGTGACTAATTTAACCCATCGTTCCACAGGCATGGGTAGTTTAAGAAGTCAAACATTTCAGGTACACCAGCAAGCACCATTCGTTTCAAAGCTTCATCTGAAATTCCCGTGAAGGTTCCATTTTTTCCCAATTCTTTCAATAGATGAATTCATGGTAGTCTTCAGCTTTGAAGTTAAAATCTGGAACTGTAAACCGATGCAAACCAAGCTCCCTGATGAATTTTCGATCATCTGTAATCATTGCTAATAGCATATTTTCCGGACTTCCAAAGAAACCATTGCGCTGAATCACAGGATCGATCACAGTTTTCATTTCAGAAGAGAGATAACGTGATTTTTTTATTGTTTCAAAAATGTGTTTGGAACCATCCTTGCAGGAGAGGTGAATTTCAATACTAAACCACATTGGTGCATAAACTTTCATAGCGTATTCTGCTAGCGTGTATAAATTCTGTGATGGATTATCGGTTGCCATGTATAAACACAAAATGCTATTTGCAGTCGTTAACAACCTTGAGCGGGGTAATGTTCCAGGTTCTCGTCTTGACAAACTTGTTGAGCACTGACCGATAGCCACAGCTTGGCAAACATCAAATAAGTACTATTGATCAGTGTTTAAGTCTTTTCTATTTATTTTTATCAGGTTAACTTGAATTGTCTCAAACGATACAATTGACAACTGTTCACAATTATCCAATGCTTCACCAATAATACCAGATAGTGAACGAGGCCCTGTAGTTGTGCCGTCTGTGTTGCAGTAGATGCCGTAACGGAAGCTCGTTTGAATAGAGCCGACATACAAACCAATGTAAGGGCTTTTTAAAATAAACTTCGAGAAGCCTTATTACTCCTCCATCTCTTCCAGTATTTACGTTGGTTCCGTCACATCTGACAGCTACAATGTTATCAGCAAAAATTCCGTTCTCTGTTAGATAGTTATGCTGTTGGTGATGATCTTCGCTGTACCACTGGATGGAATCACATGACCAATATACTTAGATTCAGGTTCTTCAATCAGAGTAACATGCTCTTCAACTACTGTTTTGCAGTATTTGTTTCCATCTAAACTTGCAAGTTGTAACGTTTTGTACTTTCTGCCATCGAAGTACAATCCACGTAGTAATATCGGTTTTTCTGTCTCCTGTATGTTCTTCCTTTTGTTCTTTTTCTCTTTCTCATGATTTTGCTGCAGTCGATTACGCTTGAAGAATGTTATTCCGTAACTAAACCCATATCTTGAAACACATCACTTGAGATTGCTGTTGCTGCTCTGTCGGACTCACACTATTTGTCACATTCCCTTGCCACCGTTGATAAAGGAAGTTGCATTTGTTGTGAAGTGGGTGGTGACTTCGGTGAATATGGTGGTTCATTAATTGTTGTTCTAAAGGTTGATTTCCTTTAAGTAGAAGCCATGAAAATGTCAACGTTTATCTCCATTTCTGATGAACGCGAACTTGATTCGAGGAATATTGGTGCTATACTTTCAGTTATTTTAACAACTTCAGAAAGTCGAGCATTTTCTTGTGCTTTTCCTTCGAACTTCCGTCAGAAGATCTTTGTTGCGATTATGCCAACAGTACTGATGGCCATTTTTTAAGAGTTCTTTGATCATGAAGAAACGTCTATTCTTCAACAAGAACCTTACTAGACTTTCCACAACAGCAAGAGAAAAATTCACATTTACAGGCCGAAATATCGAACAATTATAGTTTAGCTTGCTCTCTGAATGCTTTGAACTTGGCCTGGCAATGTTCACTGATTTGTTTCCCTTAATTGATTTTAACAGCCCTTTGTACTTGGTACGGTATGAACGAATGGGTTGAAGAACTCGCAAGTGGGTTACTACGGGGATTAAAGCTTTCCACAGATCTCCTATCTCTGAAGCAACTACCTCTGAGACTTCAGTTACGGTCGATTCATTCGCCGGTTCATCTGACTTTAAATCGTGTCTCACTTATAAATAATAATTTATCGTGTCTTCATAAGTGGGCAAAACAATCTTATAAAACTCCTTCGGTGCTCCAAACACAAGGCACTTTAATCCAGTTCTTGTTTTAAATTTGCTAGTGGTAGCCATTTTTCACAATTTAATCATCGACTCGACTCGACAATCGACCAACATTCGACAATACACATTATCGCAGTGACGATGTACAAGTACGGAGACACAAACCCAAGTAATGTATATCTTTGTCTACTGCCGCTACGGTGATAGGTGACATGGACTTGAATAATCGCCACGTGCCTTTGGACGAATTCATCCCTCAAATTCAGTGTGAGATAGAGGTGAAATGCGCGAGTACGCGCAATGATGTTGAAGTGGATTCTTCCAAGGTCAGATCGGCCCCTCGAGATGAATGAATAGGTAAAATAAAGCTGTTTTAGCTCTGTCTTAGAGATACCAAATGGAAACTTTTCAGCGATATTAGAAATTGAATTTCTGAAGAAAAAAACTTACCAACATCACAGTGTTACAAAAATAAAGCAAGTTTTGTAGAAGTCAAGGTCAGAGAGGACCCTCAAGATGAAAAGGTAGAGTAAAATTATTTCAGATCTGTCTTTATGGTACCAAATGACAACTTTTCCGCGCTATTAAAAATTGCATTTCGAAAAAAAAAACTGTTGCCTATACTTTCACTCCACCCTACTGTAGATACACTACATTAATAAAAGTATTCGAACAACTAGATTGAAAGGGAAAAATTGAATTTATTTCATGAAATCAAATGTATTGTTGGAGCACCTTTGGCGGAAATAACTGCCTCAGTTCTTCTAGGAATACGCTTCATCAATTTCCGGTACATTTGCAGTGGATCATGCTGGCATTCCTCGATTAAAGCCAGTTCCAAAGAAGGCTCAATGGAGGGCTTTCCCACCCGGAGACGGAGTTGCATTCTAGCTGATCTTACAGGAGATCAGCTGGATTTTAAATCTAGTGTTTGAGCCAGACAGTCTAATATTTGCACCTAATACTCTACAAGCAATTTCTAGACACACTTTAAAGAGTAGAAAGGAGCCATATCCAGCTGAAAAATAAAGGTATCTGTTCTGAAGTAATGCCCAATTGTATACTATACATAATCATCCAGAATGTCTATGTATCTGAGTTAATATTTAAGAATATTAGTCAAAGGACTCTAACTTACCTAACAACAGGCATAGAATATCCTCCGAATTTAACAGTTTGTATAATAGAGTAAAAAATCATCATTCGCCGTGAAAACATCATACACAAAGAGGGCCATCTGAGTAAAATATTTTGATACCTGATTCATAAACTACCCATGACCTTCCACCAGTTTTCTGTTGAGCTACAAGCTAAGCTTCCCTGGAATCACCCCTTAACATTCAGTAGAATTATGAAGAGCTTGCGTGTCGTACCGGCCTACTGTAGTAATCGATTGCATGTAGATCCCGACGGAATTCACGGGTACTTATAATAGCAAGACTTAAGGAGTATTACGAGCAACATAGAGGCATTGCGACTTTCGAGACGATGTGCGAAGTTCATCGTTACGTGCCATAGTAGCATCCGATGAAATTTATTTATTTTATTTATTTTTATTTACAAAGACTGCAAGCAACAGGACGTAGTCCCAGTTACAGCATGCAGGAGCAAAACTACATTCAAAATACCATGACATACATTAAAAAAGTTAAAATACATTAAAAAGTTACAACATTACAAATCTAACGTTCCGTCAGGCAATCATGTTTATATATAAATCTCAATAAATAAAATGTATGATAGAGCTCCCATTTTAGGTATCAGCATCCATATAACGATTATTTTGTGGCATTTATATATTCCTCAGCATAAATTCGATAAAATAGCCAACACCATCAATTGAAGCGTGAAAAATTTTGAATGAAATTTAACAAGAAAATTCCCTTATGGGATAGATGCTTATAGACATAAGAAATTTTTGTAAAACGACTCCTAATTTTATGTATTAACCCATACCAGTTTACGATACATACAATATCAAAATTGCAAAAAGCAAATTAAAAACGTGTCTGATTTTTACCAAATTTTGTCGAAGGTTTGTCAGTTTATACCAATCCAGACAGAATTTCATTTGAGTGATAATATAAGAGCAGCTAAAAATATGAAATGTCCTCGAAAATCTATATTATTTTAGCAAATTTAAAGTATTTTTTTTCAGCGAAATAATTCTGTTTAAAAATCACGAAAAGTTACTTCATTTTGTATACAACTCGAGCAAATCCTTCATTGAAATGATCTTCCTGAATCATCCTTCGATGTATACAAAAGTCCTTCTTATATAAGAAAAAATGATGTTTTTTCAAACAGTAATCTATTTTGTCGTTCAATTCAAGTCTCAGAATATCCTCAGTAAATATTTTCTTCAGGAAACGTTACTATAGAGGCCAAAAGAGTCAAAAGTACTTAAACTAGGATCACGTTTCGACCTTTCGTATATTTTTAATCTTACACCAAAATCTTGGGGGGGGGGAAACATTACAGTGAATTTTTCGTCCACGGAAAAATTTATTTTCATCTATTCTGCTTCTACTCAATGGCAGAAACTGGAAGGTGAGATACATTAATTTGATACTATACCTATATAATTCCTTGGTGTAATGCATTTCATTCTCTACACACACACACACACATGCATAGTATAATATATAGGGAAAGTATTGTGGGACGAAAATTCGAATTCGGATTTCCGACGCAGGATTACGTTTTAAGCATCCCTGAACTCGAATCAGAAAAATGCCCGTGAGCCAGTGGAAGCGATATTTCGCAAACGAATTGAGCTAATCGAGAAAAAAAATTGAACGATTATTACAATCAGTAAACAGAGAAAACTTATTCATTTTAAACGCGATCAAATGGCCATAAATTTTGAAATAAACATTTGAAAAAAACCATTAAAAATTAATAATGTTAAATAAATAATTATTTCTGACGTAATATCATATTAGGAAACAATTGATACCAACTACAGAAACCTAACATAAATTGTTCTCGAGATATGGCACAATATTGCCAAATTGACGAAAATGTCAGCAAATTGTCAAAAATAACGCTTCATTAACGGGAATGGCACCAATATTGATGAAAATTTAAAATTTTCGAATGATTAAAATCATTTAGTTTATAGACTACATTGCATAGCGGATACAAACAATATTTATAATTGTCAGGTTAAATTTGCGTGTTTATTTTGTCAAATTAATTTGGAACTTCTAAATAGTTGTATACATTATCATACAGAAAAGCACCACATGTTAATATACAATTCAATGTTACATATGTTGTGCCTTGGATCCTGTACATCAGTTGTATGATGTGAAAGAAGTGAAGTAAGGCATTGTATTAAGTGGGAAGAGTCAAATGTTGCTCACATCAGATTTTTTTATTTGTTACGCAGTGGTATGGATATTGTACTGTAAATTACTTTCTATATTTTCATTGTGATCTGCATTTTGACTGTAATTCTGTATTTCCATTGTAGATTTGTACTGTGGTTTCTTTTCTGCTCTTTAGTAGTATGTATATTGTCTACTGTTCGTCATTCCGAAAATGTGTTTTTGCCTTTTGGTGTGTGTTTTTACTTTCCGAAAATGTGTTTTTACGGATTAGAATATCACTCATTGCTAAGACGATTTTTGCTAAAACTTCTGCGCGAAGAATGTCGCATAATGTTAAGAAGCAAAGGAATTAAATCAAATGTATTTTTCGTGTTATGTGATAGTCCATATTACTTTATACCATTTATATCAAATAAAACATTGCTTCACTGAGTTTACTTTAAATAACTGCGAATTTAGAAAAAACTCTGAATCAATCATTACAAGTATTATTATTTATATAATTACACTGCATTTATTCATTAATTCTGACACAACTTACTACATTAATTTTGACACAACTTACTACATTAATTCTGACACAACTTACTGCATTAATTCGGATACAGCAGAAACAAGCGAAGAGAGGGGCCAATTCATACTGAAATTGACTAAGCAAAAGCTGTAATTTATTTTCTGGAAAATGTAGATTAGGTAGTATTACGGAATCGAGTTTCCTTAAGTACATATATCTTATTCCAGAATTACATGTACTAAACTTTGGACTTTTATTAATCAGAAGACCACATTTTTGTCAAAAGAATCAAATTTGTAAATCTGTAAGGCATCATTTTTCACCCTACAGAATTTGATGCTGGGTCCATATCAATCATTATTTATACTCTATCCGTAGTCAATTAAGAAAAATAGATGTTTCAAGGAAAATGAAAAGTTTTGAACTGGAAGTAGAAAAACAACTGGAAGTGGAAATTCTTAGGAAACCCCATTCCCACTCTAGAAATTGAGTCTAAATTAAGAGTCATTATTTCATTATTTAAACTTTACCTACAGCCAATCCTGATACATTTATGCTTTAAGGAAAATTTTTGAGGTGAATGTGAAAAAAGAACCAGATATATAAATTCTTAGTGTAAGACCAGGAATCACCATATGCAGTTTTTGGTGTTTACGACGAAACAGAGTGCATACTTTTAGTCATCGTTTTATGACAGTCTTAGCCCGGAAAGTTGTGATCTCAATAAATACACGTCACATAAATTGTAGGTGTGATTGGAGGAGAATATATTAAGTCCAAGACTTAAACTAAGCTTCATTAGAAACTGAAAGAGCCAATAATGCAAAGATACGACATATCACTGAGGAGCATCCAATGAGAGCAATGAAGGCGTATCTGAACCCCAGGCAAAATGATACGGCTGCGAGGAAAGTTAACGATTATAATAAAATGAGTATTCAAGAATTGAAGAGACAGAGGTGTGATTTCAAGCAGTGTTATTCAAAGAGGGTTGAATTTATTTGAGTATTTAGAATGTTATAGAGAAAGGCGAAGTTTGACTCCAAATGTCAGAAAAAAAAATCGGAAAAGGTGACAGTTATACTGAGCTACAGACCCGAAATACAGAGGTATGTGCCAGTCTTCGTGTACGTTACCTCAATTTTTGTTCTTTGGAATAAGATTCAAATAACCCGGTTTCACACGGTGTTTTTCTCCTCCTTAAGGTTTTGTTAAAATTGATGCAATTTTAATTATAACAGTAATAGAGATGTGAATATATGATAATTTAATTTAAAAGTTAAAAATATGGATTTTAATGTGTAGTGTATTGATTTAATGATTATGTTTAGGAACTCATGCAAAGAGGTAATGGTGGGTTTTGCGACCGCGATAGCAATGTACAAATGTCACGATTCACGACCACTTTAATTAAGATTAATAATTTAATCCACAAAACTAATTTTAAAAAGTAAACCTCCTTAAATATTTGTCACCACACTTAGGAAAACACTTTACCTCTTCTAAAATCTGATGTTGAATCAATATCAGCCATCGTCTATCATCTACAGGGTGAGTCGGAATTGTTTTTACAAAAGCAGAGGGGTGACTGGTGCACGTGTAGGTTCGTATTATAATTTTACTTTTTTCTGCCTCCCTGAAGGCAATGCGACCCTATGTTCCACAGTAATTATTACTCATCTGGTGGGGTACTATCACCCCTCTGCTTTTGTAAAAACAATTCCGACTCACCCTGTACAGGCGATTCTAATAAATAGATGTTGCAATAAAAATAGAAATTTCTTAATTAGAAGTAACTTCTCCAGAACTGAAAAAAGAAATCCTTAGTGAACTATAAACGCCTTCCAAAATTTGATGCTGAATTCATATCAGACAGTATCTAAGTTCTATCTACAGCCGATTTAGAGAAACAGACTTTTTGAGGGAAATCTTTGAACTGAAAGTGGGAAAGAAACCAACAATGGAAATCCTAAGTTAATCATTTCTTCTTTTATAGAATTTGATGCAAAATCCATATGAGTTATCATCTATAGTCAATATTACGAAACAGATTTCCCAAGAAAGATGAATATTTTTGAACGAAAGTGGTAAAGGAACCCACAATCGAAATCGTAAGTAAATCATTTTTTTTTTCAAGAATTTAATTCAAAATCCATACAAGTCGTCATCTATGCTATTCAGAAATATATTTTTCAAGAAAAATGAAAATTTTTTAACCGGAAATGTGAAAAGATCGGAAAATTGAAGCCTTTATTAAACACTCCTCTACTTCCTCCAGGATTTGGTGTTGAACCCATATCATTCATTTCCGAAGCTCTAGCAAAACAATGTCTATAATGCTTTAAAAGATTGAGTTAAAGCAACAGAATGGCAGCATTTTTTACAACTAATTAGACACATTTAACAATATGATATTTAAACTATTTTAAAGTAAAAAAATTGTATTTAATAAGTGGTAATAACAAAAATGTGTGACGATGGGATTGCATAAATTCTATGACTTGATATTTCTTTATTCTTGGCATATATCTTCCTGTAATAGATATATATTTTCTCTTCTCTAACAAATATTAGGCAGAACTGCTGAAACTGACTGTAATTATTCTATTCAAGTATAGAGCAATCGTGCAGGCTTCTAAATCTCAATCCTGACTCAAATCTCAGTTATTAGCACCAATTAGGTCATTTAATCGTTTCAATGAACTGTATTAAGATATCTCATTCCATTGCGCAATTTCCATAATTGGCCAATTATTAAGGTCCACTGTGAATTTGGAGGTAATACTATATTTACGTAATTTAACGAAAACTCAGCTTAGTTGTATAATTGTGGAATATAGAGATGACTATATTTATTTTATTATTATATATGACTATCTTATTATTATATATGACTATATTTATCTTAACGTGTCATACAAAGAACATGATTTTACTCTATATTTGTTTATGTTTAACTGCAATACAAAATATTTGACGAATAAGGTAATTCTCCCTTACAATATAGTAGTTTTGAAGAAAAAGTATTTTAATGTGATCAAAAATTCGACTCTCAAATTATGATGGATTACATGTCTTGGGCATATTCCATACGAATAAAAAAATCTTTACAATGCCTGTAGATAGATCTATGGCCACGATATTTCTTGAATAAAAACAAATTAAAAATATTGGTTACGATTATTTCAATGAATTTCAGTTGGTCAATAGAATTTCAGGATGAGTAAAATAAGGGAACACTCGAATTATTTTTAACTTTTTATCATTTATTTTTCTGAAAATCGGAAAAACGTAACAAAACATAATCGTGTTCAAACACGATTATCTTAGAAACTTTCAAATATAGATAATTTCAAAGTAAATCCTTTAAATACTTTTAACTTAAATAATTTAAATACTTTTAAATCTTGGCAAACAAATACCGACATATCCCCAACTTGGCTGTATTTCTCCCTAGATTGACAAAAATATAGTCAACATTGCAAAAACAATTCCAAATTAATGAAAATCATGCCTAATTGATGAATTATTAAAATATTTTAAGATATGGACTATACTGCCTACAGAAGATACTATCAGTATTGATAAATGTTAATTTAGAGTAAAGTGATATATAAATTAATTGGGTACATAGAAATAATTTTACTTATCATCCGAAAAAGCGCCAAATGTGCAATTCAACGTTAAAAATACTGTGCCGTGGATCTTATACATCATTCTTCAATGTAAAAGAAGTAAATTCTTTGTATTATTTTAGGAAAAATCGTGTACCACCCATATCAGATTTTTTTTTCTTTTTAATGACCTCATTATCGTATCTGTATCAAAAGAGTCATTATAACTTTACAATAGTACAACTTTACAATAATAGCAAACGTTATAACTTTACAACTTTGCCTAATCTCAATCTGTCACCGAAGTTATTACAATATGTTGTAACAAATTGCAATGCTTGTGGGTCATATTTGCAGTATTCCTTTATTTTCCTAAACTTTCCTAACTAAGCCCCTTAAAATATCTATATTATTTAAATTTAATATCTAAATATATTATTTATCTAATTCTTTCGTATACAAATCTAAAACAAAGTTTTCATTGTTATTATTTACCTTACTGCGGTGCCTTTATTCCTTCTTAGAATTGCTATGTGCAAAGGTCGCAAAAATATTAATAAATCAATCATTTTCATCTGTATTTAACATTAGACAGACAATGTGCAATGCTGCATATAAACACGCTGAAGCAAAATCTGGAGTGCTGAAATAGACAAATGGGCCAAAGAACAACCAGACATTACATGCAAATTTTCTATTTAATATATTTATATTCATATTTTCTATGTATTTCGCTATAATCTTGACAAATAATACATTAACAATTTCATACCTTGGATCAAATGAGTTATACACAATTCCCAGGAATTTCAATATAATCCAATTACGTAAAATGCTCATGCCTTTAGTCATATTAAGAGATGGGGCAATTTTCTTGTGTAAAAGAGACTTTATTTGATTATCAGTTCGCCTTGCAGACTTGGGGAATGCACCAGGTTGATTGTCCATATTCAAACCTAACTAAATCGTTAACTAACTCTTATTGAGTATTTTTTTAGGATTCATTCGTTCCGATTCATGTGTCCCTTTCAAGTATCTTCATTTAAATGTCTCCTAGTCTGTCCTTGTTAAAACATTGTGATAGGCGAGGTAGTTCTACCTCGCTTAAGATGATTCATTTAACTTACTGCAATATAAGAACTCTTGGCTGGTTTGAATGATTTGCTCTGTCACAAGTGGTTCCCATAAGTCTGCCTTTGGCATGTCAGTTAACACAAATTCACCAAAATTTGCCCTTACTTCGTCATAAATATTCGTGCAATAAAACCATACAAGTGTATTTTTTAAGCTTGTTTCGTTTATAATTGCGAATGTTCTTTTGTGCTTGTATCACATTAAATGTACGTACGTACTCTTTGTATCTTCAGTAGGCTAATTGATGAAGCCTTAGTATAACACAACGTTTTTCCTAAAACTCTACTTATGAAATAATGTTTGTTCTAAATGAAATAATATTTCTTAGCAATAAAAATATATTTTTATTCCGCTAAAATTGTTTTTAGTGCTCAAATAATATAATCCAATCCACTCAAAGTGATACAAGCATTAGTTAGCGATACTTTTATTGTTTTATTCCTCATTTAACAATGAAATGTTCAGTATACCACATCACAGCTAGAAGTCTTCGTACAGGACAGTCAAATGCTTACGTTATTGCACTACTATCATTTTTGTACTCCTTTACATTTTTGAACATATTTGTATCTCTGCACTTATCAGAATTGTATTTTTCGTCTAATGTAATAATTTCTAAATTTTAACTAAATATAAGTTCGATACATAGAGATCGACTAACACTTCAAACAATTCTTTGATAAGGATCTCTATTATTCCAAGAAAAATAAAAAATCCTGATGTGGGCAGCACATGACTTTCCCTGCAGACTCACATTCACGTTCTCTTTATTTCTTCAATAATTCATTATATTTAGTTTAATTGTATGAATTAACTGCCATAAGTATTTAAAATGACACTGAATTTGCACTTTTAATTCAATTTTTATTCTCAGTTGGTAACTGAACTTTTTTCCAACGGTGGTGTAGCGAAAATGAAAAAAAACAAAAATATCTCCGGAGCGGCTAGCCTTAGTGTAATGGAATGGGTCCTATTCTTTTCATCATTAAAAATTACGTATAAAACAAGCATTTAATTGGCATATTTGAGCATACGAAGTTTTTTACTTTCCCTGCAATACATGGTAACGTATAGGGAAAGTATTGGAATCATGCACAAAATCGCAACTGGAGTTTTCGACAGATTTACATGTTTTGAGACCTCTAGAATACGAAAACACTATTTTTAGCGTGACGTCTGTGTGTGTGTCTATGTGTCTGTCTGTGCAATGTATGTATCCACTCTAATTCAAAAACTAATGAACTGAATTTCATAAAATTTGGTAACCAAGTCACTTGGGTGTGACCCTGATGCTGATTAGTTTTTAGTACTATTCGAAAACGAGTACGATCCGTTTTTAGTACGATACGCTTTTTTTTGCGAAATGGCCCGCAAACAGACACACAGACAGGCAGACACAAAGACACACAGACACATACACAGACGTCACGCTAAAAATAGTTTTTCGTATTCTAGCGGTCTCAAAACTTGTAAATCCGTCGAAAACCCCAGTTGCGATTTTCGGCATGATTCCAATATTTTCCCTATACATTACTATTCATTGCAGGGAATGTAAAAATCTGATGTGAGCAGCACAATATATTCCTTGCAGACTCAAATTTATTTTCTCGTTATTTCATTAATAATTCATTAAATGAAATAACATAAGTTTAATGAAATTCATTAAGTGAAATTAAGTTTAACTGCACTAAATAACAGGCATAATTAATTGAAATTAGACTGAATTTACACTTTTAATTCAGCTTTTGTTTACATTTTTGTGGATTTATTTCATTTCACTGGACTTATTTATTCTCAAAACCGGCCTAGCAAAAATGCAAAGTAACTAAAATATCCCGAGAACGGCTAGATCCAAAGCAAAGGGGTTGGTCTTATTCTTTCCATCATCAAAAATTACATATAAAACAAGTATTTAATTGATGCATTTGAGCATACGTAGTCTTTTATTTTAGATGTTGTTAATTTTTGCTGACCATTTCGTAAAAAAAGTCAGGTTCTTTTTCCGAACAGTACCAAACTCTAATCAGCACCAAAGAAATAAACAAATGACGTATTTACCAACTTTTGTGAAATTCCGTCAATTAGTTTTTTAGCTAGAGTGGATACATGCGATTTTTACGGGCCATTTAGCAATTAGAAACAGGTTTAGTTTTTGAGTTAGAGTGGATACATACATTGCACAAACAGACATACACACGGACACACAAACCCACAGATACACACACAGACGTCACCCTAAATGTAGTTTGTGTTCGAAAGCTCCATATGCTATTTTCGACATGATTCCAATACTTTCCTTATACATTGTATACCATGTATTACAGAGAAAGTAAAGAAAAAATATCAATACCGCCAACAAAAATATGTCTATGTATTTTATGCCTTCAATTATAACAGACTATACATTCAATTATAACATATTTTCATTTCATTTCTCAATAAAAAAAATCGAAAAATAAAATGATAAATATTACTAAATGTGATTAACAATATGATTAACAAAATGATTGAATGTAATATTTGCGTTTGTTTGATAGAAAGCAATTTCTTCATATCTGATTCTATTTTACTTAATTTTAGACTTAAATGTGGCTTCAAGTCTAGTTTCGTCTATACTTGATTTTTACTGTCTCATACGTAGTATTGAGAAAGTGTTGCTTTCCTGAAAACTTTCTTATTTCGAGATTTGGATGACAATATATATTTTAAGACCTTCTGAACAAGTTTTGACAATTTTTGGAGTGATGTCCTCCTGTTTGTCTACATGTCAGTCTGTCTGTCTCTTTGATGTCTGTGGTCGATTTCTTGTATACACTATAGCAAATACACATATTAATAGATTCTTACGAAACTTTATATCCGGTTTTGTTATTAAGAAATCTAAAACCAGATAGAATTTTCTTAAATTCGATGGAACATTAATATTATAAGTTTATAAAATTATTATTATATTATTATTATATAAAATTATTATTTTATATTTATTATATTTTTTTAACATATCAGCATGACACAATCATTCATTAAAAGGTTTGGGGGGCAAATTACCCTTCCCCATCGGGGGTATATTATCAAGTATGGTATCCAGAGAAATATTTTTTCAAGCCTTTTTCAAACCTTTTGCTTACGGGTGAGACAGCCTCAATACCTAACGAAGAACCTCTTAAAAAGACAGGCATTTGACATATCCTATCCCAAACAGTTCGATCCCCCTTTGCAGGCATTGGCGTTCATGGACGGCAATGGGTATTGAAAAGGAAAACGTATTTTACTGACGAGTATTCTGACTCTTTTTCTTAACACGTTCGAGATGGAGCCGATTTTGATATACTTTCCGTTCAGTCGGCGGAGAGCACTCAGTGGATTTTTGACCGTACGGAGTATAGACCGAAGATAACGCGCTCAACACAATAGAGATTCTATTGCATATTGAGATGTATACACTGAAAAACTGTAAGCGTACTTTTTATGTTATATAAATTACAATTTTGTAAGAGTATTTTTTAATGTTATATAAATTACAATTTTATAAGTTTATTTATCAGATTCGATACTGTCGGTCCACACATTCCGATTCCAACTAAACTGATAATTCAGTGTCGGCCCTTAGGGCCCAACGCCGACCGAACGGAAAGATCGTCGTCGGTCTCCAGGGACCAACACCGTCTTGAACTTATTAATTTACTAAAACTTAGAATATATCAATATAATCCCGTTACACATATAAAACACTGATTTTCATGCAACATATTATATATATATATATATATATATATATATATATATACTACTACTATTTAAAATCCCCACACATAAAATCACAATTCTGCACATAAAATATTCTCAATTGTGTTCCCCGTAATATAATACAATACATTATTAATTTTCTCCGATTTTCTTCCCTATCACGATATTTGAATCCTGCACTTTTCTCTACATGCACATTGCATATGGCATAACAATTGTGGTAACATCTATTTTCTTAAATGTCCTCATTTCCTTACGTTAAATTTATTTTAACTTTTAAGATTTTATTTTAAAATCATTTCAAGTTAATTTTCTTTTAAGTTAATTTTATTTTAAATTTTCCTATCGTGCACATTAATTTCAATTTATTCACAAAAACAAAATTTCAGTTATTTTATCAATTATTTTTATTTCGAATCCTGGTCATCGGAACCTGGTGCGTGGATTTATACCACACGTTCGGTCAGAACGCAAAAAATCATTATTATTATCCATCATTAAAGTGATCTCCGACATTGGCCGTGTCGAATAAAATACATATAATCAATCAAATAAGTATTAATTAGAAATGATTGGAAATGGGGACAGCGAACAAAACTTAAAACAATAACACATTTATTTACAAAAGAAATAAGAACATATTTAATTGATACTCTCACTAAACCATAATTATTCCCCATTAATATTCGTATTGACATTCACGTCTATTTTCATTGTAACAATACTTGTTCCGTGCCATACGCACGCTTATCATAATTATCCACATTTTTGGAAAATACAATTAAATTCCTTCATTAAGATTACATTTAAATGCACACTAGTAATAACATTATGCATCTATCAAAATACAATTGCAATAATCTACACCCTGGTTAATTCACTCAAGTGTGAAAGCTAATATGATGTCGAGAGAGAGAGAGCGCAGTGACATAACGTCAACAGATTGAGTGTAAAGGACATGCATTGCGTACCTTTAATATTTCGTTGAACCGTCATCTGATGCGGGGTTCTCGGGCGAGGAATCATCGGTTGACCGTCATCTCTGCAGTCGTTTTCAGGAGACCCTTCTCTCCAAAATCCCAAAATCAATTATCGTCTCTTTTCTCAAAAACTCACTCTCTCTCTCTCGAACATCCGAAAAATGTCACCTCCTACACAATTACGCGCCAGGTCTATTATTGGTTCCCCCAAATGAAGCCCTGGTATTTTGATTGGATATCAAAGGATTACGTCCAGCTATTGGGTGCTGTGATGGTAGGGGGTTGGTTAGCACCCCAGAATTAATGTATGGCATCTGGGCCAAAATTCCCACGTACCCGGGAGCACGTGCGGCCGAAAACGGTCAAGGGGTCAGCTTTCCCCAATGGCGCCCTGCTGTGAGCCCCTCTGAAACTGAGACTTCTCTGTCTATTTTTCGAAGAAGCGTTGTTTCTTCACCCTTTTGCAGGTGTTCTCTGAGGGAATCATATATTTGTTATAAAAGAAGTACAGGGACCATCTTTAGAGGTTGCGATCCCTCCACAACTTTCAATGTCACATATTGCCATGTAACATTCACCCCCCTTTCTTAAATGAGAAACAGGAACCGGAGATTGACGTAAGACCTGTAAATCATATATACATATACAATACAACTATACTATAAAACAAAACAATGTCATCTAGATATTGAAAAAGTAAAGCACAATAATTTTCTAGGAGAATCGTCTATTTGTTATCATCTTATATGTTGTCTACGTAAAGTGCTGTAAGAATTCCATGTCCAATAATTCACTGTTTCAAAAGTTTTTCTGCTGTGGTAGTAATTCAAAAGTTTTGTATGTTACACTACTGGTTCATAAGTCTTTATGTTAGGTAAAAAAAAAAGTTCCAAAATCTGTATGTTGCACCAAAAGTTTTTCCGAAATTGAAAGTTTATTTCAGAAAAAAATCAAATAAGAACAAAAATTGAATTCATTGGCTTTTTTTAATAAATGCTTTGCGAGAAAAAAGTCGGAACGAGCTATTGAATTGATTTTAAAAATAGTTATAATTCATTATATATATTATTAATAAAAACATTATGTTTTTCCAGTACTTAAAATAGTACTATTTTAAAATAATACTTAAAATAGTACATGTGTTGATTTCTAAAACGGCATTTATTAGTTTCCTAAATATTGATATAATTCTTCCTGTTTCCCAGCATTTAGTTTGAATGTAAGAAATTTTAACCAGATTTATAAAATACATAAATACATTAGAATTTATATTGGTTTATTACAAAATGCTCAATTGACTATGGTCAAGTAATTTATGAAGAACTTGTAATTAATTATTTCCTGCTGCCATCTCAAAATGTAATAAATAAACATTTTAAATTTCTTTAACTTTATTGCAATTATTTTTCTAAAATATCAAAATATTAAAATGATTCGCAAAATGAAAATGATCACGTGTTTATTAATAAACATTGATTTCTTCTAATTTATATTCATATATATATATATATATATATATATATATATATATATATATATATATATAATAAATCATATCTTTTAAATATTTCTATTATAAAGATTAGTCAAAAACTTAGTCTATATTACTTGCTGTAAAAAGTTGAATTTGTCATATTTTTAAAGATATTACTTGAGAATTTATTCAAAAATACAGTTTCCTAAAATCTGCTTTCTTAAATCATGCATTATTTTGCATTTCAAAAATATATATCCTATTCATACTTATTACTTAAATTTCTTACGTTTCAATACCGTTTATATACTCCATACTACCTGAAGTTAGCAGTTCATATGTATTAACTTTTATTAACTATTATCCATGGTCCCATCACAAAAAATGACGTTAATAATAAGTGATGGCTATGAACTAAATAAGTAATTTCTATTAAATATCCATAGTCCCATCACAAAAAATTATAAAACTAATAATTGTGATGGCTATGGGTAAATAATTAATGATTGATACTAATTTCCGTAAAAACTCAAAAACAATGAAATAAATATGAAATTATGAAATTTTACATAATAAAATAAATTGTGATATGTTCCAGTAGTTTGTTGTTTGTATTTGATTTTGTATAGCAGTATGATAAGCTACATTTCTCACAAAAAAAAATAGGAGAATCAATTATGGGAAGTCCCAACATCCGTTTTTCTATTCACTTTAACCTTATTGAGCTTAGCATATGTAAAATGAGAAAATCGCAATTTAACATGATAAAAACACAGCGTATTTTTTCCCATGCTAAGATGAGAAAGAAGAAAAATATATGTTTTTTTTTTACTTACTAGAGGGTTCCACCCCTTTGTTAGCCCAGTGGTTAGCGCATGGGTATTGCACTCGAATGACCCGAGTTTGATACATAGCTCGGCCCAAATTTTTTTTTCCTTCACGAGCACGTTAAATATGTGGATCTGTAAGTCTTTCAGAGAAGTTGGTGGTAGGATACGATTCTGTGGATGCCACCCACACTGGATTCCTGCTTAAATTGAGCGGCTGTTTCCCAGCCGTCTAGACAGATAGATACCTTACACTTTCGGGTAGGTCGGATGGTTTAGGTCGAAGAAGAAGAAATTTAAAAAAGAGTTCCATCCTGCAATAATTCAACTATGAATGTACATGCCTGCAAAATTTCGTGGCCTTGGAATTACTAATCTGTCCAGAACTCGAACTCGCAGCTGAAATCACTTCCTTGTATTTCGTCATTAAATGTTTCCTAAACTGAATTTTAAATCGAAATGCGCTTTATTTCAGTGTGTTTCCCTAATCTTTTTCTACAAGTGTACTAAACGCCCTATATTTGTATGCTATAGATTTTGCGCTACTTAACAGACAAACTTGAAACGTAAAATTTGTCAGGGGCGACGTCAGCTACTTTTCTTTTAAATAGAGACTTATTTCTTATAACACCTGGAAAGGTGGTAAATTAATATATAACTGCGACTTAAAGCGGCTACGTGTGATTTGAAGAAGGCTTCGGATTTTCCAGGATACCCAGACCTGAAAGTACAGCTCCGGTCCTGAAGAAACTTATCGTAAACCATTTTGAGATTTCATAACTCTTTGGAGAGAGTTTATAGAGTTTATTAATATTATTTTATTCATTTATCTTTTTACACTTAGAGGAGTTTTTTAATCTGACGTAATGTTCTTCTAAGATTGATTAAAAAATAAATGTTTTAAAACTGTTATTAGAGGTGAGAAGATTCTTTATAGTAAAATGTTCGAAATGTCAAATGATAGAAAAACATGCGTAGCTATGAGGTAGATTTTAAATGCGGTGTTTAGGTAGATATGTTTAAGATAAGAAAATGTGCAATTTCAATTTTCTCATATTTGCTACTTTAGAGGTGTGCCTACACCAAAATGTTCGGTTTTTCAGTTACGTGAGAAACACCTTCTTTTGAGTGAGATAAAGACCTTGATATGCAAGCCAAGTTTTAAACCAAAAACCCCGAGATAAATCGAATGTTTTAAAATTTTTTCATAGAAGGGGTGCATTCGCAAAACGTTTCGTAAAACGTTCGAATTGCAAAATGACAAAAAAACTTACTTAACAATGAAAGAGTGACTTTACATTCGATGCACGGTTAGACAGTTTAAGAGGCAAAAAGTGCATAATTCCAGTTCCCCTTTACAATTTCAAGGCCCCTTTCATAATTATTAAAGTGTATATATAATAAATTGCTTACTAATTTATCAATAATATTACAGAAAGTGACAAGAAACTAATAAATGGATTTACTCTTCTGTTGTGCTGTTCTTTATATATATGATTATAGAAAACGTATTTTTTTCATTTGTTTTAATATAACATTTGTACACATAC
The DNA here is from genome assembly GCA_951213105.1 of Amaurobius ferox. Lineage (NCBI taxonomy): Eukaryota > Metazoa > Arthropoda > Arachnida > Araneae > Amaurobiidae > Amaurobius > Amaurobius ferox. The sequence goes on along the minus strand of OX578144.1, from coordinate 126,913,704 downwards.
AACGAATAATAAATAATTAAATATTCTCATACTATTTGTTAAAATGTATGTCAGAATAATAAATTTTAATATACTGCAATAATATCTACAACTACTAGCAAAATTTTAGCTACATAAACTGCATTAAAATTAACAGTACTTTTTAAATAAACAAGGGAATAAAGAAAATTTGATTTCAAAATGTAAAAAGCACATACCTATAATAGTAAAAACCTGAGGGGTGCAGCACATGACTTTCCTTATATAATGCAATGAATTTACTTCTTTTATAGTGAAAAAATGATAAAAATATCCACTGTACAGCATTTCTAACTTTGAATTGTACATTTGCGCATGCACACACCCACACACACATCACCTCAAAAACGCATGCGTACTTTTAAAGTACATATTCTAAAGATTATAAGTATATCAAAATATTTATGATAATTACAAATAAAAAAACCTCAGCAGTTACAATAAAATAATAAATGTGAAATTCGCTTTCTGACAAAAGTCAAATAAAGTTTTTATTTCGTTAAGAGGATAATGGTATACCCTTTGTGTGGTCTGAATAACCTTTCCGTTATTATTTCCCTCAGGTTTCATTATAATTTATGTTTACTCAAATTGGCGATCCTAACTGGTTCGGTTATTAGACGAATCACCGACCCAATCAGCATTGTCTACGTTCCTACGGGAGAGTAGGAATAAGTTTCGGTTCGGGAGAGTTCAAAAGGGTGCTTGTCTTGAAGTCGTGCTTGTCTTGAGTGAGCTGGTCCTGAGAGAGTGCTTGTCTTATCTTAAGTAAGTGAGTGTAAGGAATCCCCAGTAATGATGACTGGAAAAGGTCTAGTATTAGGGGTTTGGCCGTAATACGAGGCAGGATAAAAGAATGTCAGTGGTAAGCATAAAAGATTTAGAATCGTCCCCATTTAAGGGTTATTAGCTGGTCAGTTAATGGTAGTAGCTTGTATATTTTTAATGTTTTCTGGGCGTGTGCAATAATAATTACTGTCTATGTCATCAATTGCATTAAACAGGTAGCGGCTGATATTTCTGTGAAGTAAACAATAAATTTAGATTCATTTACTCAGCGAAGTCCTGTGTTATTGCCCTTTGACCGAAAGGTCGGAATATCAGAGAAGTTAAGTTCGAGTTAAGTCACGTTGGTAACAGAGATAAGTACGGATATGTAATCCCGCATGCATAAATATATTCATCCGTAGAATAAAGTAATCCGGAAGAGCCGAGGAAGGAGTTACTTTACACTCTTCATAAAATCACTTTTAAAGGGCAATTTGGTTCAAGAAAGAAATCAAGAATTTTGGAATGTAGTTTTTAAGAATATGTAGCTATGAAATTAGAAGAAAAAAAATCGTTTTTTTTTTATATTAAATTTAACATTTCTGTGTAATGATTCCGCTTAAAAATCTTGCTACCCCAGACAGGACTCGAACCACGGATCTTTATAGCGGCTAACCAACACTCTCCTAGTTCAGCTTCTGGGACGGAATTGTAAACTCTAATCGCAGGAGTGAACTTCGCATTTTCACCCCTCTAATGTCAGATAGAATTGCAACTTGACAATCTGACTGACCACCTCCTGTTATTTTTACCTCAGATGGAGAGTTCTTCATAATGTCCAGGTGCTAGATGTAAAATTCGTACCTTTGAGTATCACTTCTGAAGTATTAAAGAGTGGTCACTCAAACGCGATTCGGAAAACTGTTTCTTTCAGGGCTTTTTGGAGGGGTGTGAATGAAATTATTTTAAGGGGAGTTTTCTATTCACATAAAGAGAAACTAGGTTAATATAAAATGTCTCCGGAGGGAGGCATGTTCCCGAAGGTACGCCTGAAAGAAACATTGCCTGAAAATAGAAAGTAGTCGACCCCTAAGAGCAAAAGATAAATAAGACAAATTATAAGAGGCAAAACAGACTTTTCATTGGACATAAAGAACTGAACTAGGTAGGACTTCTAACATGGGCAATTTCCTAAACTGCACATAAATCGACACTGGAAGCTTGGTGGCAATACCCATACCCAAATCTTTCGTCCGCGTGCAACCCCTGATAAATCTGAATATTACCTTTTCATATAAAATAGTCCTTCAACAGATCTGTATTCCTTAGTTTTTATGTATTACCATCGTCGAAAGCCCTGGTCTAAGCCAGGGTCGTGGCTGGATAGAAGCCGGAGGGGGGGCTAAGCCCTCCAACAAGTATACTCAGATCCTCCCCCTGATAAAATATTAAACGTTTAATAGTGATATGAAATGTAATCCAACAAGTCATCCAAATTTTGCATAAACAATTGCTTTAAGAGAATTACATAAAATATTCCGTTTCAAATATTTTTTTAATTTAGCTAAATGTGTGGTTATACTGATAAATGTATTTAGATATTTAATTTAAAAATCTGATGTGGACAGCCCATAATTTTCCCTGCAGATCCAAATTCATTTTTATATTTCTTCAATAATTCAATAAATTGAGTTTAATTGCAAAAAATAACAGCCATAATTATTTGTAATTACACTTTTGCTTCAATTTCCGTTTTCATTTGGTGACTGGACTTATTTTCAAAAGTGGCGTAGCGAAAATGCGAAAAAACTAAAATATCTCCAGAAAGGATCGTCCTAGTGTATTAGAATTGGTCTTATTCTTTTCATCGAAAACAATTACATGTAAAACGAGCATTTAATTTATATATTTGAGCAGAAGTAGTTTCTTATTTTAAATGCTGACGATTTTTGACGAATAGTTCCAATAACAAATCAGCACCAAGGTAATACACAAATGACTTACCCACCAAATTTTATGAAATTCGGTATATTAATTTGTGTGTTAGAGTGGATACATACATTAGACAGACAGACAGACACAGACGTCACGCTAAAAATAGTGTTTTCGTGTTCCAGAGGTCACAAAACGTGTAGATAAGACGAAAACTCGAATTACGATTTTCGACATGATTTCAATACTTTCCCTGCAATACATTACAAGTCGCTTCTGGGTCACCCTAGTGCTGATTAGATTTTGGTACGATTCAGAAAAAAATAACCTGCCTTTTATTGCGAAATGTCCCTCAAAAATCGTCAAAATCTAAAATAAAAACTACGTATGCTTAAATATATCCATTAAATGCTCGTCTTATACGTAATTTTTAACGATGGAAAGAATAAGACCAACCCCATTACACTAGGACTAGCCGTTCTCGAAATATTTTATATTTTTCGTGTTTTCGCTACGCCACCTTTAAAAATAAGTCCAGTTACCAAATGAGAACGAAAATTGAATAAAAAGTGAATTATATTTAATTAAAATAAAGAGAACGTAAATATAAGTCCTGCAGGGAAAGTCATGTGCTGCCCACATCAGATTTTTTATTTCATTGTGCACTAAACTGGGTTTAATCGCAGAAAATAATATGGGTAATTTTCTGATATTATACCCAATTAGTTTTTTTATTGCATCTTCGTTTCGTTTGACAAATTAATTCACTTTAAATTCTTCAGGTCCTTAAAATTCCAAAAATTGCAATATCTCGAGAACGGTTTATCCTACCGTCATGGGGTTAGATTTATTCTCTTAGTTGCAAATTTTACATGTAGAACAAATACTTAATTAATATATTTCATCAATTTTAGTCATTTATTTCAGAGTTTCACTATCTTGCACATGAAGTATTTTAATTAAATCGAATATATTAGATTTGAGGGTCATTTTGCAAAAAAAGCAGGTTCTTTTTTCCGAATCGTATCAAAAACTAACCAGCAACAGTGTATCATACTAACGACTTATCTGCCAAATTTTGAATAATTTGATCAATTAGTTTGTCAGCTAGAGAGGATACATACAATTTTTGCAGGTAATTTCGCAATAAAGGCAGGTTCATTTATCCCAAATCGTACCAAAATCTAATCAGCACCAGTGTCGCCCGCAAGTGACTTATCTACCAAATTTTATGAAATTTGTCGATTAGTTGAGTTAAATTGGATATATATAATTTTTGCGGACCATTTCATAAAAAAAATGCAGGTTCTTCTTTTTCGAATTGCATCAAAATCTAATCAGCACCAGCGTGACCCACAAGTGACTTAACTACCAAATTTTGCAAAATTTGATCAATTAGTTTTTCTGTTAAAGTGGATACAGGCAATTTTTGCGGACCATTTCGCAAAAATAGGCGGGTTGTTTTATCCCGAATCGCACCAAATACCAAAATCTAATCAGCTGCAGAGTCACATACAAGTGACTTACCTACCCAATTTTATGAAATTCGGTCCATTAGTTTTTGACTTAGAGTGGATACATACATTGCACAAAGAGGCGAGCGCACACACACGTCACACTATTAAATACTTTTTTCCTATTCTAGAGGTCATAAAACATGTAGATCCGTCGAAAACTCGAGTTGCGATTTTCGGCATGATTCCAATACTTTCTCTATATATTACCACGCATTGCAGAGAAAGTAAAAATATGCAAATGCTTTTCCTTTTTACTGTATCGTTCAAATGCATATATTTTTACAGTAAAATGTGAATAAAAACGAAATTTAGATGATAAAAATTTATTAGTAAAATGTTAAAATTAAGCATGTTAAATTATAAACTGCAAAGACTACACTTTTAAGAACAAAACTTATCTTTTTTAATATGACACCATTTAAGAACTTAAAATAAAATTTAGAATTAGGCCAGAACGCTTTCGAACATCATAACGTTCTTCATCAGTGGCAAAACAATAAAATAAGAAAAACGAGACTTTATACAGTTAGAAACCGTGAAATAAAAATTTGCAAATGAATTGTCGGATTATCCGAGATAATCCGATCCCCTGTCTTTTTCTCTTAAAACAATTGTATTTACTGTTTATAATTTAATACATTTAGATTTGTTTCCAAGCATTTCGATGAAATGCTTTAGTTGACCAAGATATATATAATTGACCAAGATATATATAATTGACCAAGATATTGAAGACCAAGATATTGACCAAGATATAAAAGAAAACAAAGTCATAAACGAAGTCAGGTTCTAAATCTGATAGAATTCACCAGGAAGATTATTAACTCTTTCTTCGTACACTTTATCCACATTATCTCTTCAAACTGCCTTTCTTCAATTTTTTTTTATCATTCTTACATAGCCACTGCTGTTGCCAGGTTTTATTACAATTTCCTTATTCCTAAAAATAATTTTCTTATCCCAGTAGAGTGGGGTTCTCAGAAGGGGGGGGGGGGTATATTGGCGAGGATCTGTGAAGATGGCATTGAAAGAAATGCAAAATTCAACAATTGTAGAGAAATATCTGTAGTCTTCTTGGGAAGATTCAAGCGAAAGAACAAAAGTTTTATTGCTATCGGTTCAAAAATATCTGAAAACCAAACACGAGGATTGCATAAAAATGTCAAAACCATATCCAAAATAAGAAAACGAATAGATAATTTTTTCAAAGAATAGACAAATGGTAAAACGTAAAACAAATAGCGGCAGGAGCAGACAATATATCTAGAAATAAATATTGAAAATAAAAGTTTTAAGCTATTAATTCCATTGCAGTGATCCTGATTAGAAGATAAAATAAAAAAATGCATCAATCATAGTATTCGAATGTGATACAATTCATTGAATATTTATTTACTCATTTTTTCCATATTGTTTCCATCATATGTTTTCTGTGATATCGCGCATTTTTTTTATTTTACATACATGCACATTAAAATCTATAGATAAATTAATAGAATGGGTCAAAAATTTGAATCCATCATAAATTCCATTTTAAGTTGCTTATGGGTTTATATGTTTTGAGCATCTTTTGAACACGAGCGTTATCGAAGTTATGTCAGAGTGTATGTGTGTGTATGTGTGTGTATGTGTATGTGTGTGTTGTCAGTATGTGTATGGCAGTCTGTGTGCAAAATGTCTCAAATTAGTAAGCAGGTCTCTCTGTAAGGGAGACCTGCTCACCTACCCATATACCATCTCCCTTTCACAGCATGGTTCTTAATTAGCTATTTCACTTATTTTATTATTAATCTTCATAATTTAAATTATTTTAGAAAAAGAAACTATTTTACCCTTGTTTGTTTCGCTTACCAACCGCGTCTTTAAGAAACGCCTTTTAAAAAACTAATGAATTAGCATTTATAATATATCTTTGACACGTTTAACACCTTAACTAATAGAATCGCTTACTTAGCTATTTTTATATGATGCCAAATAGCCGCAAATGTCGCCAAATTAGCAAAAATTACGCTGGAGTTACGAAAATGACGTCTAATTGATGAACAAAAATTAACATATTTTAGAAATATGTTAAAAATATTTCCAACTGTCAAGTTACATTTAGCAAATTATAAGTTAATCGGGTACTTTAAAATAACTTTACACGTTGTCATCCGAAGTCAAAAAACATTGTGTCTATCATTATTTCACATTGAAAAAGTAAAGTATTTTATGTAAAGTCATGTGCTGCCCACAGCAAATTTTGTTTCAGAATCATTATGCTTTAAAATGGCAAGAATAAAACTTTTCAAAACATTAGTTATCTTGTACAAATAACAAGGAGAAACAGTTGTGGTCACACTTGACTCTCTCTTTAAACCAATTATATTTGCTCCAGATTGATACAATTCTCTGTTGAATGCATTCTTTATTTTTACCGATATAAAATATATCTTTTCTTGTCTGACATTATTCCTTTGATCGTTCTTAAATCCGGACTCTGACAGCAGCTGTCACTTTCTCCAAAGATGGAAATTTCAAACGAAAATTTTATCCAGGTTGAATTGTTCTCAAGTGAAAAGAATTTGTAAAAAAAAAATCTGACGCGGGCAGCACATGTCTTTCACTATATAATGCAGTGAATTTACTTCTTTAACAGGGATAAAAGGATGCATAAGATCCACGGCACAGTGCTTTTAACGTTGAATTGTATTTTTGGAACTTTTCCGGGTGACAACATGTAAACCTATTTCGAAGTGCTCAATTAACATATATTTCGTACAACTCTAAATTGACAGTTATCAATATACAGGATATCCCAGAAAGATTGAAACGCGCTTCAATTCTTTACCTGTTGGAGTAAGTGGTCAATGTAAATTGCAAAAATATTGAAAGTAAGGTAGGAAATAAGACTACGTTAATGAAATAGTCCTCCAATTAATTGTCAAAAAGTTTCACTTTTAAAACTTTCATAGACCTCCTTAGACAAATTTTATCAATCAGAAAATTTTTATTTTTCATGAAGCAAGATCGTTAAGAAAACCGCATATCTGTATCTTTAAAATCAAATGAATTATGATAAAGGAAAAAATCTGACTTATGCCACTTTTACGTGCCTTGTGAAAGGCTGTTTCATGAGTTAAAGTAAAGATCATAAACAAATTGACGATGGAAATTGTTTAGATCAAAAATACGTTAATATGTGTCAAAAAATGTTTATCACAAATACATCTAAATAAAGCATTATACAGACAGAGATGATATAAAGCAGTGGTACTCACTACGCGGTTGGATATCTAATGTATTATAGTCTGGTTTTATCTCTTTTGTGATATGTTCCAAATTTACATTTCTAATTTGATATAGGGTCCCCATATTCACAATGTGCAATTTTCAATTAAATATAACTCGCTCCATTTTAAAGATACAGATATGCGTTTTTTCGAATGGTGTACACAGAACAAACGGATGTTTAAAATAATTTAAGTTTGTATAAGTAGCGCAATGGCATCAGGGTAAGCTTAAGGCAACATTTCATGTGAAAGCCCCAGGCCGTCCGGCTCGTCCAGAGGACTTGGAGCAACAAGATGGACGACCGGGGCAACATTTCATGTGTGGAATTTTAATAACTACGAGATTACAACGTTGAAGTATATCAAAATTATGAAATACAAAAAAGAAACTAAGTGTAGCTCCCCCCCCCCCATTTTATGCATTTTAATCTGTGGGCATCTGTTTCATTTTTATTCGGTATTCGATGTTCGAAATTTTCAGCAATAAAATGTAAAATTGTTAGAAACCGAAAATATAACCACACACTTTTCGTCTCATCACCATCGAATAAGTATCTTTCTAACAAACTTAGAACGGAATCCATACGATTAGTAGACAATTTTTCGCAAATTCTTAAACATTAATACATAATTTTCTTCTCTTGCAGAGACATTAACTGATTCTGTCATCTGTTTTGTAAAATTATTCACTTCTTGTTGGAATCTATGCATATTTTTTTCCTGTAGCGCATGTGTATTGCAAAGAACATATCTGTATATTAATTCCCACTAAATTTCAGTTCTTTGTGTTTGTAGACATTCTGCTTTGATTTTTCATTATTCACTAGAAAATGTACCCGGCATTACTAGGATTTCAAAAAAGCAGTCATAACGTAGCTATGAGTGCGTGCAACCATGCAACAGAATTTTTATTTTATTTATGTTATAATGAACGCATTCCTAAAACGTTACTTGGTTTCCAGGAATCCGCTGTGAGTTCCGGTGCAGTATATACCAAAGGTTTGCCTATTAAATCCTGGGCAAAGGCGGGTATATTTTCTAGTCACAAATAATCCTCTTTCATTATTTCACAAAGCCAAAGTGTGAGTCAATGTGTGTAGTGAATTCTCTTGACCTGTACGCAGAGGGAAACTTAACTTATAGCGCAATTCATTCGTACTAGAATCCTTCAATGCTGGATTATGCCGCTAAACCAGAGAATGTCCAAGAGCGTGGCTTTTGGAGAAACTGGACATTGAATTTTGTCATTATTGGAACTCGACGTGTAATAAATTGGTGAATTGATACTGTGAGGCCAGAATATGTCCTCACATGAGACATTTTTATTGCAATATTTTATGGTACCCAGAACGGCTAACAAAGCTCGAGTCCAGCTGGCGCCGGTGTTTACAACAACGTGAACTTTTAGGTCAAATACTATAAATTTGGGTGTCCCAGGCCAAAGGGGCTGAGAGGGGTCTTGATAAATGTCAAGTGATGCCATTGGGTTCAGAAGAACCAATGAGCACCAAGGGGAAGAAGGGCGAAGCTACCTTCCCCCCCCCCCCCCGCCGAAGGAACCACAAGTCACTCTGATCTAAAATGTGGTAGAAGTAACTTTGATACAAAATGTTGCAGAAGTAAGTTTGATACGAAATGTTGTGGTGGGAGTCTGATACAAAATGTGGCAGCAGTTAGACATATACAAGGAGTGCTGTTATAGACGAAAGAGAGTGCAGTTGGAGATGCGAGCCACACACCCCAGAGTTGTGGCAAGACTGATGACAAGCCCAAGATTAAACTTGAAGGTATGTCCTCATGTGCTTAGGTCCTAGACACTTTAGAAATCTAACTAGTACTGGTCACATATCCCCCATAACTCGAGTAATTAAATGATAGTTGATAATTATGATAAATTGTTGTTAGTGATAAATTGATGTTGTAAATAAATTATATTGTTAAAGTTAAATAGGCTAGTCTTTTTACAATGATTAATGAATTCTTTTCAGGACTTACACAAAAGGAAAAAATAATTGGAGGGTTTTGCGGCACAACAACGAGCGATGTACGTTTAAATGTTAATTCCACTTTATGAGATCAAAGGCCACGTTTTTAATAATTAAAATTAATATTAATATAATCTTTAAACTTAATCATTTCAATTTCCACGTCCCACAGATACACGTACAAAATACGTTTTCCCTTCATAGAATGAGTCCTCTTATGTTTTTGTGTACCATTTTTATATTCATTCAACAAAGAGGATTCTTTACCCGGCACATTCAGAAGGAAGTGTCTCTTCTACAGGGTCGAGTAGCATTATTGTGACCATTTGTGACGTCAACAGCGCGTAGCCAATGAAAGAAGGCACATGTCGTAAGCTGGTTTGATGGGCATATAAGGTGTGGTGTAGGCATTCTGAAAACATATCACTCAGAATAAACTTATTGTTTACAATCATATCATTGCACCGGCGTTTTTGTATGCTTGCTCCTTCTGGGCTGGTCACCCAAAATAAGCTTATTGTTTACAACCAAATCATTGGACCGACGTTTTTGTATGCTTGCCCCGTCTGGGGATCGGCTGCAAAACCGCACATTGAGAAATTGCAAGTATTCCAAAACAAAGCATTACGATGCATTGTGAATGCTTCTCGATTTGTACAAAACGAAGTCATTCACCATGACCTCAAAGTCTCTAACATAGATCAGATTCCTCGCTTCACTCGAAATTTTTACTGGAAGAATTCAAGCAGGCCATGTTTGAGAGACGCAGATCAAAACTACGACAACTCTTCCCTTAGTTATCTAAGGGAGCGGCGTCCACGTAATCTTCTGGTCGACCCATTAAAGGTCCCCTGGAAAAAGCCGAGATTTGCGTCTCCCCAACCTGGGGTCACCTAAAATGAATTTGATCTGAATGACGACGATAGATTGCGTCACATCCGCGCCTGATCGTCATTAGATCGAAAACCCCATGATTACTTATTAGCTAGCTGTTTTTGACACCAGCCCGCTTGCAATCCACTTTAATTGTTTCTCTTTATAATATTTTTTAATTAATTTGTAATCTTATGCTCTCTCGTTGTCTTTCTTAATTATAACTTTAATTTGATTTGACTTTTGTATATCCTACCAAGTCTGAGCTTCCCTTTCACGCCGCCCCTTTACCTCTCCCAGGCCGTTGACCAATCCCAAGACAGCATCACCAACCAGTAACATCGTCAATACATCTCCATCTACATCCTGTACAGGAATGAGGGGAAAATCTACAGAAATGAGAAACATACAGAATTGGGCGTTTACTTATATTCGATGTGGGGATAAGTGCAACCGCACAGGCGCCCCGTAATGTTTCGTCTTAGCTTAGCATATCACTCATTGCTGTCATAGCTAAAAGGAGTGATTGATCAGATTTGAAAAAAGGGGGTGATTATCGGGTTTCGGGCTAAGTGTGGCAGTATTTCCGAGACAGCGCACTTTGTAAACAATTCGTTTGCTGCTGTGGTTAAAGTGTATCCTCAATTTAGAAATGGCACCATAGTTAATAAGTGACGTGGAAACTGTGGAGCACCAAGCGCCATTGATGTGAGAGGTGAACGTCAGCTACGGAGGTTCGTGAAGATCAATCGCCGAACTGCAGTGGTTGATCGTCGAACTAGAGTGGTTGATCGCCGAGCTGCAGTGGTCACTTCCAACCCGTCTAGCTGCTGTCCACGCTGCATGCGGAGGTTACTCCGGATATTTGATGGTGGTCCCAACAATGTGATTAGACTGTGTATTAAAAATACGTAAACTTTAAAGTATTAGAATATCATTTTTTGTATGTGTTTTGTGTGTGATTTTTAAATTTTTTAGAGCCCGCGGCGCCCTTACCCAACCACATTCTTTCAGCGGATCCTTTGTGGTTGCAATGAACACACTGGTTTCCCAATGGATACATTTAGTGCATTTAGTCTTCATAAAATCGGAAGATGAATGATAATAGCCAGGGGGCGCTGTGGGCAGACGTGTTTATCATTCAAGGAGCGCCAGAACTCCGAAGCACACCTCTTTTAACCTACTGGAGTAAGTAATGTATGCTATATCTCTATCGTAGTACTACATAGATTTTTTAAAAAACTTTTTGTACCTTTTATTTTGTTTATAAACTAGCAGTATACCTGTTCTTTGTACGGAATATACAATATAAAGAAATTTAAAATGCTCAATAGATTTAAAGATTACGAGTTAATGGATTATATACATTATTTTTTAACTAACTTTACTGAACAATTATCGTTTGCATAAGGCTATCTCAATAGAGCATTTAATAGTGTGTTTTTATGATTATCTCGATAACCCCCGGTCCTAGAAACCCGAAACACAAACACTATTTTAAGTAGGGCTTTTCCAAATATATCCCGAAAGTTTCATCAAATTCTGTGCAGTCGTTCTCCCGTGATAATGAAACAAACTCACACACAAAGAAACATATTTACAATTTTATTTATATAGATAAAAGTTTACTAAACTTGTTTTCAAAATAATCTCTGAAGTTTACATCTTACTTGAAAGTCCAACGTAAAAATAAACAAAGTCATGTCCTTCAAAAACTATAAAATTCCCTTGTTGTAAATGCAGATGAGTTGAGTTGCTTTAGATATTATTTTAATTTTCCAATCTGATATCTTTTCTGGATGGTGTTATAGCATTTTCTCCATGAAAAGGTTGGAGAATAATAGATGTTTCGAATGACTTCGAGAATTGGGGGCAGACGTTTCCTATCATCCATCATAACAATTGTTTCTTCTGTCATACATCAGAATCGAATCATTTTCCGAAGAAATTCATATAGAAATAGTTGAAATGGTATGAAATAATACCAGGGTTACAATGGTTACAAAGAAATTTGTTTGAGAAGTATTGATCTCGGACGATATTTACTTTCTGGTTCTATGTAATATAATATAGAGAAAGTATGGTTTTCACGAAAATTTTCGAATTCAAGATTTTAATGCCAATATATGTTTTAAGGCCTCCTGAAATCGTTTTGAATATTTTTGGAGTGATGTCCGTCTATATGTATGTATGTATTAATGGTCGATGTTTTGTGTATGTGTATGCAATAGCGGCCTCAAATATTGATGGAATTTCACAAAACTTTATCTCCGGCTCTGTTATCATAAGATATAGAACTAAATAGAATTTTTTTTAATTCTAGGGATAACTTTGAAATTTTATATTTTTTAACATGGCAGCATACGACACAATTTGAGATAATCAGGTATAAATGGGGTAATTTACTGGCCAATGATCACGAGGCTTCATAGTTTCAATTATTATTGTGAAAAATAGCTGCGATACAATTATTTTTGTTAGTAACGTCATTAGCCCCCTCCCCCTCGGGGGGGGGGAAGGGTGCAAGTTATTCCCTTGGGGAATAAATTGTCAGGTGTGGTATCAATCGAAATGGTTTTAAAGCCGCCATTTAAAGTGAAGGGTAACACGCTAAAATTGTAATCATTTAGATCCACGATACCGATTTTTCAAAATGTTTGTTCTAAAATTTGGGGGAAGAAAATAGGTTATTAAAAAATGGTTTCTTATATGAAAAAGTCGAGTTGTGCCCCATTCCAGATAATTTTTTATAAAATAAGGCATAAAACATTCTTATTCTCCCTGCATTAATATGTGATAAAGAAAAGTATTGTCAGAAAATTTGAAATTATACTAGCCGAAAACCCGTTGGAAATCAACGGTCTCGCAATAAGCAACCCCTGAATATTATCATTTTTGTAATAATTCGCGTTTCACATTTATTCGGCAAATCGAATATTTTAGTGTGCGGAACCTCCTAAAGAAGAAAATATTGTAAATTTTAAATTGCTCACGTCTTCCTTTCGAACTATCTACCAATACACCAAATTTAAATCCCTATCTCATCCCGAAGCATACTATTTTATCATCTCCCCTTTCGAACGTTTTTCTGTGGAGCACACACATAAATGATCATTTTTGAAAAACTATGTTCGCCTTAGGTTTCTTATCAGATGATTGATCCATATACCAAATATCAAGTCTCTATCACATTTAAAGGAAACGAGTCTTATTTATTCCGAAAATCGAACATATTGGTGTTCGGCATCCCCTAAAGTTGCAAATATTGGAAATCTGAAATTACACACTTTCTTCCTTTCAAACTATCTACCAGTACACCAAATTTGATGTCTCTATCCTATTGTGAAGCATGTTTTTCTATCAATTCATATTTCAAACGTTTTTCTCTGTTGCACCCCCTTAAATGATCATTTTTGAAAAACCGTAATAATCTTAGGGTTTTTTTATCAAATGATTAGCCCATATACTAAATTTCAAGCTTCTATCACACTCTAAAGGAGGCGTTTTTCAGTTGCTCGTGAAATCGAACATTTTAGTGTGCGGCACTCCCTACAATAACAAATGTTGGAAAACTGAAATTGCACACTTTCTTCCTTTCTAATTATCTACAAGTATACCAAATTTGAAGTCTCTATCTCATCGCGAAGCATGCTTTTTCTATCATTTCACCTTTCGAATGTTTTTTGTGGAGTACCCACCCCCCTTAAATACACATTTTTGAAAAAATCCATTCTTCTTGGGTCTTTTATAAAATGATTGGGCCATATACCAAATATCAAGCCTCTATCACGTTCTAAAAGGAGTGTTTCTACTTCATTCCGAAAATCGAACATTTTTGTGTGCTACACCCCCTAAAGTAGAAAATATTGGAAAACTGAAATTGTACACTTTCTTCCTTCAAAATTATCTACCCGTACACCAAATTTCAAATATCTGTCTCATCCCGAAGTATGTTTTCTTATCAATGTACCTTTCGAACGTTTTCCTCTGGGGCATCCCCTTAAACAAACGTTTCTAAAAACTATAATCGTCTTGGGTGTTTTTATCAAATGATTATTCCATATACTAAATTTCAAGCCCCTATCAAATTTTAAAGGAGCCGTTTCTCATTTATTCGGTAAATTGAACATTTTGGTGTGCGGAACCCCCTTAAGTAGAAAATATTGGAAATCTGAAATTGCACACTTTCTTCCTTTCGAACGCAATTCCCCATACACCAAATTTGAAGTTTCTATGGCAAAGCATGCTTTCCTATCATTTCACTTTTCGAATGTTTTGGTGTGGAGCACCCCTCTAGAGAACATTTTCAAAAAATTCGATTTTTCCAGGGGGTTTTATCAAACGATCGAGCCGTGTACCAAATTGCAAGTCTCTATCTATTCGGGAAGTGCCTAAAACAGCGTGACAGAAAGACGGACACTTGGCAATTAGTATATACTAGCCGCATACCCGTTGAAAATCAACGGTCCCACATTAAGCAACCCCTGAATAATGTAAATTTTTTAATAATTCGCGTTTCTTATTTATTCGACAAATCGAACATTTAGTTTGAGGCACCCCCAAAAGTTCAAAATATCGGAAAACTGAAATTGCACATGTTCTTCCTTTCGAACTATCTACTTGTACACCAAATTTGAAGTCTGTATCTTATTTCGAAGCATGTTTTTTTTTATCAATTCACATTTCGAACGTTTTCCTCTGGAAAACCCCCTTAAACGAACATTTTTGAAAAATTATATTCGTTTTGGGTGTTTTCATCAAATGATTAGTCTATATTTAAAATTTTGAGCCTCTATCAAATTTTAAAGGGGCCGTTTCTCATTTATTCGGAAAATCGAACATTTTTGTGTGCGACCCCCCCTTAAGTAGGAAATATTGGAAATCTGAAATTACACACTTTCTTCCTTTCTAACGGTTTACCTATATACCAAATTTGAAGTCCCTATCTTATTGCAAAGCAGGCTTTCCTATCATTTCACTTTTCGAACGTTTTGGTGTGCGGAACCCCCTTGAGTAAAAAATATTGGAAATCTGAAAATGCACACTTTCTGCCTTTCGAACGATTTACCCATACACCAAATTTGAAGTCTCTACCTCATCGCAAAGCATGCTCCCCTATCATTTCACTTTTCGAACGTTTTGGTGTGCTGCACCCCCTTGAGTAAAAAATATTGGAAATCTGAAAATGCACACTTTCTGCCTTTCGAACGGTTTACCCATACACCAAATTTGAAGTCTCTATCTCATCGCAAAGCATGCTTTCCCGTCATTTCACTTTTCGAACGTTTTGGTGTGGGGCACCCCTTCTGTAGAACGTTTTCGAAAAATTCGATTCTTCCAGGGGGTTTTATCGAACGACCGAGCCGTGTACCAAATTGCAAGTCTCTATCTATTCGGGAAGTGCCTAAAAAAGGCGTGACAGACAGACGGACAGACAGACGGACACTTCGCAATTAGTATATATAATAATAGATTCTGTAGGCATTAAAACATTTTAGATACCCTCGAAGACAGATCATCTATTTTAAACCGAATTTAATTGTCTGCCTGTGGCCTGTGTCTTTTGTCTGCCTGTGTTTCTGACCATCACATTAAAATAGACACACACTTCATCTTTAAAAACATGTATATAACCGACACAGAATTTTTTTACAGATTAATGAATTGATATAATGGGGTGAAATAAAACAAATTAGAGCTTTCTTATATCTCGATCGTTTAAAAAATGGATAGTCTTATTTATTGTAAATTAGATAGCTCAGACCGCTGAATATCTAGTTAAAAAAACTTCAGTAAAATACAGCATAAAACAAATTACTAACTATATCATCTTGTTCAAAGGCAAATAAAACCTCTTTCTCGGGATATATAGACAAAACAAGTACATCAACAGCGGCAAAACAGACACTGCCTCTGTTAGTGTAATCTACCTGTCTCTTTACAGTTAAAAAAAGGCTGGTCTGGTTTTTTACCTTCAAAATCGGCTGATAAGGTGAGTAATTTATTTTATACTGCGTTTTATTAAAGTTTTTATTTCACAGCTATTATATTAATACAGATTAAAACAGACATACAAAAACTGTCATGGAATTTGCTTAATTTTTGAAGAAATATCGTGCCTTATGTGGAATCACTATTAGCTGGAGAAAGGTTAATAAGATATAATTCTCTCTTCCTCAACTCTAAAGTTGTAAGGAACTTCAGTAGTAGATTTACCACTTTGCAATCTTCTCAACCACTTTTCAAGATTACACAATCCTTGCCGTCTCTGGTTACATAGATAGAATGTGAACTACCCTAAAAAGTAGCTGTATGAAGGATATTCTAAGAAAATGTCTACATAATGTTCACTCTAAAGCGCTACTAAAATAATTTTCTCTTCCTCAACTCTAAGGCTGTAAGGAACGTCAGGAGTAGATTTATCACTTTGTAGACCAAAGACCGCACACTCTTTGCCGTCTCTGGTTACATAGTTAGAATGTGTATTACCCTCAAAAGTAGTTGTATGAAGGATATTCTAAGAAAATGTCTACATAATGTTGACTCTAAAGCGCTACTAAAATAATTTTCTCTTCCTCAACTCTAAAGCTGTAAGAAACGTCAGGAGTAGATTTATCACTTTGTAGACCAAAGACCACACAATCTTTGCCGTCTCTGGTTACATAGTTAGAATGTGTATTACCCTAAAACGTATCTGTATGAAGGATATTCTAAGAAAATGTCTACATAATATTGACTCTAAAGCGCTACTAAAATAATTTTCTGACTTTTCAGATAGGAGAATGTATAAAATTAAATAAAATTGTGCCATGCATGCCTGAACAATGTTATATATAAAACATTTATGTAGAATTTTGTTTTATACAAATAAAAAATAATTAGAGTTTCATTACTTTCTCATATGCTTTATTCAGATGGTATGGCAGATTCGAAATGCATTCAGTGACTATAATTTATGTTACGCATTTGTGTAATTGGCAAAATTTCTCTTTGCAGAGTTTCTAGAAATGTTCTTAAGCACGCCGATAACTTTATGAGGAAAGGTGCGCAAGTGTATGCGTTAGGATGATCCATAGTGAAGTAATCATAACCTGATCGAATAAAGATCGTTGCAATGCCCCTCTAGTGAATAATTTAAAAAGTTAGGATAACAAACTCAACAACGAATGATATAAGCGAGAAATGTTAATGACAAAGTTGTAGAAGATTATATAATAAGCTCGAATCGACATAAGGGACGCGCGAAGTCAAATACATGTCAAAAAGTCGTATCATCAAGTAGTATGTAAGATAAAAGTCGTCACTCAGTCAGATCAAGTAAAAGTCGTATCATCAGACTGTAACGTATTAACACCTACCATGCTTACCAAAGTACGCGATAATACGCTTTATTGAATTTAATTGTGCATAGGGAAAGCATTTTGAACAAGATGTATATTAAATTCCTCTGAGTGTTGTTTATTTCAGCATTCTTGAATATGGCAGCAATTCACCTAAATCTATAACACGTCAAATAAATGCCTTATATATAAAACTTTTATTATCGATTCCTGATCATTAAACGATGCTTAACTTTTCAAATAGCTTTTTTCGTCTATCTCGCTTGTTACCGAGCTCTTTATTCTATTTTTAAATTATCCACTTAGTGCGCTGCATACACTTTTACTCGATAGAAAATAGTCATTTTACTATAGATAGCTACAACGTGTACACTCATGGACCTTTCATTACAAAGTTATTTGGATGTTTAAGAAATTCTCTAGGAGCATTGTATATTACAAAGTACATATGCAAAACATATGTATGCAAAGTACACATGCATGCTCTGTTAAGGACGCTACAAGTCCTTTAACGTGATCGACCATAATTACTTTACTATTACATGGAAAGGGCTTTCGTTGACAGAATAGTATATACCAAGTCTCCTAGCTGACATTGGAGATATCAATTATTCCGTACTGAAGAGTGTTAAAAAGCACGAAACAGGTCTACTCATGCTGGTATTTAAAACTTGAATGCTCCAAATATAAGTAATTTGAAACGCCCCATTAGGTGGGATTTGTAAATTTCGACATTCATTCTTCTGTAACCAATCATAAAAATAAAACACTTATTTACAGGGCAGACGATTCTACTTTGCATTGCGTGTGTATTTATGATAAAAGATATATTTATAAAAATTTTCTGGAAGTAAAACTATTTTAAAGTATAACTTAAAATTCACTATTTTTCCACAAATAAAATCTCTCCCTTTTGAATTCAGACAAGCGGAGACAAAATGATATATCTTCATATTTATCTACAATTTCTATTTTAGAAACATTTGTGAAGGACGTAATAGTTTTCTTATCCAATGGTTTCTTCTAGAGACGTTAGTCAATTTTATGTACAGTATAAATAATTTGAAAAATTGCTGAGACTTTTCCGATCATACATCATAGCAACCATTTGTTATCACACGTTGATATCTGGGAAATTTTCGAAGAAATTCAAAAGTCAAAAGTTCTAAATAATACTACAAGTCTACATTTATTTTAGGAAGTAAAATAGTAAAATTTTTCCTGAGATCCGTGTTTCCTATTTTATTCTCTGGATAAAATAAAGGAGTACATCAGTGTCACGTATATTGTGTTTGGTTTCTACATGTGTTTTTTTTTTATTAAAATTTTTATTATCTTTGAAAGTATTATTTCTTATACTATTTCGCATATATTTCTTACATAGCAAAAGAGTTTGCATTATTTGAAATAAATAATAAAAGCATCATAGACAACTATGTTTGATGAAAAAAAATCATTCTATATTTAATATTTCACAATATCTGTATAATAATTATCTTAATTTTTTTGTTTTATCAGAGTCCCCAGAAGTCTACTTTTACCTAGAAGGCTGAATATATGCCCACTTAAAATTATCGCCCACGGCACAGAACCTAATGGAGCCGAAATTACGATTTGTCGAAAAAAAATTTAATGAGAGAAAAAAATGTTTTTTTTTAAAAGACTTTCCAGATCTCAAACTCCCCTCGTTAACGTAGAAAACTGCAGACTTTGCACACTTAAAGAATGTGTATATCTGTTTCTTGTTCTGTTTGTCGGTATAGCGTAAGAATTTAATGACCCTACAGCCTTGAAATTTGATACAGAGGTGCCTCGACTTCAGAAAGGAAGCACTTTTCAAATTCATGTTTGACAAATTCGAATTAGTTGTTTAGTTATTAAGCGCCTTTATCAGCTTTTCACTTATTAATTTAGTTGTTGCAGCGCCAGTTTGAGTGCCATAGAAGCGCCATTCGCACAAATCAGTTCTTAACGTTCAAAATTATCAGATTTTCTGTTCATTATTATTGTAGAGTTTCTGTCTTGATGCTGTCGGAAATATCGAAAAACTGTATTTTCAATGAGCTTTAAACCGTATCCGTAAAGCAATTCCATCATATTTAGAAAATTTATATTTCATTTATATAGTGTAACGTCCGGAAATGAATTGCAGCACAATTCCAATTTTTGGCAAAAACCTTGTGTGGCATCCTTGCATTCTAATGAAAAAAAATCTGATGTGGGCAGCACATGACTTTCCCTATATATTACAATGAATTTACTACTTTTACAGTCAAAAAATAATGTATAAGATCCGCGGTACTGTGTTTTTATCATTGAATTGTATATTTAGCGATTTTCCGAATGGCAATATGTAACACTATCTCAAAGTACTCAATAAACTTATATTTCGTGCAACTCTAAACAATTACAATATTGATAGTATCCTCAATAAGCGATAGATAGACCATTTATTAAAATATTTAATAATTAATTCATCAATTAGGCATCATTTTTGCAATTCTGAAGCTATTGTCAATCTGAAGATAAATGTCGCTAAATAGGCGATACTTTGCTAAATTATTCTACAAATTCGCCAAATGCATCACCAAATGTTACAAACAGAGAGAAGAGATTTTCTTATATACTAGAAGGTATACCCATCATATGACGGAAATCAGAATTTACGAAGCATTACTTCTAATATGGCGTCATTTTTATCAATTTTTTCAACATTTAAAATAGTCGTCAAGTTGGCGACGTCCAACTAAATTTCTCGGAAAGCGTTACGGACAAACGGATGGAGAAATGGGTTATTCTTATAATATACTCTTATGTTCTTTCCAAGATAACAGTCTTCATTTTCATTGATTTAGCGTCATTTTTATCAACTTGGCGATAATTTAGATAATTTGGCAATATCTAAAAATGTCGCCAAGTTGACGACATTCCGTCAAATTCGTCGCCAAAATCTCGCCAAGCGCTATGGATGGAGAAATAAGTTATTCTAATAGCAGAAAAATGACTATTAGCGTTCAAATACAAAAGTATTACCCAAAGTATATTTTCTCGTGAATGGAACAAGCTATCCACGAGAAAGATGTCAACAAATTCATCGCATGATAGAACATATGAAAAATGAACATATTTCACAATAGTTAATGTTTTTTTTTATTTTATGTGAGTTTTTAATAAATTTATTTTAAAAATGTGCAATATCTCAAAACCTTTAGAAGGCAAGCCTGAACCTTTCATGTCATTCGTTTTCTAAAAAAATATTACATAAGAAATGATTATGTGGATAACTTTATTAAATGTCTTGATTTTTTCAAAATTTCACTTAAAATTTAGGGGTTCTGAACATTCGATTGCGTTTAAAAACAATAAGCTTCCAGTATTCACTGATTGCTATTTTTGTACTAAATTTCTTTTGAATTACTCCATTCGTTCGTCAGATATCGGCTCCATAGACTCGCACACACACACACACCACTTGGAAAACGTTTGATTCGTGTTCAAGAATGCTTGAAAGATGCTCTCGCGTCGAAAACTTGAATTCGAATTTTCAACCCCGTCACAATACTGTCCTTATACATTATACAGGGTGTCCCAAAAAGATTGAAACTCGGTTTAATTCTTTACATGTTGGAGATAAGTGGACAATGTAAATTATAAAAATGTTGAAAGTAATGTAGGAAATAAGACTACGTTAACTAAATAGTCCTCCCATTCATTTTTTAGAAGTTACACTTTTTAAATTTTTATACGACCCCCTTAGACAAATTTGGTCAATCATAAAGTTTTTATTTCTAATGCAACAAGATCATTAAAGAAAACCGCATATCTGTATCTTTAAAATTGAGCGAGTTATATTTAATTGAAAATTGAACATTGTGAATGGGCACCATATATCAAATTATAAATGTAAATTTGTGACATATCACAAAAAAGATAAAACTGGATGATAATACATAGGATACCCAACCGCGTAGTGAGTACCATTGCTTTATAAGATCTATGTCTGTATAAGACTTTAATTAGATGCATTTGTGATAAAAAATTTTGACACATATTAACGTATTTTTTTATCTAAACAATTTCCATCATTAATTTGTTTATGATCCCTATTTTCACTGATGAAATACTCTTTCACATGGTACGGAAAATTAGCATAAGTCAAATTTTTTCCCTTTATCATAATTCAGTTGATTTTAAAGATACAGGTATGCGGTTTTCTTTTTATTGATCTTGTTGCATTAAAAATAAAAATTTTCTGATTGACCAAATTTGTCTAAGGGAGTCGTATAAAAGTTTAAAAAGTGTAGCTTTTTGAAAATAAATGGGAGGACTATTCCATTAACGTAGTCTTATTTCCTAGTTTACTTTAAACATTTTTGCAATTTACATTGCCCACTTATCTCCAACAGGTAAAGAATTAAAGCGCGTTTCAATCTAAGGGACACCCTGTATAAGGAATATGTATATAAGGAAAGTAAAAATAATCACTATATTCCTGCATTTTCTATGAAATTTAATGTGAAAACTCTAATAAATTTTCAAAGTTCTATACCTGAACACAGGATCGCAACTTTTCTTACATGAACAGGTTTCTCATGTAAGAAAATTTGTCACTAGTAGCGTGGAATAAGGCTCCCAAATATATTTAGAAGATGGTAACGCCATGTTTCATAACCTGCAATGTTTGACAGAGTTTGACATTCTTTTAGCAGCTTATGTAACGTATCAGATTTTTGGAGCGCTAAAAATGATTTTACTGTAAAATTAGTACAAGCCAAAGGATTTTTAAGGACTGTAAATATTTCCATTTAGAAAACGTATTTTTAAATTTAATTTTTCTGTATTTTTTTAATATATTTTTATTCCTGCACACTGTAACTACGTCCTGTAGCTTGCAGTCTTTTCAAATAAATAAATAAAATAAATTAAGAGTTTACCATGACCCATTTGAATGAGCCCCTTTTTTAGAGAGTATCAATTAGGCGTATTTTGGGTTTATCAAATGCGCCTATTTAGGGCGTATTAATTTGGCTTATTTTGGGTTTATCAAATGCGCCTATTTAGGGCGTATTAATTAGGCTTATTTTGGGTTTATCAAATGCGGCTGTTTAGGATGTATTAATTAGGCTTATTTGGGGTTTATCAAATGCGCATATTTGGGGCGTTTCAAAAGAGTTTATTTAGCTTGTATTACGCCCGCACAGAGGGTAAAAAATGCTCTTAGAACGTTTCGAAGAAGCTTACTTAGGGCGTATCCAAAGAACTTATTTAAGGCGCACTCCACCCATGCAACGATTGAAAGACGTTTTCAGGAAGTAGTAATGGAGCTTATTCAGTGCTTTTAAAAATATATATACCCATTCCGTTCCGAAAGAAGCATCATTTAAGGCGTATCAAAGATGTAGAGCGCATCAAATAGGAAGACTTAGGGCTTATCAAAGATATAGTGTGTATCAAATGAGATTAATTCGGGCGTAATAAAATAGCTCATTTAGAGCACATTAGGCAAAGCGCAAAATTCGTATTTAGGACGTATTCAAGCAAAGTTATTTAGGCATATCAAAATAGATTATTTAGGACGTATTCCACCCGGGTAGAAGCCGAACGGCGTATTTAGGGCGTATCATAAGCGTTTTTAGGGCATATTAAGTACATACAAAGGATAAAGGCGTATCAAACAAGTCTATTCAGGGAGTATCAAAAGAACTTATTTAGGGCGTATTAAGCTAGCGCAGAGAGCGGAAGGCGTATTTATAGCATAATGCACAGTCGTATTAGGGCGTAGCAGTTTGTCTGTATGTCTGTGAAATGTATGTATCCACTTTAGCTAAAAAAATATACGATTAGATTTTACAAAATTTGGTAAGTCAATTATAGGTTAACCCGGTGCTGATTATATTTTGGTTCGATTCAAAAAATACTGTC
This sequence comes from Amaurobius ferox, assembly GCA_951213105.1. Classification (NCBI taxonomy): domain Eukaryota; kingdom Metazoa; phylum Arthropoda; class Arachnida; order Araneae; family Amaurobiidae; genus Amaurobius; species Amaurobius ferox. The sequence goes on along the minus strand of OX578144.1, from coordinate 126,890,077 downwards.
TACCTTTTGTGCGAAATGGCACTCAAAATTTGTCAAAATCTATATTTCAAAACTAAACCTGCTTAATTGTATTGATTAAATGCTTGTTTCGTACGCCAGAAAGAACCAACCCCCGGTTCTCTAGGACCTAAGAGATTTAATTTTTTTTCTATTAGTTTTGTAAACTGACAAAGTTTGATAATGTCATTAAAAAGTGTTTTTAAATTGTATATGCAATTGAAGATAATTTTGAATAAATACATATGCTTGTCATTTTTTGCAATTGAATTCTAATCAATGAATTGTGAAAGAAATGGAGAGCAAATAAATTTGAGCCTGTAAATCTAAAATCTCCATTTTTGTTTTATCTTCAGAGGTAATCTCCCCGTTCCCTTCGTAAAGAACGCAATATTGCAAGAACGGTTCTTGCTAGCCTACAAAAATTTGTATCATTCGCGTTTAATGAAAAATTATGTCTGAAATGATTATATAGTTATTATGGAAGAACCTGATTATTTAGTGATTTTTCAAAGTTATTTGGGTTGTTGTAAATTTTCTTATGCAAGTGTACAGGAAACGTTTATGCCGCTACACGATGAGACACTTTCAGGAGGCCTAAACTTCTATTTAAGGCGTTACGAGGGAGTCTATCTCGCTTCCTGTTAAACACTCTGCATATTTGATTGTTTTTAAAATTAATGGGGTTCCAGTATTCATTAATTGAAATAATCGCATCTCATTATTTTTGCAGCGCTTCATTCTTTCGTGAGATATTGCGTCCACAGATTCGCTGGGACACCCACACACACATACACCCATACACCCACACATACACCCATACACCCACACACCCACACATACACCCATACACCCACACACACATATACCCACGCACATACACTAAAATACATATATACAGCGTAACACACAGAATAATATACACAGTAACATATACACAATAACACACACAAGAACATCACTTTAAAAAACGTTCTATTCGAGTTCGTGGTTGCTTAAAAAGCGCCATTCCCTCAAACACCGATTTTTGGCCTCGCCACAATACTTTCCCTATACTATATTATACTATGTACGTAAAGAAAGTAATAACACCAGTAACTACACAATATATAGATTCTTGCAATTATAAATAAGTCTAAACATATTTATTGTATTAGACGCAACAATTGTTCTAATGAGTTCATTTATATTCCAATGTCGTAATTCTGTATTACTATCTATTTTTAAACAGTTTTTAAACTGATTTATTGTGAACATTTTTTTATGTTTGAACTATCTTTCCTTTCAGAGACGGACATCCGTTGAGGCTTATAAGTCACATAAAATTGTAAACAGTAGTAATAATAAAATAGGCATTTTCTCAGTCGTAAATCTGTGGTTTTTGACTTAGTTCGTATAAAAATGTAACGCATTGTGAGACGAAAGAAAATTGGATTTAAGTTAAAAATAATTAATATGTGTTGAATCTGAGGTCATTTTTTTCGAGTAAAAGATATCCGTATGTTGATGTTTTAGTTTCTTCTTCGAATTTTTAAAACTCTCCTTATAGAATGTTTTTAATTTAAACACCGCATTTTAATCCCAAACGTGAAATAAGTTCTAAAAACTGTGGAAATAATGAACATTTTAACTGCAATACTTTACATTTGTAATTAACCATTAAACCAGACCATTAAGCCTAACCATTAAGCCAGATATTTAGAACCTTTTGCCAGGGACCCTTTGAGGCTTGCGACAAAAGCTTTGTTGGGTTCATGGGATTCTAATGGAAGTTAACATTTTGCTTACGGTTGGGATAGCGTCCATCCCAAACAAAGAACCTCTCAAACAGACAGGTATTTGACATACCCTATCCCAAACAGTTCGAACATCCTTTTCAGACATTGGCGTCCATGGACGCCAATGCCTGCAAAGGAGGATCAAACTGTTTGAGACAGGGTATGTCAAATACCTGTCTTTTTGATAGGTTCTTCGTTTGGGATGGACGCTATCCCACCCGTAAGCAAAGGGTTAATAAAATATAAATTATGAGAAAAAATGAGTTATTCAATTCCCTCTCCTACGCAACAGTGATGTATGGAAAAGTAGAAAGCAATTTTTAATCACACCCATTTATTAACCAAATTCCCGGATATGCTCCGGTTCTGGAGTTATCCCCCAAAACATGTCCCTTTCTTTAACGAGCATGACTGGTAAGGTTGAAAATTCAAAGCATTAAATAATACCACTAAAGGCAACGATATTCCTAATTTGAGCGTTCCAGCTGCTGCGGTTCTCGAGTTATTAATCCAAAACATTTGTACTTTCGTATTGCAGACCCAAAACGAACAGGACCGGTAAATTTAAAAATCCAAAGCATTAAAATATACTACGAACGGCAACTATATGCCGAATTTGAGCTTTCTGTCTGCTCTAGTTCTCGAGTTATTATTCCAAAATATGTACCTTCGTGTAGTAGGCCCAAAATGAACAAAGTAAGATTCAAAATCAGAAGCGTGAAAATCAAAAGAATCAAAATATACTACTTAAAGCAAAAATATGCCCAATTTGAGTATTCTAGCTACTCAGGTTCTGGAGTTATTTCCCTAAACATGTACCTTTGTGGATCTAAATCGGGCAGGACCGATAAGATTCAAACTCCATAAGAATTCAAATATGCCACTAAAGACAGGATATACTTAATTTAAACCTTCTAGCTGCTCAGGTTTTCGAACTATATCATCAAAAATAACTATACCTTCCGATTGTGGACCCAGGACGGGCTGGACCAATAATGTTCTAAATCCAAAGAATCAATTATACTACAAAAAAAGAAAGTCATACTAAATTTCATGTAAGAATGAATAGTGAAACGTGATTAGAACCTGATTAGCTAGGATCTCAATCATTTAAAACGTTACAAATATGTATAATAAATCAGCAGATAGACATGTCATTCCGACAACTGTTGCAGCCCATGTAAAGAATTTCCGTGCTTTCTCTTTCAGCTCTATTTCCAGTAGAACTTTTTCTTACGCGGATAGACACTTTCAGATATGTTTCTAATCTCTCCTGAGTAATACAAGGTGTAAAAAGGAAGAAAACATGACCTATATTCCGAGCAAAATTATTTCAAAATTCTTCATCATTTAGACAGAAAGAAACCATTTTATACATTTATTTTGAATATGTAAATAAAATAAAAATTACTTGATCGCAAATTATTTAGATAGACGGTGTTTATTTTGCCTATCCTGATGACGGTTCGTCCCTATAGATGGTTGCCGCTCTTTTTAGAGATTATCAACACTAAATAATCGTCAACTGGCAAGAATAAAAGAAAAAGACCTTTTTTCTGCTACGCAATTTTGAGATACAAACCATTAATAAAGGAATATAACTACCGTTAGAAATCTCTTTAATATGACTTTTATTAGTCTCCAGAGACATATTGATAAAAATTACTTATAAGGCATGGACTATAACTCAGTTTATGCGAAAGTCCGTTTCGAGGTTAATTAGCTCACTTTATGTATCGGAATATAAATGGCTTAATTTGAGCAAGCGTTGCTTGAAATTGATAAATATCGGAGCTATAAAACAACGGGGTTAGAGCAACAAGTGAGAGTGGAGATTTTGGTACTGTTCTTGTCTGAAAATAGGAAAATGAGATTAGAATTCAATTGATTTTTTTCAACTTTCGCTTTATTTATTTAAAGACAAGTAGCGATTACCCGGCGTTGCTCAGGATTTACCGTGCAAAACTATGATAAAAATTACACCGGAACATATAGGGCCGATTGTGATATATTACCGTTGAATGTATCGCATTTTAGAGATGTTTAAATAAAATTAAAGTTGAAAAGTGTTCCATAATCACTGCTTTATGCATGATTGATCTTTCTTGTGATTTCTTAATACTTTTCGTTGTTGAGTAAACCTGTGAGAAATAAACCATGGTGATAGTTTCCATTTAAATTCATATCTCAAACTTGCGATTTTCAAAAGTGTCTAATACGTTCAATAAACTCCCACAAAACTCAGAGATTTAATTGACTTTCACGTTTTAAACCAACAATGTCCAACCTTTTCCGTTGTGAATCATGGAGTTAGAGAGTAGAACTCTTAGGAAAAAGTGTCGTTTTTCACTAAAATCTCAAGAACCACTGGTCGTAGAAACTCGAAACACGACCTATATTTTAAGTGGGGCGATTTCGAGACTACCAAGATAAATTTCATGAAATTCGGTTCATCCGTTCTCCAGTTATGGTGGATCACACATACATACATGCACACTTTTCTTCTTTATATATATAGATTAATTCTATATAATAATGCACATCACTTGGATAACTAAATGAAAATGTTTTGGACTAATGTTAGTTTTTAATAAATATAGATTTCGTTTTAACTTTCATCGAGAGAAATACATCTTCTTCTTAAATAATAAAAGGCAATGTCTGTGTGTGTGTCTGTCTGTCTGTCTGTCTGTCTTATACACTATACGTTTCGCGACCGCGCGTCGGAGAGCTACGAAATTTGGCAATCGGAGACCCGGGGGGGAGGGAAGGGGACACGTGAAAACCGATTTTTAAAATTTTAATTATTTTTTTATTTATTTAATGTTTTATGCGATTTCGACCTTTTTTTGCCCTTTTTGCCCTTTTTTCTCCACGATCCAGACGTCGTAGAAAAAAACAACTCACACCATCGGAAAGAGCAGACAATTGGGAGTAAAAATATATCAATTTCAAATCTGAATTTCGATTTCTAATATTTTTTAAAGATTTTAAAACAAAACTCACTTTTGGCTCAAAAAAACGATTTTTGGTTTTTAAATTCTCGCATAGTAAAAAGTACTCATAATTTCGACTAATAATTTACATTTTTAGAAAGGTCAAACATCTGGCATTCTTACAAGTCCAATCTGGTCAGGAAATATTCCGTATTGCCCACAGGATCGGGATTTTAAAAGTTTCCGAATTTCAATTTCTTGGCGTTCCGCTCGGCGTGCCGCTTAATTTCTCCCCCGCTGAAGTGGGGAAGGTGGTGGGTGGGGACGTCAAGGTGGAGGTGACGTCACGGTTCTGTATATGCATAGCGATGGGTGGGACAATAAGAAACCGAATTAGTTTTTACTTTCCGTTTCCCGCGCTTCCGATTTTAAATGAAATAAGAGCTTAACATATGCACTGTAGAAATTATTATATTTATATTTTAAATGATGGAACGATATGGATTTTTTAAATGGATATTTTAATTTTATGGATATTTTAAATGATGGAACGATGGATATTTTAATTTTATGGATATTTTAAATGATGGAACGATGGATATTTAAATTTTATGGATATTTTAAATGATGGAACAATGGAATGAGGATGATGGAATTAAGAGCTTAGAGAGCATATGGTCATTTTAAATTGTAAATTAGCGCGCGGGAAGTTAGCGGTAGGCCCGGGTACGATTCCCGCCACTGCCAAAACTGCCGAAGTGTTCACGCGGAATACGATCACGTTAAACATGTGGGCCCGTAAGTCCTTCCGAGAGGTTGGTGGTAGGGGAAGGAGGGTACGGTCCCTGTGGATGCCTCCTTCACAGGGTTCCCGTCTAAATTGGGTGAATATAAAGAAAGTTGCGGAGGGCGAGGCAGCCCAGTGGTTAGCGCTCAGGAATTGCACTCGGTAGGCCCGGGTTCGATTCCCGCCACTTCCAAAACTGCCGCCGTGTTCACGCGGAGTACGATCACGATAAACATGTGGGTCCGGAAGTCCTTCCGGTGAAGGTGGTGGGTGGGGACGTCAAGGTGGAGGTGACGTCACGGTTCTGAATAGAGCTCCTTTGCTCTATATTTATATTTATATTTTATATGATGGGACGATCTGGATTTTTTAAATGTATATTTTAACTTTTGGATATTTTAAATGGATATTTTAATTTTATGGATATTTTAAATGATGGAACAATGAAACAATGGAATGAGGATGATGGAATTAAGCATATGGTCATTTTAAATTGCAAATTAGCGCGCGGGAAGTTAGCGTTAGGCCCGGGTTCGATTCCCGCCACTGCCAAAACTGCCGCCGTGTTTACGTGGAATACGATCACGTTAAATATGTGGGTCCGTAAGTCCTTCCGAGAGGTTGGTGATAGGGAAGGAGGATACGGCCCCTGTGGATGCCTAACCCCACTGGGTTCCCGTCTAAATTGGGTGAATATGTAGAAAGTTATGGAGATTGTCGCGGAGGGCGCGGCAGCCCAGCGCGCGGGAATTGCACTCAGTAGGCCCGGGTTCGATTCCCGCCACTGCCAAAACTTACGCCACGTTCACGCAGAGTACGATCACGTTAAACATGTGGGTTCGTGAGTCCTTCCGAGAGGTTGGTGGTAGGGGAAGGAGGGTACGGTCTAAATTGGGTGAATAAAAAGAAAGTTATGGAGATTGTCGCGGAGGGCGAAGTAGCCCAGTGGTTAGCGCGCGGGAATTGCACGCGGTAGGCCCGGGTTCGATTTCCGCCACTGACATGGAGTACGATCACGTTAAACATATGGGTCCGTATGTTTTTCCGAGAGGTTGGTGGTAGGGGAAGGAGGGTACGTTCCCTGTGGATGCCTCCCCCACTGGGTTCCGGTCTAAATTGGGTGGCACATCCTGGCCGTCCAACCAGTTACCTTACACCTTTCTGGTAGGTCACGCCAACGAGTTTGCCACAGTTGGAATTTGCCACGATCAGCATTTTCAAGGGTTGCGAACAGGCTGGTCGCCAAAGGCGGCTAGCGGAGGGTGAAGTACCCCAGTGGTTAGTGCGCGGGATTTGCACTTGGTAGGCCCGGGTTCGATTCCCAAAATTGCCGAATAAAAATAAAGTTATGGAGATTGTCGCGGATGGCACGGTAGCCCAGTGGTTAGCGCGCGGGAATTTCACTCGGTAGGCCCGGGTTCGATTCCCGCCATTGCCAAAACTGCAGCCGTGTTCACGCGGAGTACGATCACGTTAAACGTGTGGGACTGCAAGTCCTTCCGAGAGGTTTGTGGTAGGGGAAGGAGGGTACGGTCTCTTTGGATGCCTCCCCCATTGGGTTCCGGTCTAAATTGTTTGGCACTTCCTGGCCTTCCAAGCAGTTACCTTACACCTTTCTGGTAGGTCGCGCCAACGAGTTTGCCACGGTCAGAATTTTCAAGGGTAGCGAACAGGCTGGTCGCCAAAGGCGGCTAGTAAATAATAAAAGGCAATGTCTGTGTGTGTGTGTGTGTGTGCGTCTGTCTGTCTTATACACTATACGTTTCGCGACCGCGCGTCGGAGAGCTACGAAATTTGGCAATCGGAGACCCGGGGGGGAGGGAAGGGGACACGTGAAAACCGATTTTCAAAATTCTAATTATTTTTTTATTTATTTAATGTTTTATGCGATTTCGACCTTTTTTTGCCCTTTTTGCCCTTTTTTCTCCACGATCCAGACGTCGTAGAAAAAAACAACTCACACCATCGGAAAGAGCAGACAATTGCGAGTAAAAATATATCAATTTCAAATCTCCATTTCGATTTCTAATATTTTTTAAAGATTTTAAAACAAAAGTCACTTTTGGCTCAAGAAAACGATTTTTGGTTTTTAAATTCTCGCATCGTGAAAAGTACTCATAATTTCGACTAATAATTTACATTTTCAGAAAGGTCAAACATCTGGCATTCTTACAAGTCCAATCTGGTCCAGAAATAATGAAAATTGCCTTCAGAATCGCAATTTTAAAGACGTCATGATTTTAAATTTCTCGCCGTTCCGCTCGGCGTTCCGTTCGTTTCTCCCTCGCTGAAGCAGGGAAGGTGGTGGGTGGGGACGTCAAGGTGGAGGTGACGTCACGGTTCTAAATAGAGCGCCTTTGCTCTATATAAATTATTATATTTATATTTTAAATGATGGGACGATCTGGATTTTTTAAATGTATATTTTAACTTTTGGATATTTTAAATGGATATTTTAATTTTATGGATATTTTAAATGATGGAACAATGAAACAATGGAATGAGGATGATGGAATTAAGCATATGGTCATTTTAAATTGCAAATTAGCGCGCGGGAAGTTAGCGGTAGGCCCGGGTTCGATTCCCGCCACTGCCAAAACTGCCGCCGTGTTTACGCGGAATACGATCACGTTAAATATGTGGGTCCGTAAGTCCTTCCGAGAGGTTGGTGGTAGGGGGAAGGAGGATACGGCCCCTGTGGATGCCTCCCCCACTGGGTTCCCGTCTAAATTGGGTGAATATGTAGAAAGTTATGGAGATTGTCGCGGAGGGCGCGGCAGCCCAGTGGTTAGCGCGCGGGAATTGCACTCAGTAGGCCCGGGTTCGATTCCCGCCACTGCCAAAACTTACGCCACGTTCACGCAGAGTACGATCACGTTAAACATGTGGGTTCGTGAGTCCTTCCGAGAGGTTGGTGGTAGGGGAAGGAGGGTACGGTCTAAATTGGGTGAATAAAAAGAAAGTTATGGAGATTGTCGCGGAGGGCGAAGTAGCCCAGTGGTTAGCGCGCGGGAATTGCACGCGGTAGGCCCGGGTTCGATTTCCGCCACTGACATGGAGTACGATCACGTTAAACATATGGGTCCGTATGTTTTTCCGAGAGGTTGGTGGTAGGGGAAGGAGGGTACGTTCCCTGTGGATGCCTCCCCCACTGGGTTCCGGTCTAAATAGGATGGCACATCCTGGCCGTCCAACCAGTTACCAGGCCCGGGTTCGATTCCCAAAATTGCCGCCGTGTTTACGCGGAGTACGAGCACGTTAAACATGTGGGTCCGTGAGTCCTTCCGAGAAGTTGGTGGTAGGGGAAGGAGGGTACGGTCTAAATTGGATGAATAAAAAGAAAGTTATGGAGATTGTCGCGTAGGGCAAAGTAGCCCAATGGTTAGCGCGCGGAAATTGCACTCGGTAGGCCCGGGTTCGATTCCCAAAATTGCCGCCGTGTTTACGCGGAGTACGATCACGTTAAACATGTGGGTCTGTAAGTCCTTCCGAGAGGTTGGTGGTAGGGGAAGAAGGGTACGGTCCCTGTGGATGCTTCTCCCACTTGGTTCCGGTCTAAATTGGGTGAATAAAAAGAAAGTTATGAAGAATATCGCGGAGGGTGAAGTACCCCAGTGGTTAGTGCGCGGGATTTGCACTTGGTAGGCCCGGGTTCGATTCCGAAAATTGCCGAATAAAAATAAAGTTATGGAGATTGTCGCGGATGGCACGGTAGCCCAGTGGTTAGCGCGCGGGAATTTCACTCGGTAGGCCCGGGTTCGATTCCCGCCATTGCCAAAACTGCAGCCGTGTTCACGCGGAGTACGATCACGTTAAACGTGTGGGACTGCAAGTCCTTCCGAGAGGTTTGTGGTAGGGGAAGGAGGGTCCGGTCTAAATTCGGTGAATAAAAAGAAAGTTATGGAAAATGTCGCGGAGGGCGAAGTACACCAGTGGTTAGCGCGCGGGAATTTCACTGGGTAGGCCCGGGTTCGATTCCCGCCACTGCCAAAACTGCAGCCGCGTTCACGCGGAGTACGATCACGTTAAACATGGGGGATCGTAAGTCCTTCCGAAAGGTTGGTGGTAGGGGAAGGAGGGTACGGTCCCTGTGGATGTCTCCCCCACTGAGTTCCGGTCTAAATTGGGTGGCACTTCCTGGCCGTCCAAACAGTTACCTTACACCTTCTGGTAAGGTCGCGCCAGCGAGTGTGCCACGGTTACAATTTGCCACGGTCAGAATTTTGAAGGGTAGCGAACAGGCTGGTCGCCAAAGGCGGCTAGTACTTTATATAAAATATTTTGTTCATGAGTTTTTGTGATAATTCCATATGAAAAGTCCATTTATTTATTTAGGTTAGAGTAATGTACAAAATATACTAATATTTTCTCACGTGGACTTTCTTGTAGAAGTTCGCAGTTGTGCACAAGAAATATTCTAAATATCCAAATGAACCGTTATGCGAGGATAATATTTCTGATTCGTTTGAATATGTTTATTTTAACTTTGATCGAAGAGAAATTCGTACTTTATATAAAATATTTAGTTCATGAGTTTTTGCGAATAATCTAATATGAAAAGACCGATATTTAGGTTAGAAAAATGTACAAAATATGCAAATATTTTTTCACATGGTTTCCTTTTAGGAGTTCGCAATTGTGTACAAGAAATATTCAAATGAACCTTGATGCGTGGATTATATTCCCTATTCGCTTGAATCTGTTTGCATTAACTTCCATCGAAGAGAAATACATACTTTATATAAAATATTTAGTTCATGAGTTTTTGTGAATAATGTAATATGAAAAAGACGATATATAGGTAGGAAAAATGTTAAAAATATACTAATATTTTCGCACGTGGGTTTTCTCTTAGGAGTTCGCAATTGTGCACAAGAATTATTAGAAATATTTAAATTAACCGTGATGCGTAAGTTATATTCCCGATTCGCTGGAATCTGAATCTGATTTAGTACTATTTATCGTATTAGATGTGTACAGGATTCCAGTTGTACCATATTTATCGCTATAACGGATTAATACTTAGTTACAAGTGGTCTGAAAGTGTTTTTTAAGTACAGTCGTACTCGGTGAATGATTCACGCTTAGCACGGCAGGAATTACTTTTACTACAACCTGGTTTTCATTTCACATCAAATTCTTTATAAATTACCTTTATAATACTTCCTTGAAGAAAGCTTGCATAGAAAGATTTCTTTCTTCAAAGAAGTACAAGTTTATTTATCAAACAATATTTTATTACTTTTCTTATATACATAATGTATAAGGAAAGTATTGTGACGGGGTCGAAAATTCGAATTCGAGTGTTCGACGGGAGAGCACGTTTCAAGCATCCCTGATCATGAATCGAACATTTTTGAGGTGATGTCTGTGTGTGTGTGTGTGTGTGCGTGTGTGTGTGTGTGTGTGTGTGTGTGTGTGTGTGTGTGTGTGTGTGTGTGTGTGTGTGTGAAAGTGTGTGTGTGAAAGTGTGTGTGTGAAAGTGAGTCTGTGGAGACGATATTTCACTAACGAATGGAGCAATTCGAATGAAATTTGGTACAAAATCACAATCCGTGAACACTGGAAGCCTATTGTTTTTAAACACAATCGAATGTTCAGAATCCTCCCATAATTTTTCAAGTGAAATTTTGAAAAAATCATCAAAAAATCAAAGCCTTTAATAAAGTTACTCAAATAGACATTTCTTAAGTAATTTTTCGGGGATGGTTAATTGATGATTTCTTAAGTAATTTTCCGGGGTTCGGGATGGGCTGAAAACTAACTGGGTGCATGAGGATTTTCGTGGAATCTCCATATCATCTGTTTCATGAACGATGTGTCGAATATACGGTCAATTGCGATTCTCGTATTTTTTGCTTCTACGGAAAGGGTGTTGTTGTTGAGACCCAGACCGTCCGACCTACCAGAAAAGTGTAAGGTAACTGTTTAGACGGCCGGGAAGTGCCACCCAATTTAGACCGAAACCCAGTGGGGGGAGGCATCCACAGGGACCGTACCACCAACCTCTCGGAAGGACTTACGGACCTACATGTTTAACGTGATCGTACTCCGCATGAACACGGCGGCAGTTGAGGCAGCGTGCAAACCACCAGGCTACCGCGCCCGAAATGTGCCAACAGCACGCGGTGTTCCCAGGTGGTCACCCACCCAAGTACTAACCGCGCCCGATACTGCCTGACTTCGGTGATCTAACGAGAACCGGTGTTTTCGGCACGGTACGGTCGTTTGCTACGGAAAGGGTGTGCAACATGATTCGTACAATTTTGATTCGTACAACTCAGCGCATTTCGTTCTAGTATGTATATATGCAGACAATAGTTTTGTGAATGCAAATGCAGCAATGTACGATATAGAAAATCTCACAGTTAAAAAGTGTGTGGAGAAAGTTTCTTATTTATTTGAATTTCATTTATCCCTGGCACCGTCGAATATTACTGCTATTCAGAAATATATTCACAAGATAAAATACCTTATATCGAACACTAAATTCTGAACCGCAAGTTGATATACACAATCATTCAAACGTTTGTATCATTATAATTTACATTCAAATTGAATCAAACTGCTTTAGTCAGTTTTAAAAGCATGGATTTGCAACATTGCAAGTCTGATTACAAACTATCACTACAAACTTTGCTTCAGAATACAAATTTACAACTTAATAAACAGGATGGGCCTCACCAAGCGTCAAATTACGTATTAAATAGTTTCCTTGGTAGATGAAAAATACGAATTGCATTTTAAATCTCATTTGCAATGAGAAGACTTCTGTATTAAGTTAGAAAACTAGAGGTTCTATAAAAAAAAATCTGATGTGGGCAACACATGACTTTCCTTATATAATGTAATGAATTTTATACTTTTACAGTAAAAAAATAGGTTTTTCTTATAGTAGATACTAATATTCTTTCCAAGATATTGAATTTTCGACAATTAGTCGTCATTTTCATTGATTTAGCGTCATATTTATCCATTTGGCGAGTTTTTCTTTAATTTGGCAACATTTCAAAAAAGTCGCCAAGTTGGCGATATTCCGCCAAATTCGTCGCCAAAATCTCGCCAAGCGTTATGCACTAAGAAATAAGTTATTCTTACAGCAGATAAATGACTATTGGCGTTCAAATACAAAAGTATTATTCAAAGTATCTTTTTTCATGAATGGAACGAGCTAGAGCCACGAGAATGATGTCACTCAATTTATCGCATGGTATTACATATGAAAAGTGAACATGTTTCTTAATAGGAAATAATTTTTTTTTTATTTTATGACTTTTTGATAATTTTTTTGAAAAATGTACAATATCTCGAGAACGGTTCAACTTAGCGTTCTAAACGTTATGTCAATCGTTTTCTAATAAAAAATTACATAAGAAATGTCTATTTGCGTAACTTTATTAGTGGTTTTGATTTTTTAACGATTTTTTCAAAATTTCATTTGAAAATTTAGGGGGGTTCTGAACATTCGATTGCGTATAAAAACAATAGGCTTCCAGTGTTTACGGATTGTGATTTTTGTACCATATTTGATTCGAATCGGTCCATCCGTTCGTCAGTTATCGTCTCCACAGACTCACTGACACACACACACACACACACACACACACACACACACAGACATCACTTCAAAAATGTTTGATTCGTGATCAGGGATGCTTGAAACGTGCTCTCCCGTCGAAAACTCGATTTCGAATTTTCGACCCCGTCACAATACTTTCCTTATACATTATGTATATAAGGAAAGTAAAAATGTGGGGAAGCGAATTAAACTGCATAAAAGTTTAAATTCATAGTGTTAAAATTTATCATACCCGGCATTTTCCGTGATTTAAAATATGTGCAATTTCAAATTGCACGTTGGAGAATGGGAAGCCTTGGAGACAAATTTCTCGAATTATCGCCAACTTGGCGAGAAAATGACTGCAAAAATTAATCCTACTTCAAACAATGATAAAATAAGAAAGTTCTATAAAAATAAAAGATATGTCTGTCTGTTTGTTCGCCCGTAACGAAAAATCTAAGCGACGTACGACTCTGAAATTTAGTAGAGAGGTACTAAATCCGGGAGGGGGCACCTTGGCGTTATATTTTTTTAAAATTTGAATTCGTTTTTCAATTATTATATACTTTAGCATGATTTTTACACAAATGACCGTAATATTATTCTTAGTGACCCTCAGATTTTTCAGTCTTAACACCATCGCAGAGACCGAAAACTTATCTTTCTAACAAATTGTAAACGGACTTCATACGATGAATAATCGAATATTGGTGAATTTTTAAAATATATATACATATTGTGTGCTGAAGATTCTGATGAATTGGGTCCCCTCAGATATTCTAGCACAGTTTCCATCTTAGCACCAATGGCACAGTAGGGCTCTTTTGTTGCTGTTGCTGCTGCTATAAGCGGGCTTATTGTTAAAGCGTTTTTCTGTTGCTGAGAATTCGATGGGAGTTTCTGTATGGAGATTGTAATGAAAGGTTTACATATTAAATAACTGGAAACGCCAGTTGCATTTTCTGGATTTAAGATGCTCATATCTAACAAAACCTACATCGGAACTTACAGCGAATTACTGAAAACAGAAGAACGTTTTAACAATACGCTAGCTTATAACAAGATTAAAATGCAAAACAACTGTTGTGTGATGGCACACATGGCTAGGCCGCGACGCTCATCTTAAATCACAAGTAATGGCGAAACATTTTCTAGACATATATTTCTAATGCATTTTTAGGTCTAATTTTTGGTATCGAAAATAAACTGGCCTTTTTCTTTCTGGGCTGGCCGTTATCGCCATCTATTGATAAATACATTTAAAAAGATTTAGGAACTGAATGGTATTATTTAAGTAGCGACGGTTTATTTAGGACCCGAATAATACCAGGTAATTCGCTCTAGTCTGTAAATATTTGTTCATGGAGTTTCATATTGGTTTCAAAATTTATTTTTAGAATGGCAATACCATAAATGCCTAATGTTAATCGTAAAATCATAGAGATAAATGGAAGATGTTAGAACGTTATATTGGGAAAACGGCAAAAATTTTTATAATAATAATTCAGGTGACGTTGATGTAAGATAAATCATAATTGTACTTATTTCGATGCCGAAAGGCTAAATGATTGCTTAAGAGTTAATTTTGTAGAAAAAATATCAGTGCAGTGCAAATTAAAATTCAAACAATAAAAAATATATATTCAAATACATATTACCTTTAAAAAAATTTGTCTCTATATATTTCGTACCCTGTTCTAGAAGGGGGGAAACTACTTATTACTTTTACTCATAATTACAGAATTTTAGCTTAAAAGAAATAAAAAAATAATTATACAAGACACAATGGCTTTTTTTTGTGCCAAATGAGAACATATGGGACTTCTTTACTAACACTGGGGACACCTAGATAAAGTTCTCAAACCATCGTGGTCTTTTCAAGCTTTTCCTCTATGCGTGTTTTATCTAATTCTCTCTAACTCGATGATAAAAATGTTAAATGCCGATATTTGTACGAAAAGTTTATCATAATGTTTTAAACAATGCATTTAAAACAATCGGCGATACATTTTAGACCGAATTCTAAATGGTTTGTATAATATTTTTGCGCATAGTTTAAAAGCTATATATATAAATTTTAAAATTAAAGACAACCAAAAATAGATTTAAAAATTCTTTAATAAAATCTCCTTTCCTCGACGTACAAAAATTACACGGCCAAAGCGCTTTAGGGGCATCACTATGCCCTTCATCAGTGACTAAGTGAAAATACAGTGCAGAAGTACTTACATATAGGCCATAACCGCCAGACAAAATTTACATATCATCAGTTTACAATTTTACATTTGTTACATTTTTTTAAAAACAAGGCATTTAAAATTTCAATTATGATAAAATACAAATTACAATAAAGTTGAAAGTTCATAACCGAAATGAATGTCGTCGAAACACAAATTACATCCATTGCTAAATTTTCAGAAAATCACTTAAAGATGTATTATCAAACATAGGATGAAAATTATCGTTAATAACATACTGGGCAAGAACCGTAGACAGTTTACCATCTTTAACACCTCGAACATGTTCAGCTAAACGAATACCGACAGTACGTATAGTACTGCCAATATAGAATTTAAAGTTATTATCAGGAGCTAAAAGGGAGGGACAACGCACACCCCAACCTGACACTTGAAGTTATTTTTATCCTTATGTATCTTGTTTTATTTATTAATGTTTGACGCATATACCAAGCTCATTCCATATTATTTAAAAATCCGCATCATCATACGTTGAAAATTTCGCATTTCTATCCTCCTGGCATACATACATACATACATGCATTCTTCTTTGACGCAGATCGCCCACCTACACCCAGGTGTATGTAAGGTATGGACGATTGGAAAGTGTCACCTAGTTTAGATCGAAACCCAGTGGGGGGTGGCATCCACAGGGACCGTGCCCTCCTTCTCCTACTACCAACCTCTCGGAAGAACTTGCGGACCCACATATTTAACGTGTCCGTACTCCGCGTGAACATGAGGACAGTTTGGGAAGAGCTGGGAATCGAACTCGGGTCGTCCGAGTACAATTCCTGTCCGCTAACCACTTAGCTGTCCCACCCCCACATATAAACATCCATCGTTTGATACGCTTTAATCGTGTAGACAAAATTAAAGTGAAATATAGGCAGAAGTGAGATTTCTTTTATATATTCGCACTGCCGCAGACAGAAATGTTGGGGCTCCTGATACACTTCACAAGTTATTGAACTTTTTCCAAAACTGTTTATGCTACCCGGATTCCAAAACCTCCCGAGCCTCTATGCAATGCATTCTTTTGCCTCCACCTACTGTCAACGACCCTGTATGTGGGTAATCTCTAAAATGATGTTAGGTTAGAAACGTGATAACGTTAAACCAGCGTGGGCATTTCCTACATCGGAGAAAAATTCCACTTGAAAAAATAACCTTTATAGCATCACGCGTAAAAAATTGGAAAACTTTTATCACTTTAACATTGGAAATAACTTGAATTATTTATCAGTCTGGATAAGAAAACCGCAGTGATCTACACAAACAACTGATTCCTTACTGTTTAAAATGGAATAATTTGTTTTGCTGTAAACATAGTTTTTTTTTTCACACACAGAAGTGAAAGATTGTACTTAAGGAAATAATAATGTGAAAAGTCTTCACATTTTTATTTTCTTAAGTGCATGTGGTTCGAAAAAAGTTTTTCTGTTTCACTTAGTTTTTGATCTTTGAAATAGTTTAAATGTGGTAAATAAAATTTGCATGGACGTGTTGAATCATTTGATTTTCTTCTTTTTTTTACGAAAGAAAAATGGGGGAAACAGCTATTACAGAAGCAAGAGATGTCCATCCAAAAATTATAAAAGGACCACGTTTTGATTATCTAAGATATTTCTAAAAAAATTTCAAATAATATAAAGTTGCAGCATGTCCTCGGTTAAACAAATTAAAATAACTATAAAAAATTTTATTTGCACAATTAAAGACGTAAAAATATATATGTTACAATTTACAGAAAAAGAATCCTATAAATTATCACATATATATATTTATTGATAATTTACAAGACTGTCTGAAATCTTAAATTAAGTTTATGGCCTTGTTACATAAAGCTTTTCTGGCTGATTCTATAAAATGAAACTGCTTAATAATTACAAGTGATTCAACAAATTTTGCATTATTAATCAGAATGTATTGAGACAGAGAAAAGCAGGTCTAAAGTTTTGGGGTTTGATTGCAGAGTTGGCTGATTTAAACCATGCTTTTTATTGTTTTAACACTTTAAAACATAGTTTAAAAGTGTTTATGACTTTGTTCATTCTGTCTGTCTTTCGCACGATAACTGCCGTAAAAATGACTTCAAATGACTTCAAATCAAAGTGAAATTTTAGTATGTTGTTCACACGGTCTATGGGGGGCGCGGTAGCCCATTGGTTAGCGCGCTGGAGTTGCACTCGGTAGGCCCGGGTTCGATTCCAGCCGCTGCCAAAACTGCCGCTGTGTTCACGCGGAGTACGATCACGTTAAACATGTGGGTCCGTAAGTCCTTCCGAGAGGTTGGTGGTAGGGGAAGGAGGGTACGGTCCCTGTGGATGCCTCCCCCACTGGGTTCCGGTCTAAATTGGGTGGCACTTCCCGGCCGTCCAAACAGTTACCTTACACCTTTCTGGTAGGTCGGACGGTCTGGGTCTCAACAACACGGTCTATGGGACCTATGGGAATATAAATGCATAATATCACCAAATTAGCTTTGGACTGACCCCGAGTTAAAAAAATAAAAAATACATTGAACCCTGTTAGACCTAATTTTTCAAATATTTTCTAAGCGAATTTAAAATTCACAAATTGCTTCGAAAGCTTTAGGAAATATTCAAATTATCCCATAAAAAATATCAGCAAAATATATTTGGTAGTTTTTTAAATAAAAACTTAAATTATAATTGCACTCATATTATATGAAGAGATTGCGTGACCCACTTCAAAATAAAACATGGCATCCATGTTGTGTCAAAATCGTGATTTTTTGAAGTTATTTTTAATTTATACCTAGTGTTGTATGCGTCCTAAAACCACTTTATTTTTGCTTAATTTCTGTGCATCTACAATCTGAAACAACGCAATTACAATATATTTGAGTTTAAATGATCATCAAACTTTGAATATTTCGACAACGAAGCCTAATTTTCACTTATGGAAAATGTAAACACATAAAGATGTAGGATTAGTTGTATAAGAATTGCTGAATTTCTTTACCACAAAATTATTTAGCTCTAGAATCTGAAATATGGCTGATATAAATGAAACATACATTGATTTTACATAGAGAACAGACGATTTTATAGCATACTTTTTCGATGAAGTTTTAAGCATAGAGTTAAATTACTTTCACCTCCATATTTTTAAGTCTTTAAATAAAATAAATTAGTGTAGTATTGTGATGAATGAAAGGAATGGAATAAAAGTGTATCAATGAAATATTTACAGCTTTTACATAGAGAGCCAGGCGATTTATATTTCAATGACGTCATTTGAAAAAAGTTCATTCTTTTCGATGAAGTTTTAAGTTTTCAAATGTAATAAATTATTGTAGTATTGTGATAATTTTAAAAATATTACCACGGAATGTATCGTATTTTAGAGATGTTTAAATAAAATTGCATTGCAGTTTGAAAGTGTTTAATAATCAATGCTTTATACATAATTGATCTTTTTGTTTAACCATTTTTTGGTTTAAACCATGGTTTAAGTCAAAGTGGAAATTATAGTTTAAATACTGTTTTTTTGTTTAGTTAAAACACCGGCGTTTTTTTTTCTAACCATGTTTGATAGAGTAAAATTAATTTCTTGGAATTGATGACACGCGGAGCATAATGAAAACGTATGAAAAACATAAGCATATCTATATTTACTGGAAATTAAAAGGGGTACCGTTTTTCTATAATGGACATAAACCACGTTATCTCAGAATAAAAATTTAAATGTACCAAACTTTAAGAGGTAGTACACACCAAACCAAGCGCCAACGGCCCTACCGTGCTGAAAACACCGGTTCTCGTTAGGTCACCGTAGTCAAGCAGCATCGGGTGCGGTTAGTACTTGGGTGGGTAACCACCTGGGAACACCGCATGCTGTTGGCACATTTCGGGCGCGGTAGCCCGGTAGTTTGCGCGCTGGATTTGTACGCTGCCACAACTGCCGCCGTGTTCATGCGGAGTACGATCACGTTAAACATGTGGGTCCGTAAGTCCTTCCGAGAGGTTGGTGTTAGGGGAAGGAGGGTACGGTCCCTGTAGATGCCTCCCCCACTGGATTCCGGTCTAAATTAAGTGGCACTTCCCGGCCATCCAAGCGGTTACCTTACACCTTTCTGGTAGGTCGGAAAGTCTAGGTCTTAACAACAACACCAAACCAAGCATTTTCATCATAGTTTACCGGGTACGAAGTGAAATGTAAAAGAGCCAATGGGCGCTTAGTAGTGAAACCGATGTAGTGAGGTGAAAATACAAGAATGACTTAGAAGTTATAAAATGATATTTAAAAAACAATAATTACAGTAATGGCCCAAAAGAGCAACCGCCAACCTGAATGCATGTCTCACAGCGACGATGGAGGGATTGGCGAACTCTCTCGAACAAACTAGGCATATCGCGCACTTCGGCAGCAGCGGCCGAAATTCTGGCGACGAATTCCTCTTCAGATTCAGGTGGCGTGTCATAAACAAGACTCTTGAGATAGCCCCTCAAAATGAAGTCAAGATACGACAGATCGTGCGATCGTGGGGGGCAAGCTCTGGGACCGCTTCGCCCAATCCATCAGTCCGGAAAAGTGACATCCAGATAGTTCCTGGCCTCTCGCCCAATTATGAAAATTTGCATAAGGGTTCTTCTTCTTCCCCAGATGAAATTTGCATACGTGGTTGCTATGTGGAAAACCACACGTCCAGTAAGGACGCTAAGTAGGCCGTTCACGTAAAGTGGAGTAAGTAAAAAAATACATAATACAAGTAATTGAAATGAAGAGACTTAATTTAAAACAATAACGAAAGATATTTATTAATATAAAACCTCATTTAGCATTTTAACATCTGTAATTCATATACTAACATCCTTTGTGTAATACATTAAGATAAATAAATTCCCTTCATTCTATTATAAAAATATGGGTTTCACAGCTATAACCTATCCATGTACATTAAATCACTAATCTTACATGCCATCGTCTTTTGATCCAGGTTAACCTTATTTAGAGGGTTCAGAGAGTCAAAAAGAAGCCATTGTGCAAAAATTTGTATAGAGAAATGTCCTACCTCGGTCATCACTGCCGATGCCGGACTTGTCGACGGCTCGCTGCGGCTCCCTCCGATCGGCTCCCTCCTAGATTCGTCGCACTTGCGACCGTTCGTTTTCACCGCCAAAATTCAAGTCCTCGATTTCAAAATTTTAAAGTGCAAAGTTGCTCTCTGTCTCTTCCCCCTTTACAAGGCGCCCCTGTCCGTAATTGGCCAAGTAAGTTAACAGCTACGCCCTTCAGCTATATTATTGGTCAAGGCCCCCCCCCCCTGAAATATAAGATATGAAGTCTCCTGTTTTAAATCGTTGAAAGTTCTCACGAGAATTTTCCCATGGTCCAAGTGATATGAATTGACCTCTCGGGTCAGGAAGTTCAACCCCTTCCGTTTGTCATAGCACCTAATGCTGACATGAACTTGAGAAGCACCCTCTCTTTTTCGAAACCATGTCCGGTGCAGCTGCGTTAGAGGGAGCGTTATACTTATTGCCTCACTGCATAAGCGACCGTCTTCTTAGGTCTACTTCCTCTTTCAAAAGAGCAATATTATATTGGGATTGCACATTACAATATAACAGTGGTATTCTTCTTCAACCAGGAAATAACAACCAAAATGACGCTTTTAAGTTTTCAGAGCGGCCGTTTTCCAATGAGTAAGAGCCCTGTAACGCCTTTATGTTTCATTTCCGACCCGGTAAACTATGATAAAAAAATACTTGTTTTGGTGTGTACTACCGCCTCGTAAAGTTTGGTCCATCTTTTTATAATCACCCGGTATATATATATATATATATATATATATATATATATATATATATATATATATATAATGAAATTTATCAAAGAATTTTCCTTTTTCTTTTTCTATTAGACATCTCAGGAATCTTATCATGGATAATCCCATAAATATATTCCGTTTCATAACTAATATTTTAATTAATATTACTCATTCTTGGTACCTGCAAGAGATGGCGACACTACTTCTACTTGTAATTGTAAGTCTAATGCCACTCTGATTCATTTTTCACATTTTTGACTCGATGTTTGATCTCGGTAAGTGTCATGGCGCACTTAATCATAACATCATGACGTACGTAAAGAACATTAGTCTGGTAGCAGGTCAAAAAACCTGGAAGTAAGGTCTGCCCAATGTTCTTTAGTGATTTCTGTTTCTTCAAGGCATACATAATGAAAATCTGTAGGGTGCCACTTTATCACCCTTGAGAAAATTTAAATATTCAAGATGGCAGCCGAGATGGCTTAAAATTCATATATCTGCCATATCTTTGCATATAGAACAGACAGGATAATCATTTTGGTGTCTAATACTATGTTTTCAGGGTCAAGGAATACTAATAACGGATTATCTTGGTGATAAAATATACATTTATGCTTTAACATTTATGATATGCTGAGCAATGGGATTATCATTGTCGAAATACACATATTTTTAATTTCTGTTTCAGGTGATGTGAATTGCATTCGTTGATCTAATGACAACTGAGAAAATGGATTGTGTGTTTAAGTGTGGCAAAATGGATATCAATGTTATAGACTGTGGTGCTAAGAGGATCCGAACTATTATTGAGTGTAGCAAACGGCGAAAAGACGGTATAAACATTGAGCTAGAGCAGCTGCTTGATACTAATGAAAATGCAACAGTACGGTGACACAAAAACTGTGTTTCAACATACACTTCAAGTACACACATCGAACGCTACTTGAGGAAACACAAAGTTAATGCAGAGTTAACACATAATACACCTGAACCTAAGAGAGTGTGTCGTAGTGTTGGTCCGCATTTCAGTTTTTTGGAACATTGCATTTTTTTTGGTGAAATGTGTATCACGGATATTGACTCGAAGAATCCAAGTCGATGGCGACAAGTGAAAATGTGCAGAACCAATTGATCCTTTATCCAGTTCTAAAACCCTCAAAGAAACCATTTTAGCTGTTTGCGATGCACGTAATGACGAAGAAGCTGCGAATGTTAGAATAAGAATTTCTGGAGCTATAAGTGACTTGGATACCGCTGATGCAAGATACCACAACGATTGCAGGAAGAAATTCATGGCTACTCGTTCCATTAATGCTGCTGTCTCAGGAAGTATGCATGAAGTCCCTGAAAAAGACGTTGCATTTGAAAAGGTTGTGGAGGAAATGAAAGCAAATATGTCAGACATGTGGACGTCACTAGATGTCTCCCAATTATACGCCAAGAATGGAGGAACAATTCTCAGTCGCAAAGCATTAGTTCAAAAACTATCAGAATTTTTTGGACCAAATTTGCTTGTTTTATTTTGCACGGGAATGGCCAACTTGCTCATGTTCAAGACAGCTGCAGCTCGAATTCTTCGTTTAGTTCCAGATGAAGATGATGATGAGGTCGCCATTAAAAAAATTGCTAAATTGATTACGAAGGAATCAAAAGAAAGAAGCCCATGTACTAACGAGTATAAAATAGAACTTGACAGCGATGTAATCAAATAATGTGTGAGCCCAACATTACAGTCATTGCTATCCCACATAATTGGAAGTAACTGTCCTTTGCTGCCAGAAATTATGATTGGGAACATCATAACAAGCATTGTAATAAAACATTCAGCACCACTTCTTGTTGCACTTGGAATCCTGGTTCGAGAAAAACATGTACTTGAAAAACTATCACGATTTCATGTTACTTGTACCTACGATGAAACGTTACGCTTTAAAGTATCAGCAGCAAAATCTTCTGCGAAAGAACTATCGTGCATTGGAAGTTGTGAAGAAGGCCTTGTTCAAGTTGTTGCCGATAATTTTGATGCCACAATTGCTTCACAGAATGACATTAGGTCAACACACTCTTTGGCAATGCTAGTCACACAACAACGGACAGAATTGAACTCTGAAAGAAAAGGGAAAAAAATCCGGAGACTGAAAAAAGAAGAAATGAAAGCTGACAATACATCTGAAATTGTTGCGCAACAATTTATTGGACCGAAAAAGCCTGCTATGCCAGAAAGTGATGTAAAAAGACATGTTCTTCCCTTGCGTATTTTATCGAAGCAAGTAAAGCTATTACATAGAGCACATAACTTAGATTTTGATTTTCTACGTACCATTGTCGAAACTCCCAAAACACCAGAGTACAGTGGATATAATACAGCATTAGCCCGTGATCAAGGACAAATATCAAGGGCCGAAACTGTAGCTAAATACATTCCTCTCATTGATATGACACCATCAGATCATGTAACCATTAAAACTGCAATGGATGAATCACAAAGACTGACTAAGCAATCAGGGCAAGACACAACAGTCTTTACACTTGATCAGCAATTATATAAAGTGGCTGTCAATGTCATGTGGGCATATCCAGAGCAATTTTCCAATTTCATACCTCGTTTAGAAGGAATGCATACAATAATGAGTTTTGTTGGTTCTGTTGGGATGTTGATGTCAAATAGTAGTCTTGAGGAAGTCATGAAATCCTGTTTTGCTGGTGTAGAAGCATTGCTAATTGGTAAAAAGTTCCCACAAAATGTCAGAGCACTTCGCTTGATCACAGAAGAAATACCTAGGTCCTACTTTCTACATCTTCGTATAGTGACCTGATGGCTGAATTGGAACGCAGGTCTACCCAGTCTAAAACTACAAAACTATGGGTAGAATATCTAGTGAAACCAGTGTACATTATGATGGCATTCATACGAGCAGAAAGAGAAGCAGAGTGGTCATTACACCTTTGGGCTTTCGAACAGATGATTCCTTTTTTTTTCGCTTCTGGCCACATAAACTATGCAAGATATGGTTTATACTATCTTCGATCGATGCAACGCATTCCGGAAGAGATACTAGACAGATTTGATAAAGGAGAACATATAATGCTGCATCGACAAGGAATCTTCAATGGACTATGGTCCGATCAGTTTATTGAATCTACATTCATGCGCTATGGTAAGGAACCAGGAGGTATAATAGGTATCACCTTGAATCCAAGTACTGTGAAACGCTGGGCGATGAGCATGCATATCTGCTGCAACTTAGTATATGATATTGATGTTCTTACAGGAGATAGAACAGTTATAATAAATAGACATAAAGAAGAGATGCCAGCACGAATCAATGCTGACGAGAAAAACCGCACAGAAATTAGAGAAATGTTGAGCCTGTGCATTGATCCTTTGAAACCAGAAAAAGGTCAATCTGAAGGAATTGTTAACATTGCATCTGGTTTAGTGTGTAGTAACCTAGTCAATGCTGATACATCAGTTGCAATTGGGTTATCAAGCATGATTAAATTTGAAGAAAGTTGGCCTGCAGGATTCAATAACACTTTGTCCACCAAGGTTATAACAATGTCTAATGACAAGAAAAAATTGGTATTCGCAACAAAAGATGTTTTTGACACGGAAATTATATTTTCCCGATTCATGGTTTTAGTGAGCTCACGTGAACTCGATAAAGAAAAAGTATTTCATCATGAACTATCTCCTGTGCCTACATCAATGTTTGATAATAATGGCAATATGAGGATTTCAAAGACTAAATCAACTATGAAAAACATGATTCAAGTGCAACATTCAAGCAGAACACATTCATCAAACCAATTACCAGCAGTTCTCCTAATTGATGGCTGTGCTGTACTGTGGACAGTACATTATCCTTCATCAGGCACTGTGAATGGCTTTGCCAACTGCTTCGAAACTTATATTGTTCATGAATTAAGAAAGAACGATGTTCACTTAATATTTGATCGATACCAAGACTTCAGTATTAAAAGTGTTATAAGGAAATCTAGAGCTGGTAAACAAGTGAGTCGTAAACATAAACTGACTCTGAACACACTTCTTCCACCTCAGAAAGCTTTTAACTGTTATATTTAACAAGATACAACTAATCAAACTCATTTGTGAAATTTTTATAACAGACGGTGGCAAACATGCTGCAACATATGAACACAAACTCATCATTACCGGATCGGACTCAGTGCCAGTTGAAATATACAAGGGTATTACCATATTAAGAACAGACCTACGAACAACGCACGAAGAAGCTGATGTGATTATTCCACGTCAAATGGTGTCCTGTGTTTGCTAGGTTATAAACTATTAACAATTAGAAGTAATGACACCGATGTCTTTATTCTGCTTATTCACTATTACAAGCATTGCGCACTTACTTGTACCGTGTTAATGGAAGGAACTGACTCCCAACGTCAAATTATTGATATTGGAGTGACAGTTCAGAAGCATTGTGAAATAATTACTTATCTTTGGTCGGCCCACGCTTTATCAGGATGTGACACAGTATCCTATCTTTATGGTATAGGAAAGCCAACCGTTGTGCGAGTTCTTCAAAAGGGATTAAAGTTATCAAAATTAGGGCAAATGGGAGCTGATATGCATGATATAATAGATGAATCTACTGCATTTATAGCATCATGCTATGGATCTTCTAACACTGGAAGTATGTCCGATATAAGATACAGAATGTGGGTTAAAAAATGGGAACTGAAAAGAAGAACAAGACCGTGAAACTGTGTGCCTTACCGCGTACTACTGAGGCATTTGCCAAACATGTGAAACGGACACATTTCCAAGTGTGTATTTGGAAATCTGCGCTTGAGGAAAATCTACCACAACAACTGGCAAAATAACTCGGCTGGATAAAAGACGTTGTCAATAAAAGCCTGATTCCTATAACTGTACCAAGCGGAGTTAATCTGGCCCCACCAGAGATACTTCAAAGGGTACGCTGTGGTTGTGCATAAGAAGATCCTTGCTCTAATGTAAGGTGCAGCTGTGTGTTTTCCAAATTAACATGTACACCATTTTGTAATTGCTATGGCGAAGAAACTTGTTGTAATCCATAGACAAAGTTCGTACCAACTGAACCTGCTGACGCTGTGGATGATTTAAGTGATGAAGAGAATAATAATTAGTTCATGCTTTTAAATGGTTTTATGTTTTTGCTTTTGTGTTTTTGGTCTTGATAACCATTATTTACTTTAATTACTTTGTAACAAATACAACTTTAAAAATATGTAGTTTTCAATTTACCAACCACGTCCTATTATTTTTTATAGCATAAATGTATATTTTATCACCAAGATAATCCGTTATTAGTATTCCTTGACCCTGAAAACATAGTATTAGACACCAAAATGATTATCCTGTCTATTCTATATGCAAAGATATGGCCGATATATGATTTTTAAGCCATCTCGGCCGCCATCTTGAATATTTAAATTTGGTCAAGGGTGATAAAGTGGCACCCTGCAGATTTTCATTATGTATGCCTTGAAGAAACAGAAATCACTGAAAAACATTGGGCAGACCTTACTTCCAGGTTCAGTTTAAAAATGTCATTTAGCAACCAGACTACATAACAACGTAACGGAA
This sequence comes from Amaurobius ferox, assembly GCA_951213105.1. Taxonomy (NCBI): domain Eukaryota; kingdom Metazoa; phylum Arthropoda; class Arachnida; order Araneae; family Amaurobiidae; genus Amaurobius; species Amaurobius ferox. Next base: position 126,863,376 of record OX578144.1, on the reverse strand, counting down.
TGATGTGAAAATTTAATATATTAAAATATTCCGTGATATGAAATTGTGTGCCGAGCCACAGCTCTCTACATTCTCCAGGAGCCGAGGACAAGTTTGTCAAATATGTTGAACAAATAAACGAATGAGAGTTAACCTAAAGTTAATAAGAAGTGTAGGGGAAAATATACGGTTTGACGTTTTGGTGTTAATGGGACACACATTTGGGATAAAAGTCTGTATAAACGTTGCATAAGGATTATTTTATAGATTTGACAAAGACTATTAAAGGCGATTATAAAAATGCCATACCTTATTGCCACTCCAAAGTTTCTCAATACTTTAAATGAGTTTTTCTCTAAATAGTTTTTTTAAAATTCGGTTGTCACTATATTTCGTCCAATTTAAGACAGATCCATCTGAAATTTGACAGAATTTTTCTAGCCAATAAGACAGAGTTAGATGCGTTGTCGATTTCTGATTCAGTTTTTCCTTGAAATTTCATTTTTAAAAATCAAACGATTTTTCTTAACCAAAAAGAATTGATTTTTTAGCTTTTAAGTTTCCGTAACCGCCATGTTTTTGTCATTGATTCGTTAATAGCTTTGCATTTGAGGTAATTACTTTGTTTTAGTTATTTCGATGAAATATGCTCATTCTACTTACGATACTGCTTAATAGTTTTGTTGCCGTTTGGAATAGCTTTGATTTGTGTGTATAACGTAAAAAACAGTTTCCCTGCAGGTATACTTTCGGATATTTGTAACGAAATGGTCAACTTATAAATACACATATGTTTAATAAAATGATTATGTACTATCCGTTCTCCTTAAATTAAACGGAAACTGTTAGGATTCATCAGAATCCTATATCATGCTGATTAACAACCTACATGATAAAAAATACCAGCAAGTAAAAATATTCTGTCAGAATGAACATTATGTACCTAGTTCATATGCTAATGACATAATTTATTACTGGCATACGCTTCATGAATACATGACCTTGCTCTTATGTATAATGGGTGTTGTGTTGATATACACCCAAATGAAAGCATAATAATAAACACTTTGTTAATTACTATCTATTATAAGGGAGGCTTCTTCATGCAACTTTTGCATATGTTTTAACTATTAAAGCACGCAATAGAGTATATCTAAATTCATCTAAGAATACGAATTGTTCGCTTAAAGTTAACTTTAAGTATGGTTATGTTGAGAGGTCTTAAATGTAACATGCATCATCTTTTTTAATAAATTTACCAAATTAATTTTAACTGTATAAAACCATAAAATAAAACACAATTAACGTTGATATAAATTATAAATGTGAACGAATAAATATATATAATAATACGTTATAAACATATATATGTGTGTGTGTTATAACTGCTCGAAAATTCTACGTTTTCGTTCTGTTGCAGCACACACACACACACAAAGTTCTTTAATATAAGGTTAGATCATGAACCCGGTAACCAATCAAAGTTGTCAGCCTTACGTCGATGAGCTTAGCATTTCGTCATTCGTGGCGCCACGGACCTGTAGAGATGTTGCCAAAATGCAGCAAGCATTTCAATTATTACAATTAAAATTTGTTTGTAAATTTTGAAATGGCAATATCCAGACGTAAACAACTTGCGTAGAGAGTTTTAATTGTGCTGTGCAGACCTTCCTCACAAGGGAACCTCAACTTTTGTTCCGGCTAGTTTCAGTTGGAATTGGGTGGAAACGGTAGGTACTGGCGAGAAACTGATATCTCTGAAATATCTCTTGAATTGAGCGTGGAGATTCGTAGAAAAAAAATCCCAAAGTTTACATGGATTAGCATGTTTGGTAGCTCTTATTTGAAGTATAATATGTATATTTACATAGTGTGTGTGATTAAGCAGAAACAAACGTACATGTGGTATGTTTAGGTAAAAATGACGCAATATTACATTCATGATTGTACATTATTTTTGTAATGGAAACCAAATATTTTATTACGAATATAAATTGCTGCATGATGAAATTACAATTATTCAACATATTCTTCGCAATAATGATACTTTTCGTAGAAATCTGTAAAAGAGTAGTAAAAAGAGAAGAAGAAATTTTTCCCATGCTAATCCGTGTAAACTTTGGGATTTTTTTACTTTCCTTATATACATAATGTATAAGGAAAGTTTTGTGACGGGGTCGAAAATTCGAATTCGAGTTTTCGACGGGAGAGCACGTTTCAAGCATCCCTGATCACGAATCAAACATTTTTGAAGTGATGTCTGTGTGTGTGAAAGTATATGTGTGTGTGTGTGTGTGTCAGTGGGTCTGTGGAGACGATAACTGACGAACGAATGGACTGATTCGAACGAAATTTGGTACAAAAATCACAATCCGTAAACACTGGAAGCCTATTGTTTTTAAACGTAATCGAATGTTCAGAACCCGCCTAAATTTTCGAGTGAAATTTTGAAAAAATCGTCAAAAAATCAAAACTGCTAATAAAGTTACGCAAATAGACATTTCTTATGTAATTTTTCATTAGAAAACGATTAACATAAAATTTAGAACGCTAACATGAACCGTTCCAGAGATATTTAACATTTTTCAAAAAAATTATCAAAAAGTCATATAAAATAAAAAAAAATATTTCCTATTGAGAAACATGTTCACTTTTCATATATAATATCATGCGATAAATTGGGTGACATCATTCTCGTAGATCTAGCTCGTTCCATTCATGAAAAAAGATACTTTGAGTAATACTTTTGTATTTGAACGCCAATAGTCATTTATCTGCTGTAAGAATAACTTATTTCTTAGTGCATAACGCTTGGCGAGATTTTGGCGACGAATTTGGCGGAATGTCGCCAACTTGGCGACTTTTTGAAATGCTACCAAATTAACGAAAATCTCGCCATATGGATAAAAATGACGCTAAATCAATGAAAATGACGACTCATTGTCGAAAATTCAATATCATGGAAAGAATATTAGTATCTACTATAAGAGAAACCTATTTTTTTACTGTAAAAGTAGTAAATTCATTACATTATATAAGGAAAGTCATGTGTTGCCCACATCAGATTTTTTTTCTACGGATCTTCACGCTCAATTCAAGAGATATTTCAGGAGCATTAGTTTCTCGCTAGTACCTACCGTTTCCATCCAATTCGAACTGAAACTAGCCGGAATAAAAGTTGAGATTCCCGTTAGTGATGTCCAAAAATATCATCGGTCTCTTCAGAAAGCCAGACAACAAAATGCTCACGTTTTCTATTAACGTGACATCATATGCACAGAGTCAGAGTAAAATAAATGAAGTCAGTCACCCCCCCCCCCTCTGCACACATACTGCCATGCTTGTAATTTGAATGAAAACATAGTTACCAACTTCACCTGGTAAATTTTTGAGACTGTTATATAAAATTTAGACTCTTATTTCCCCGGGGAAAACATTGCTTGAAAAAAGAAGTCGAAGATATAATTCGTTAATCCTTACAATTTTTTCATATTTAACTCTTAAAACTGAGAAAGTATTCTTTTATCAAAACCTTACGGCCAACTTTGCATTTCATTGCAGAGGAGTTTGAACAAGTTGAACTACTACTCTAACTAACTTTGTAAATGACTTTCATAATTTCAAAATAATTCAGTACGGAGTACATTACGACACACTGCAATACAATTTAGATAATGAATTGCCCTTATTTCAATGGATTTCGTATTACTAATCTTCAATATCTACACTACACTGACGATATCATTAAGTCAGATTTCCTTATTACATTTACCGAATAGCCATCTCATTTTCCATTCAATTACTACCGTTATGGCTGGATAAACTATTTAAACTTGCAATCAAGTTTAACTACTACAAAATGTCATGAAGGTTTCATCGTTACAATCAGTATCGTTTGTTACGGTGTTTAATATTTACAGCTGTCTATATTTAAAATGAAACTTTAAAGTCCATTTTAATTAAAAACGTGTAAATAGATACCGTTAAATATCTATAATTCAATTTGGTACCAAGAAACTGGATTAATTAAATCTATAGAAACACTGTTTGAATATAGTATGTGCTTCACGTATATGGGACGAAACGTACATTGTCCTTGAACTATTGGTAAGTTGAACGTATTACGCTAGAACAAAAGTGCTCAAACTTTTTACTCGCACTCACTTTAGATCTATTTAAACATTCGCCTTTAACCAACACACATAAACAAAACAAAAATTTTAATTACCAGTATGAATATAACAACGGTACGGTGTAGTAAATCATTGGCGCCTTCCATGAACTTAGAAACCTGAGGATTGGAGAGAGATATGCCTTCCAACTGTTTAGGCAGAGAAGAAGTAATCCAAGTTTTCAGAGTTTTTAATTTGTTTTCAAGTGCAAAACAAAAAAATGCTAAATTTATTGATGTGAAGTAAAACTCTGGATACCGAGTCAAAAAGTATGAAGAAAAATACTCATTCTTATTATCTAATTTATAAAACTTATACCACATACATAATTTACATATAAGGAGTGTAAAAAATAATGACAGGAGAGGGGGGGGGTCCAGTTAGTCCCCAACTAATTTCCATGCTTCTCTCGGCTCAGTGTTATTATTTCATTCTAACTAGGTCTACACACGTTTTACGTAGACAGTCTCACATTATTAAATTCCGTATACAATCATATATTATTAGTGTGTACAGTCATACATTATTAGGTTAGGTTCCATACATAATCATACATTATTAGTGTATATAGTCATACATTATTAGTGTATACGTAAGTCAAATCTATGCAGCTGTTTTTTTTTCACTTATACGTTTTTCTTCCACCTATAGCACATAACGCACTGCGATTGTCATATGCGTAAGCACTGGATCGTCAAATCAGGCACAACTAATGTAAACAGAGTATTTGCAAATAAAATAAAAACTGTTAGGCCTGGTTTCGAACGTAGTTACGCTTTCTATGTCATTTGCAATAAGTTCTTTTCAATTTAATCATAAGGAAATATAAGATATAACAGTTATAAACACTGCTACTATATTAAATTAGGTCGGTGCATACTCAGTGAGAATTACAGGTTGATATAGCAATGTGCGTAAGAGCTTAATTACAACATAAGATATATATCTATGAACTTACTTTTTCCTCCAGTAGTCAAAAATGTTTTCACTTGGTGGAAGCGAATTTTCTACTAGATACTTTCGAATTTCTTCTTCAGTAGTATCCTAATATTTTATTCGAGAACCTAGCACGATACTCGGTATTCGATCATGGCGCAATATTCGATCATTACGTAATAATCGACATTCGATCATGGCGTGATATTCGACATTCGATCATGGCGCGATATTCGGTATTCGATCATGGTGCAATATTCAATCATGACGTAATATTCGACACTCGATTAAAATTCGGTATTCGATCGATATTCGGTATTCGATCATGTTCAAATATTCGATCATGACGCAATATTTAACATTCGATCATGGCATGATATTCGAATTCGATTATGGCGCGATTCGATATTCGATCATGACACCATATTAGATATTTGATCATGCGACGATATCCGGTGCATTCGAATTTCTTTCTGCCGATTCGAGAACTCTGATCTCAGGTACTTTCTAGTATTCCACGTAATCGAGTATTTACCCATCTCTAATTCGAAGACATTAACTCATCATCTATAAATAAATTATTATTTTTGTTTTTAATTTTAATTCTTCAAATCCTCCTGAAAACGTTACTTTTGTTATCAACGACTCAAAACATTAATTTTATAAAATAATATTTTTAACTTTAAATATTTAAACATCGCAGCTTTTCAGGGATAATATCATGCTTCTGTTTTATATGGATAGATATCAACATTAAATACGCGTATAATATATAACAGCTTCTTTATCTCTGTCTATCCGTAAAGTTTAGCGAGAAATTTGACGTAATATTGCCAACTTGGTGAGTTTTGAAATGTCCCCAGGTAAAGACAATTCAATACTTCTGAAAATTAAATTCATTGTCTTTAATACTCCCTGTATTGTTATTATTTTAATAGTCCTTATTAATATTTTGCATTCTTAATTTAATTTTGTTAATTGAAAATATAGCGAGTTTCACCACTCATGGGACTGGTACGCTTTATTAGGGAAACGGAGGGGGAGGGGTCATAAAATAATTAAATTTTACTAAAGAGTTGTATAATAATTATGTTCTGTTAGGGTGTTGTATAATAATTATCAATATTGATCGAGAGAGGTGCGTGGTCCTTTTGTATATAGAGACTTTAGGAGGGCAAGTTCTGCAAGTGGGCGGAAAAGAGGGAATCACATCCATTGAATTATGTACCCTGTCATATGATGAACCTAGATATTAACTGTATTAATAAGATATAATATGCTGTCTTGTGTTAAAAGAACCCCGATATTGAACATTAAGAGCCAGGCAGATGGAGTACTCCCCGATTTTAAAAACTATTAGTTCCAGTCAGTTGTCGGGTAAGTCCCGGTTCTGAAAAACAGTAATTCCTTTTTTTACTTTCCTTATATACATAATGTATAAGGAAAGTATTGTGACGGGGTCGAAAATTCGAATTCGAGTTTTCGACGGGAGAGCGCGTTTCAAGCATCCCTGATCACGAATCAAATATATTTGAAGTGATGTCTGTGTGTGTGTGTGTGTGTGTGTATGAAAGTATGTGTGTGTGTGTGTGTGTGTGTGTGTGTCAGTGAGACTGTGGAGACGATAACTGACGAACGAATGGACCGATTCGAACAAAATTTGGTACAAAAATCACAATCTGTAAACACTGGAAGCCTATTGTTTTTATACGCAATCGAATGTTCAGAACCCCTCTTAATTTTCGAATGAAATGTTGAAAAAATCGTCAAAAAAATCAAAACCTCTGATAAAGTTACGCAAATAGACATTTCTTATGTAATTTTTCATTAAAAAACGATTGATATACATTTTAGAACGCTAACATAAACCGTTCTCGAGATATTGTACATTTTTCAAAAAAGTTATCAAAAAGTCATATAAAATTAAAAAAAATATATTTCCTATTGAGAAACATGTTCACTTTTCATATGTAATACCATGCGATAATTTGGGTGACATCATTCTCGTGGATCTTGCTCGTTCCATTCATGAAAAAAGATACTTTAAGTAATACTTTTGTATTTTGAACGCCAATAGTCATTTATCTGCTGTAAGAATAACTTATTTCTTCGTCCATAACGCTTGGCGAGATTTTAGCGACGAATTTGACGGAATGTCGGTAACTTGGCGACTTTTTGAAATGTTGCCAAATTAACGAAAATCTCGCCAAATGGATAAAAATGACGCTATAACAATGAAAATGACAACTAATTGCCGAAAATTCAATATCTTGGAAAGAATATTAGTATCTACTATAAGGAAAACCTATTTTTTTACTGTAAAAGTAGTAAATTCATTATATTATATAAGGAAAGTCATGTGTGGCCCACATCAGATTTTTTTTAATCAGAATTAGGGCATGTTATCCCTTTATTTTTAAGGGCTTGGAAAAGTCCTGATTGACGATGCATCCCCGAGGGGGGATAACTCCCCTCCCCCCGAAAGGGATAATGATGATACGAACACAAAAATTTTATCGCCACTATTTTTCACCACAATGGTTTAAACTGTTTAGTTTCACACATTGTAGTGAGTCGGACGGCCTGGGTTTCAACAACAACAACACATTGTAGTGAAAAATGCAATGTTGAAACTGTTAAGTTTCATTAGAGTGAAAAATGCAATGAATGAAATTGTTAAGTTTCAATCATTGTAACTAATGACCGAACTGTTAAGTTTCATCCAGTAATAACCTCTTTTATGCATAATAATTTTAAAATGTTACCTATGCTACCACGTTAAGGAAACAAAAAATTTCAAATACATTGCGAATTTTTCGCTCGAATTTTAAAAAATTATATTTATTTCTAGTTTTCTTGTTAACAAACCCACATAAAAAGTTTTGCGAAAATCCATTAAAATTTGTGGCAGCTATTGTATAACTCAAGAATTCGGCCAGACAAACGGACACACATCATTCTAAAAATAGTCAAATCACGGTAAGGGGATCCAAAAACATATATTGGAAACATATATACGAAATCGAAATTTTTCGTGAGAACCATACTTTTTCTATACTATATAGTATGAGAAGTAAATATATCTTACTTCCTGGAATAGCACATATAACTAGCCTCAGAAATCATCTTTGATTTGACTTTTATCGGTCTCCAAAGACTTACTCTTCACAGCGAAAAATTACTTATAAAGCCAGAATGCCCACTATAACTCAGTTTAAGTGAAAGTCCGTTTCAAGGCTAATAAGCTTCCATTTCACATCGGAATACAAATGGCTTCATTCCAGAAGCTAAATGAAACGAATGTCGTGGCCATAAAACTTTCTAACAAGGATAGAAATTTAAACATTGTACGAGTCTGGCAAAATATTGAGTAAAAGCAATCAAGCAAAGTAAGTAGTTGTCTTCAACGCAACAGTAAATTCGGTTAACCGTTATTTAACTTTTTGCTTTTTTAGGATTGAGGAATCAATTAAATTGTAAATGCATATCGTTAAAGTATGGTGGTGATAAAGTATGTAGGTGATAAAGTGTGTTGGTGACTAAAGTGTGTTGGTTTTTCATTTGTATTTTTTTCTTAATTGAAATTCGGAATCTACTTAGGATAATAATTTACAAGCTTACTGTTGCAAACTGGCCACTATTTTTAATGCTGATCCCCTGGAGCCAGCCCGATGGTTCTTTTCTCTGGCATTATTAAACACTCTGTTATGAAATGCATGCCTTTGTTTATTAATTATTCATGTCTAAATTTTAACTTTCGGCGAATTCTATTACTTTCGATTCTAAAACTTGTTCTTGAAAATTTATTCCAAATTGATAAAGCGCCATTTCCGTATTTCGGCTTTTTGGATATTTCCCGCCAGTTTTGGTAAACCTTGGCGTAGGGTTTCGTTCCCGCGCGTTTGTACATGTACCGCACATTTGCATTTCATATTCTTTAATATGGGAACTCTTTTTCTGGTCATGAACTTACGCAAGTACATTAAAAATGCTTATGTCTGTTTTTGGTAAATAGTTCAGTTGGCGTTATGATTTAGACGGGGTGGCATCGCATATGCCCACGGGGCAGGAAAATCGAAATTAATTACCCGAAATTCTTAATTAAATTTAATTATGAAATAATCTATTAGCTTTTTAAAAGTCGCGTTTTGAAGAGAAATAAGTTTCAATGGTGAAGGTGAGATGATTTACCTTTGACAAAGAAATATCGGTATTTGAAAGCGTGATATCTTGTACACGCTCGCCATGTATAATAACTTTGTCATCAGCGAGAAAGATTGTTAATCGTAATATCATCTTGTGAATCCTGTCTCGCATGCAACAACCCATCATATATTGAAATGGAAATGATTTGAATCCAGTTCAATAAATCGAGTGGAATAATTCTGGAAGTGACTCTTGAATCTTCATTTAGCTTTGCAATCACCACATCTACTTCTCCATGTATTCAATTCGTAAATCATAATCTGCTTATCAACGGAGCTCGATGTCAACTTAGCAAGTCTTCATATCTGTTGACCCGCCTGCCTTACCTTCGCTCCACGAAAAAAAATAACACAACGCAAACGATAACACACCGCCATTGTCGGATCACGACCAAGTAACGAGTCTCTTGGGAGAAAAGTGTTAGTTCAAGGCCTCACTCTGATTCAACAATTATATAGATCACCTGAGATATTATGTTAGCGATCCACTTCGCGTGTCTTGGGTTTCTGAAGTTTTCCCCCGGGCGACCCATTACAACTCTTTCATAAAATCACAAGACATCATTTATTATACCTAAATATTTGCATATATATATATATGTGGGACGTGGAATTGAAATGAATAGAGTTTTGTTTTTATATTAATATTAATTGTTTATTAATCATTAAAAACATGGCCGTTGATCTCATAAAGTGGAATTAACATTTAAACGTACATCGCTCGTTGTTGTGCCGCAATAACCCTCCAATTATTTTTACCTTTGGTGTAAGTCCTGAAAAGAATTATTAATTAATCTTAAAAGATTAGACTATTTAAAACTTAAACAATATAATTTATTAACCACATCAATTTATCATCAACAACAATTTATCATTTATCTCATTTCTCATTTATTATCAATTTTCATTTAACTATTTTAGCTAGGGGAGATACGACCAGAAGTATTAATTTTACGAAGGTGTCTAGGACCGGTAACATCAGAGCACATACCTTCCAGTTTAGACTTGGGCTCATCATCTCGCTTGCATCGGTCTTAGTGCTGAAGTACGGCCATAACTCTATGGCGTGTGGCTCCTACTCGTACTTTTCACTTCGACTGATACTTTATATCTGCAACTGCTAGGTCATGTTCGCCTCGCTCCTTTTGTCAAACTCTTTTCAACAACACTTCGTAGGAAACTTCTCGCAACCACATTTCGTGTCAGACTTGCTTCTGCAACATTTTGTATCCGAGTTTCTTCTACAACATTTCGTATCAAAGTCACTTCTGCAACATTTCGTATCAAAGTGACCTGTGGTTCCTTCGGCGGGGGGGGGTAGTTCTGCCCTTCTTCTCCTTGGCGCTCATTGGTTCTTCTGAACCCAATGGCATCACTTGACATTTATCAAGGCCCCTCTCAGCCCCTTTGGCCTGGGACACCCAAATTTATGGTATTTGACCTAAAAGTTCACGTTGTTGTAAGCACCGGCGCCAGCCAGACTCGAGCTTTGTTAGCCGTTCTAGGCACCATAAATATTGAAATAAAAATGTCTCATGTGAGGACATATTTTGGCCTCACAATATACATTCTTGATTATTGAACTCCAACATCGCATTCGGAATCCGCAAGTCACATCGTCCGTTCAGAGGAAATCCCGAAAAGCAAGTCCCCGTTCTTCAAACATGTACCCCTCCTCTCCCGTTTCACCGCCGCTGTATCAAATTGGGAAGACAGCTGTGCAAACCTCGAAGAAGCAAGGTGACGGGCCGAAGTAACAATTTCCCCAGTCCTCTTGGCAGGGACAGAGAGTGGTTCGTGACACTTACCTTGTCAGAAAAAATAAATAAATATTTAACACAAACTTTTATTCATGAATCACCATGAGCAGCTTCAATGGAAGCAATTCATAAGACATATCTGAAAAAAAGAAACTGTAAATAATTAACCTGGAGCGTGGCTCAACTCGACTTTCTCATAACAGAATCAATTTTTTAGTAGCTTAATTTTTCTTTTTTCAAATTTTACAACAAAAGTTTTGAAAATCGGTATCATGAGTCCAAATGATTACAATTATAGCGTGTTACCCGTCACTTTAAAAGATTTGAAAAAAGCTTTCGATTAATACCGTACTTGGCATTGTACCACCGGGGAGGTAAATTGCCCCTTGAGGGGGACTAATGACGTCACAAAAGAAATTGTATAGCGACCATTTTTCGCAGCAATTATTGAAACTATGAAGTGTCGTGATCATTAAGCCATAAATAAATTATTTTATGTATAATTATGTCAAATTTTGTATTATGCTGTTATGTCAAAAAAATATAAGTTTTCGCTCGAATTTAAAAAAATTCTATATAGTTTTAGATTTTTTAGAACAGGATATACAGTTTAGTAAAAATCCATTACAATTCATATTTCATTTTTCGTAGATATCCATTATTTTGAGCAGAATACACAGTTTCGTAAAAATCCATTACTATTTATGGCTGATGTAGTATGCACAAGAAACCGAAGACAAACACACAGACAAACAGGGGGATATGACTCCAAAATATTTAAAACGTGCTCAGGAGGTCTTAAAACATATACATTGGCATCAAAATCTCGAATTCGAAATTTTTCGTGAAAACAATACTTCTATATTACATATTATGAGAAAGTAAACATTTATTTTAAATCTACGGAAAAACACAATTTATATTCACATAAATGTATAACATAAATGTTTATATTATATTGACATACACTATTGAGCTCAACATATACGTTTGCATTAGAACTTTGCAGCTTTTAACCTTTCTCACTCTCTCTCTCTATGTATGTATGTATGTATACATGCATGTATGTATGTATGCATGTATGTATGTATGTATGTATGTATGTATGCATGTATGTATGTATGTATGCATGTATGTATGCATATATATATCCCGGGCAGTAAATTGGACATTGTGGATCTGTGGCCTGGCCTCTAAAAACCTGATTCTGAAAAACGGAAAAACTAATTCTGAAAAACGGAAAAACTAATTCGAATTTCAGAAAAAAAAATCAGGTCGAGGTGCACCTTCCCGGATCATAAAGCACATGTGTTCCAAATTTTATGGCCTTATGTCGCTTAGATTTTCCTCTACAAGACGAACGATTTTATTATTATATATTCCTGAATATGATTGTAATTAGCTATCAACCCTACTAAATTGCATAAATACTTTCTATAACAGTTTTAATATTGAATCCTACTCATTAGGCAATACTCTACCACATTTTTTGTCTATCTCGCTTTCTTACCGTGTTCTTTATCATTACTTATTAAGTTCTCCGCTAGAGGCGCAACAATCCCTTAACTTTAAATAGACCAATCATACCTTTACTTATAAAGTTATTGGGTCGTATAAGAATTTTTTTCGAATCCCTGTATAACGGTAGCAGACGGCGTTGCCGAGATATTTCTTTCTTCAATCGAGCTTTAAAATTGAACTTAAAATATAAACCATTTTCTTGAAATTAGGTAACAAATTAGAATATTTATTTGAAGAGTTTAAGTCATAAAAAAATATCTCATTTTTGTTTTACCAAAGTATCGAAAATCATTTATCCGTAGAAAAAGTCATGTATTGGACACATCAGTTATTTTCTATTCCTTTTAGGCATGAAATCACAATACGCTTTCTCTTGACATAATGCACTTGTTTTATGAACATAGTTCTGAGGTTATCAATGATCTTTCTCTTGACCACCACCATCATTTATATCCCCTTTATCACAACTGCACACGTGACCAAAGAACTACGTATGCGAAAGAAACTTATTTTCTGTGACATATTTTTCACTTTGTATTCATAGTATTTCCTTATTCTGGCGCTTCTTTTAGATGAAGAGGGAACAATTTATTTGGGCAGTGCAGGCTTTTCATACAGACATAAATTGTATTTATCTATGTTCATTGAAATGAATTGTAAAGAGAAGATACATCGACTTCCTCATATATTCATATTTCAGATTTTTGGAACCACTTTTATTATAACCAGTATCGAAATACTTTTAAATTGCATTTAATTTATTTTTAGTATTTAAGACTCTCAAAAACACAAAAGCAAACACTCTTAAAAAATCAGCGGCGACACACAGTAAAGGCAACGGCGTACACTGTGAAGGAGGTCATCTGGCTAACTTTCGACAGTAGCCCAAAGAGCTCGTGGAAGTTCAGAAAAGCGCAGGCACAGGACGCCAGTTTCTCTTGACCTATCCAAAATGAAATCCCCGTCATGGAGGAAAAAAATAATGAACTACCCCCATCCCCACAGGCGCTTCCTCATCCCCCAGGCTACCTGGCACAACATGCCACAGATAGCAAATGTAAAAACTGCCGTACCATCCAGAATGGTGCCGTGCCAGGTCCAAAAAGTCCACTACATCTGGCCAGCAGATAAAAGATATTCACACTATTGCTGCTTAACTTAAGGAAAAATACAAATTGAAAACTGAAAAAAAAACAGGACCAATTGGTAAAACCAAAATGCGCGAGGTAAGAAGATCGTACTGTGAAAGAAGTGCGGAAGTGCTAGATAAAAAAATAAAATTCCTGAAAAGCAAGCTAAGGAAACTGGTGGACAAACAAAAAATGCCAAAACCGCGGATGAGGTAACCCCTGAGAAAATGCTAGTAATAGATGAATCTGAGACCTAAACAACTGGATTTTCAGATGATGACAACTCGATGGATATTCTCCCTGTTAGCAAGGAATTCCCAAGAAAGTTCAGAGTAAATCAGATAAAACAAATTTTGGTATAGCTCTCCGCAGTGTTCGCAAAAGACAAAAATGTCATGCAGATATACTTTGAAGTTATCCAAATCATAGCAAAACTCAAAAACAGCGAATCAACTGCCAACCATGGATGGGTACAAAAAAGACACCCTTAAAATGTTATTTTGGAATGCGAAAAGCATATCTCCTAAAATAAATGAACTTAGGAACTTAGCAAATGTAAACGAAATCGATGAATTTCTTATTCAGGAAACTACAGTTATTAAAGATAAATATATAACCATCGCAAACTATAATTGCTATCAAAGCTAAAGAAATACTAGCGTGGTCGACAGAGCTCCCCAAGGTACCGAGTGGTCAGAGTAGGGGTGTTTTAATTCTGACCACCCGGTATATATAAGTCAAAATGGAGCAACAACACATTACATAACTATACCGACACATCAGCTCGTAAAACGTGCTTCTCACTGAAATTCTTTGCGGACATCGGCGTCCATGGACGTCAATGCCTGCAAAGGGGGGTCGAACTGTTTGGGATAAGGTATGTCACATGCCTGTCTTTTTGAGAGGTTCTTCGTTTGAGATTAACGCTGTCCCACCCGTAAGCAAAAGGTTTACGAAAACAAAAAAATTCTATTGGGTTCGAAATTCATTTGCATCTTTATTAGATCACATGACATTCGATTTATCAGTGAAAGAAAAGGAGGAGTTATTGGACTTACAAAGTGATCGTACCCTTGAAGTGGAGTTTAAGGATATTCCATTTTCTCAATTCTAGGTAACTGCAGAAAAGGACTTTCCATCCATCGGCAAAAAATCTATAAACATTCTTTTACCATTTACTACAACATACATGTGTGAACAAAGTTTCTCTTCTATGCTCACTATCAAGAATTTAAAGAGATCATCATTGAAAAGTCTTGATCATGAATTGCTTGTAGCTCTTTCGACCATAGACCCAGATATAGAAAAGTTGTGTTCACAGAAATAAACCCAAATATCCCACTGAAATAAAAAGGTAAACTGTTGCTTAAGAATTTTCTAGATATTTATGTTAATACTTAAAATGATTATTTTGTCGTTAAATTATTATTATTAGCATATTTATACCTAATCAGTAATTCTTTTGTGTATAATTAATTTTACTTCTGTATTTTCACGTCATCATTTTATAAAATAAGTGTTCTAAATATTTAATCACAGTATCACTTAATCAAATCTGACAATTTAGTTCATAGATGCTATATAAAAACTATGTCATAAACCAATCGCCGAGGATGTATGGATTAGGTATTTTCATTCCATTTGTTTCGTTCATTTCGTGCTTATCACTGCATAAGAATGCTTATCTGAAACAAATGTCTAGCTGGAATGTTTATGTATTATAATTCAAGAATATTTAAAGAAAATAACAACTTAATTGAATCCCTAGTATGAAATAGAAGAAATTAAGCAAGTTAATAGATAAATGTTCCTTCATAGTGCGCCGTGAAATTATTTATGCTTGTGAGGGGTGCCGTGGCGTGAAAAAGTTGGGAAACGCTGCAATAAAAGAGCAAAAAGAGATCCGTTAGTTTCAGCTCCACGATAATAAATATTCTTTTGAGATTTAATTGGGAAAAATTGTTCCAAGTTTTATTTGATTTGCTCAATTTGTTCGAGAGATATACTACCCGATGTGGAAAAAATAATTTTTCAAATATGTCAAGAACTGCTTGTACTAATTTCTAAATCAAAAGCATTCATTCATTTCAGGATATTTTTTGCAGAACATTTACTCATTTGACTCAAGCGAGTTTATTTTAATTGTTACGAAATTTACCATTTTCGATTGAAATTATAAATTATCTCGAGAACGACTCATATTAGGCTTTTATGAATGATAGAATTCTCTTTAAAATAAAAATCAATTCCATATTAGCCATCTATTTATGTAATAATTTTATTTGTATTTGTGTTTGTATAGCATTTTTTAGAACTTTGAAAAATATGTATTTGAAATATTGGGGACATTCCCTTAGTCCACTCCCAAGCCCACAAATCAACTGGTTTACCAACAATAATCATCATACCAAATTTTATTTTATGATATCAATTTGTTCGACAGATATTATGCCCAAAGATAAACACATAGACATATATATAGAGAGAGACAGGCAGACACACGGACATGCATACAAACAAACAAATATATTTAAAAATGTTTTATTCGTATTCAGGAATGCTCGAAACGTGTCGTTCCTTCAAAACACGAAGTCGGATTTTTAACTTCATTGCAATATTTTCATTTTACGTTAATAGGAATGGTAGGGATTAAAAATTATTGATGTTACAAACTCAATAGAGGATTTAATATACTGTCTACAGAACAAATCCCTCTTTCGTTGAGTAAAAAAATAAACAAATCTGCATATGGTATGTTCAGTTCTCAGTCATCCAAAAGAGCAAATAGTCCAGACAGGTCAGCTGTCTATCACACGAGATCCTCCCTCGCATTTGCAAACTGCCACTACCACGAAGTAAGTTTTAAAGTCTATTCGATGTTTACAAGGAAAAGGAGGTTCGTAATGCCAAATGGCACTGTAGTTCGACCACTTACGGTTTGCAATATTAAACCCATTCAAACTTTTTCGATAGAAAATATCTAGAGTGTGAATTGCCACTCGATTTTCTCATACATTCATATTCCTTATTGGTATACTTCTATCATAATCTTCATAGGAATGCCAAGCTATATATATTTTATTTGCTTTATTCCTACAGTTATTATTTTACAAAATTTTATAAAAAATTCCGTCATAAATGTAGTAATTTAATAAATGTAGTCAGTTAATTTAATTTGGCCCCACGTTTTCAAGCCTATGAATTAGAATCATTTGCCTAATATGTATCAATGTATGCAACGTTAACACCAAATATTAAATAAAAGTACTGTTTTCTAGAATTGACATACTTCAAAATATTTCATAGAAATTCTTCAAATTTTTTTTTATTTCAAGTTGGCAACATCTTGGATGTTACCAAATGCATCCTACGAATCCATGGATGGCCAAATGCATCTTGACCATCCAAGTGAATTAGGTTTAAGCAACATGGGCATTACAAAATTAGATATACGTGGAATTGTCATGGCTTACCTCAAATCAGTTGAGGGCGAGTTGTTGCATGGATAAACTGAAAAGCCAATGAGGATCCGTTGTCCTAATGTATGGGTCCATTGTACAGCACAGAAAGTTATATTAATATACTCTAGAGGATATATAGAAAAGGGATTTGGTATCTTGCTGGGAGATATGAAGTATAATATCTAACGTAAGAGGAATCAGCGTGTATGTATGAGCGACCAATGGAAGAAGTGGTAGGCTGAAAAAGTTGAGGCACTAATACAATACGCTTTAATCATTTTCAGAGGATGTGAACACGTCTTTCGCTGCTCACCCTTGTGTTCCACTCACCCTTGTGTTCCACTCACCCTTATACAAACTCAAATATTTTTAAAAATGAAAACAATATTTTAGGAATTTTCTATTTAAGTATATAAGTGTTTTATCATCATCATCAATGACTCGACAGCCCAACGTGGACCTTAGCCTTCCTCAGAATATTCTTCCAAACTGTCTCGCCTTGGGGCAATGATTCTCCAATTCTAAATCTTTCACACCCCGAAGCCCCTGACCATAACTACGGATAGAGAGAGACAACCCAGTAATGAATAAACAAATTATTTGGATGTAATTTTTTGAAGAACAATAATCCCTAATACGTGATTGATAAACAGGATATTTTAATATAATTTAAACCATTGTTTATAGAGGAATTATAAATTTTTAATGGAGATTTTCGAAAATCGGGACTTATGATGCTAGTTGAATTTAAAATGACGAG
The DNA here is from genome assembly GCA_951213105.1 of Amaurobius ferox. Taxonomy (NCBI): domain Eukaryota; kingdom Metazoa; phylum Arthropoda; class Arachnida; order Araneae; family Amaurobiidae; genus Amaurobius; species Amaurobius ferox. The sequence continues at coordinate 126,845,452 of OX578144.1, read as the reverse complement.
TAACGTATAAAGCTCGTCTGGAATAATGACGAGCAACGTCTGGCTCGCACCTATATTGAATTAATTACAGTCCTTCAATACAGGTTTGGGCTTTTACAAGCATATAGTAACAAAGGCAGAATTCATCTGTAGGGGTCCTAAGAATTGAATACATAAAAAAAAATTATAAACTTACACAAGAAAACTACATTTTAATAAATAAATTCTAAATCTTAAAGTTTATTACAAATTAAATTTAAAATTTGAGAAAAAGTAGGGTAAATATATAGAATAACATAATGTAAAATATATTTCGTAAATAATTTTCTTTTCATCTTATTGCTTTAACCTTTTGCTTACGGGCGGGACAACTTCCATCCCAAGCGAAGAACCTCTGAAAAGACAGATATTTGACATATCCTATCCCAAACAAGACGCCAATGCCTGCAAAGGGGGATCGAACTGTTTGGGATAGAGTATGTCAAATACCTGTCTTTGTACTCCAATGCCTGCAAAGGAGGGTCGAACTGTTTGGGGTAGGGTATGTCAAATACCTGCCTTTTTCATAGGTTCTTCGTTTCGAGATGGACGCCGTCCCACTCATAAACAAAAGGTTAAACCATGTGAAAACTGCCCGGTATGTCATTTTATACTTACCATGCAATACATTGCAACTCTATCCTTCTCCTTTCGAATAAGTCTATAATTTCTAGGTTTTACAGTTGAGTCATATTTTATCAAATTTCGTTCATGTTCCCTTGCTATATCTACACTTAATTACTTTGCTCTAACATAACTATATCTACATATCTACATATCTACATATCTACATATCTACATATCTACTATATCTACACTTAATTATTTTGCTCTAACATAACATTTCACCCTTGAGCCAAAATTAAAAGTATAAATTCTTTCGCGTGGCAAGGGTAGTCTGTATTTTTTTCATGTAGACATATATGAATGTTTAAATGTGTTTTTTCTTGTTATCAAGAAATTGTATTTTATCCCTTTTTAGATAATTTCCCTTTCCAATCCATGATGTTTCTTTTTACTTCCCCTGCAATATATAGTAACATATAGGGAAAGTATTGGAATCATGCCGAAAATCGCAACTCGGGTTTTCGACGGGTCTCCACATTTTCAGACCTCTAGAATACGATATAACTATTTTTAGGGTGACGTCTGTGTGTGTGTCTGTGTGTCTGTATCTCTGTCTGTCTGTGTGTCTGTATATCTGTCTGTGCAATGTATATATCCACTCTAACTCAAAAACTAATGGGCCGAATTTCATAAAATTTGGTAAGTAAGTCACTTGGATGTAACTCTGATGCTGATTAGTTTTTAGTACGATTTCGAATAAAATAACCCGCTTTTTTTGTGAAATGGCCAACAAAAATTACCTGTATACACTCTAGCTGAGAAACTTTGAACCGAATTTCACAAAATTCGGTAGATAAATCGCTTGTGAGTTACCCTGGTGCTGATTAGATTTTGGTACGATTCGGAAAAAATAACCTGCCTTTTTTGCAAAATGGCCCGCAAAAATCATCAAAATCTAAAATAAAAACTACTTATGCTCAAATATATTTACTAAATGCTTGTTTTATACATAATTTTTGACGAAGAAAAGAATAAGACCAACCCCATTACACTAAGACTAGCCGTTCTCGGGATATTTTTTTTTTGTATTCTCTCTCGAATTTTTGTATCGAAAATTGAATTAAATTTAATTAAAATAAAGAGAATGTGAATATAAGTCTGTAGGAAAAGTCATGTGCTGCCCACATCAGATTTTTAAGTATTATTTTTATTTCATTTATTTTTTTATGAGAAGAACCATATTCTGTGTTATGTTTTCCAATTCTTTCTTATACTTGTCCTCATGTTTTCTCTATTTTTATTAACACTTTACAACAAAGTTGAAAAGTGTTTATGACTTTATTCATTCTGTCTGTCTGTCTGTCTTCCGTTAGCACGATAACTGCCGTAAAAATGACTTAATCGAAATGAAATTTTATTATGTTGTTCAGACGGTCTATAGGACCTATGGGAATATAAATGACTAATATCACCCAATTAGTTTTGAATTGAACCCGGGTTGAAAAAATGCAATACATTGTTCCCTATGGGACCTAATTTTTCAAACATTTTTTAAGCGGATTTAAAATTCACAAATTGCTTCGAAAATTTTAGGTAATATTCAAATTGTTCCATAATATATATAAAAAAAAATTAGCGAAATATATTCAGTAGTTTTTTGAATAAAAATTAAAATAATAAAAACACCTCTTATATGAAGCAATCACGTGACCATGATATGAAAATATCACGTGACCCACTTCAAAAGGATATATGGCATCCATCTTGTCTCAAAATCGTGATTTTTAAAGTTCTTTTTATTCATATTGTGTTTCATTTAATTCATATTGTCTTTTTAATTCATAAAGTGTTGTATCCGTCCTAAAATCACTTTATTTTTGCTTAAATTCTGTGCAACTACATACTGAAACAACGAAATTACAATGTATTTGAGTTTAAATGCTCATCCAAATTTGATTATTTCTACAACGAAGCCTATTTTTCACTTATGTAAAATGTAAATAGCAAAATATGTAAAATGAGTTGTATTATAATTGCTGTATTTCTTTAACACAAAATCATTTAGTTCATGGAGTCTGCATAGCTGATATGAATCAAATATTCATTGATTTTACAAAGAGATGGACGATTTTTTCGATGAAGTTTTACGCATAGAGTTTAATTACTTGTAGCTCCATGGTCTTAATTTTTAAATAAAATAAATTATTATAGTATTGTGATGAATGACATGAATGGGAAATTATTTATGAATGAAATGCTGCTTTTATAGAGAGAGCCAGGCGTGTTATTTTTCTATGACGTCATTTGAATTAATTTCAGTTGTTTTCGATGAAGTTTTCAAATATAATAAATTATAGTAGTATTATGATAATTCTAAAATTATTACCGAGGAATATATCCCATTTTAGAGATGTTTAAACCAGGCAATTTATATTTCAATGTTATCATTTGAATAAAATTCATTTTTTTCGATGAAGTTTTAAGTTTTCAAATATAATAAATTAATGTAGTATTGTGATAAGTTTTAAAATATTACCTAGGAATGTATTGCATTTTAGATTTGTTTAAATAAAATTGCATCGAAGTTGGAAAGTGTTTCATAATCAATGCTTTAAGCATGATTGATCTTTCTTGTTTAAGAATGGACGAGTGCATTTCTACGTTTCTCGGGACTCTACCACTACATGTAAAAGGATAATGAAGTCATATATCTACTCTTGGCTTTTGTTGCATTTATCGTTTGGATCATCAATGATGTTTGTGTTGTTGTTGTTGAGACCCAGACCGTCCGACCTACCAGAAAGGTGTAAGGTAACTGTTTGGACGGCCGGGAAGTGCCACCCAATTTGGACCGGAACCCAGTGGGGGAGGCATCCACAGGGACCGTACCCTCCTTCCCCTACCACCAACCTCTCGGAAGGACTTACGGACCCACATGTTTAACGTGATCGTACTCCGCGTGAACACGGCGGCAGTTTTGGCAGTGGCTGGAATCGAACCCGGGCCTACCGAGTGCAACTCCAGCGCGCTAACCAATGGGCTACCGCGCCCCAATGATGTTTGTGTGTCTATGCTTGAGATAACTGTCGAACAGTTTGTATATTTAAATGAAATTTTGCACGTTTATTTATTTAAACCTTAAGGGGTTAATTGGTTTTTAAGCAGATCAGATCATTGAAAAACCGTTAATTTGTTGAACAGTTTTTTCGATAATTGAAAATAAACGGTATATATTTTTTATTATAAATGTTAACAAACTAGTCATTTTAAATGTAATTATTTTCAAAATGCGAATGACATTGTATAAGACGCTAACATACGTTACTCTTGAACTATCATATTTTTATTTGAAACCAAAAATATAAATTACTAAATGTCCACACAATTAGTAAAGTATTTTAACCCGAAATATGGGACCACAGGTCTTTAGGCGTTATTGTGAGCTAGTCCTGAAATATTACAAATTTTATTTTACACATAAAGAACTTTTGAAGCTCTGGAAAGGACGAAGCAATATCCATGAAACTTTGTACTATTTCGTCTTATTAAAATTTGTTTATTTGTAGGAAAGGTCGTAATGGGTGTTGTAGAATTTTTCTCGCACAAAAATTGCATATAAGATACATTTTTGTCATATTGCCGTCTGCAACTCCATTTCGAATCTGTGTAAATTCGAACGTGTAAATCCGTCAAAAACCCTAATTCTGATTTTAAATAAGATTTCAATATTTTCTCTATGCTTTACCATGTGTGGTTATATGATTTTGTATCACAGAAGTGGCACATATCTCAAGTTTTACCTATACCACTACATGGGAAAAGTTTTATATATACCATCAAGTTTTACACATACCACTCACGTGGACCAACGGCCGTACCGTGCTGAAAACACCGGTTCTCGTTAGATCACCGAAGTCAAGCAGCATCGGGCGCGGTTAGTACTTGGTGGGTGACCACCTCGGAACACCGCGTGCTGTTGGCCACCTCGGGTGCGGTATCCCCGTGGTTTGCGCGCTAGATTTGCACGCTACCACAAATGCCGCCGTGTTCATGCGGAGTACGATCACGTTAAACATGTGGGTCCGTAAGTCCTTCCGAGAGGTTGGTGGTAGGGGAAGGAGGGTACGGTCCCTGTGGATGCCTCCCCCACTGGGTTCCGGTCTAAATTGGGTGGCACTTCCCGGCCGTTCAAACAGTTACCTTACACCATTCTGGTAGGTCGGACGGTCTGGGTATCAACAACAACAACAACATACCACTCACGTATCAAGCCTTCTGTGGCGTCTTTATATTTCATTTTTAAACCATTTTTGTGTGACTAAGAATGTCCGTTTGCATCCTGTATTTATATTCAAAAGAGTTAATACTTCCTACTAAAATATTTTAATTTGGATTTGGTATGCTTATGCAAATGAAGGAGGGAGGACTTTTCATGAAGTAGAATTTTGCTAAACTTTAAAGAACATTGTACAGCCATGATTATCGTTGAATTATTCGAGATGCAAGACTTCATTTGCAAACTAGGAAACGGGAATTAGAAAATGATATTCACAGGAGGTTGCGGTGTTCCTATTTTTGAAAAGAGTTTGCGAACAATCGTTTACTGTGAATTAATTTTGCAGCATCAATGTTAAAAGAAAGAAAAGGAAGATCTGTTATATCTGTGAATATAATTGTCGTATTAAAGTGGTTAAATAATAAAAAACAGTTCTTAATAAAGAGAAAAGTTTAACATTTATATTAGACTTTAAATTGTCGTAATCCTATAAAGAGCAAAATGATTTAATTATATGAGACAATAAGAATTGGTATTACAACTATCAATGATATAGTGGAAGTAAGATGCCTATCTAATACCGTGGCTAATTAAAATAGTTAAAATTGCCTGATCAAATATATTTAAAATCAGAAAGTCAAGTAAATTCTCACAGAACTTTCCTGAAGTTGAGATTGCGCCAAAAGTTAGGAATTTCAAGTTGGCTGCATAGTAGGTCTCCATAAAAAATCGCCAAATTGTGGCATATAAAATGTTTCCTTACTGCCAATTCTCATATCGGCAACTCCATGAGCACGAGCACATAATCAGTCCATTGATGTTGTTAGCAGTAATGGAAGCAATATGCTTATACTGGTATGCTTATTAGAAATACGAAATGAAAGTATTGAAAGAAAACACTAATCACGTTCTTTAGCAACAACATTTATTTTTAAAGTAGTATGAAATCGATACAATAATGTAATTAATTAAAATTGAAACATTAACTAAGCCATGACAGCCACTACTTTACCTATTGTCAATCAAATTTAATCACTGTTGTTGCTTTAAATTCCAATGCAATTACTCTGAATGTATAAAGGTATAAATAATTCTTTCAGTTTACGCACGAAATATGTAAAAGAAAGGTTTGAAAAATTAGACTTCCTGTGAAATAGCTTATTTCAAGCCGAACTAAGTATTAGCCGCAATACTGAATGTCCATTATTTCACTTTCTGTTACGAGTTGAAATCAGTTTTCAAAATCTCTCATGAATAATGCAATTCATATTCTTGTGTAATATGAAAAGGATGAAGTCAGGCGTTGATAGAGACATTCAAATCATATACGATATCCGGCATTCAGTATTTTTCTATGATTATGAACTCCGAAGATTGCTTAGTTTGAATGAAATGTTGCATTTTATTTCAGTTTAACTTAAAGTTCTTATTGTCCTCTTAAAGTGAAAGATATTTTGCATTTAATTTGAAACAAGTTGAAATTCACAGTAATAGTCTGAAACATTTTTTTTCTTTGAAATGATTAGAAAAGTTCTTATAATGCTACAACGAACACAGAGGGTTGTCAATCGGTTTCAAAGGCAAAACGCAGATTCGTTCTTCTTTAAATCAAACGTAAAATAAACAGTGAACGGCTCATGTAACTTTCGAAACCGGTTAGTTTCCCTTTTAATTTATCGTAGACCACTTAGGATTATAGCGCTTTGAATACTTCTTCAGGTTGTTCACTTTCCTCCTCGATTCCCTTGTTTTATTTATCGTCCAATCATAGAATTCTACTATTAATACTTCCCATCTTTCATTTTGCTTTTCATTTTTTCTCACATTAGGCAACCGCTTTCCACTTAAACCGCGTTTGATAATTTATTGAATAAAACCAATCTTGCTCTTAGTGTAGGTCACACTGCCTTGTAGCTCTGAAGAAGGCCAGTTGTTGCCTTTGAAATTCGTTGATATTCTTAATTTTGTGTTTTATGCTGGTTTATACGGAGCTTTCTAATCATTTTACCACGTAGCTACTGTTTCAGATTTTTTATTTAAGTTACAGACGGCTATTTCCCAATTGTTGATATTTTTCAAAACTAAAAAGTAAGGACACCAACATCCTAGCACATCCCTACCCTACAGAATATGTTTCCCGGTAGTGAAAGCAGGGTAGTCATATAAAATAGCAAAATAAAAATCCGTGTACATCGCCGAAACGGGCAAGAAACGATCCACTCCCTCCCCAAATCACAAAACCAAAACCCGTCACTTGCAGAGGCACTAAATTCTACACTAAAATCTACAGACAGAATCATTCTTGCAACACAGTAAATGAAAATACTTGAAATCGCAGAAAAGTTCCTTTAAACCCGAAATTTTCGGCTATCTCAGCGAATTTTCATCCATTTTCAATCAAATTTCAGCACAATACTCCTGACAATATACATTAATAAATTAAAAATGTTAGTACAGCATCTTTTAATTTCACAAAGTTAGGAAACCCCGGGAAAACGCACTAAATGGCGTTAGTAGTCATAACTCAAAGGGTCGTGAAAGCAATGGAAGCGCGCTGCGAAGACTACAAAATTTGAAGATATCGTTAAAAGAAATTTATAATTTATCAACAAATGGGTGTATGATTTTTTTTTCTAGAATGGTCTGTGATATGTTAAGCAAGTACTGAAAAAACGAACTTTGGATGGCGAGTCAATTTCAGTATATCGTGATATAAAAATCGGAGAAGTTTAAAACGCACAAAAAGCATATATTTTTAAAAATTCATTAGAATGTGTGATAATATTTTAGGTTGCTAAGGCATTGATTTGTACAAATATCGACCTAAATCGGGATGAAGCATGCAATAATCAGAAAACGAATTCGAAGTTTAAAAAAAGTAACTCCATGATGCATCTGTGTACGTCGAGAAGCGCCTCTGTACCAAATTTCATAATCATAAGACGCTTAGATTTCGCGCTCCAGACTGCATAAACAGACACTCACAAACGCACATCGTCCCTTATTACGTAAGAAGATTTATTTAAAGTCAAACAAATGCAGTAGGTTGATATTTGAAACTACAGTTGTAATTACAATTTGTCAGTAATAGAACTTTATCATTTCAATGCATGTATAATTAAAATATTTGGAATAGTAATTGTGTCAACAAATCGTTATTATAAATTCCATTGCCAAATATTTTAATATAAATTTCTAGTCTCCCAATTTAAATTGAAAGTCCATAATAGCTGGATTTTCATTACAGATAGCCCGCGCTGTGTGACGTAAGAGACAGCTATTAAGAGTTATTTTACAACTTCTAGCATTAAATCGTGTATTAAGAAAGGGATGTTTCATAAGGGCCGATCACGACATATTTAGTGATATTTAGACATTTTAGACTGAATATGCAATTATTATATGGAATATATATTTTATAATTATCGTAACTATAATAATCACCTTTCATGCATTTATAAATTTTTGAATAATTTTACAAACGGATTAAATAAACATGTGCAAGTCTTAAAATATATCAAGGACACTATAGAACAGAAGAATTAGCTGTGACCTACAACCCAAAATACAGGGTGATTATAATTAAAGTTCCCGGTTTAAAAATGGTCTCAAATAAAAAGCACTGGTCAGAATGATTTGAAATTTTGCGTGAACACTCGTGGAACAATGGAATTTTGTTTGGTAAAAAATCAGTAGTTCAAAAAGTCGCCGCTAGGAGAATAATTGGCGCTTCATTACACTAGAATGCAATACAAAAGTAATAAACGTTGACTTACTCATTGGCTAATGACGTAATAAATGTTCAATATGCTATCCTTCGAATACTGAATTAAAAGTTGATCTTTCATCATAATATGCATGCAAGTAATGAAAAAAAAATTCATCCATTGAAACAATGTTAAATTCTAAGCAAACGTAAGCCGTATCTTTTTTCATAAAAAGTGGATTTAACTTGTTTTGCATAATTGCTCTTCAAATGCTGCTGCAAATTTGCATAAGACAGTGACGTTGCAATAAACGTTTGCTAGAAACAAGGAGGAGCGGAACTTGTTTCTCATAACTTAATGAAAAATCTCTATTGTTCTGTCGCAATGACTCTATCATTAAAAGATCATGCTCTTCTTGTCAAATTGTTTTATGAGAATAACGGCTCTTGTTTAGTAGCTCTTAGAAAGTTCAGAATGTTGAAAAAGTTAAAATCTGGTCCTCTGTGTGACAAAAGCTTCCGAAAATGATTTTAAAATTTGAAGAGACAGGTTCTTCGGACATCAAACCTAGCAGGGGACGGAAAGCAGTCGATGGAGAAATAGGGAAAAACGTAGATACAGCGTTAGAAGAAGAGCGTAACGCTAATGCATCTACGAGTGCACTTGAAATTGCCGATCATTAGACGTACCCTCCAGTACGATGCAAAAAATTTTGAAACACATTTTGAAATGTTATCCTTACAAACTGACTCATGTTCAACAATTGCTACCTGCGGACAATGTTGCACGTGAAATGTTCGCACTTTAATTTCTGGCTCGGATACAAGTGGACGATGAATGGTCCTGGAACGTTTTGTGGACTGACGAAGCACACTTCCATCTCCACGGAACTGTTAATACGCAAAATTGCAGAATCTGGGCAACCGAAAATTCACAGAAACTACGCCAGGTGCCTCTTCATTCCCCCAAAGTCACTGTGTGGTGCATTCTAGTGTAGTAAAGCGCCAATTATTCTTTTGGCGGCGACTTTTTGGACTACTGTTTTTTTTCTTCACCAAACAAAATTCCATTGCTCCACGAGTGTTCATGCAAAATTTCAAATCATTCTGACCAGTGCTTTTTATTTGAGACCATTTTCAAATCGGGAACTTTAATTATTATCACCCTGTACTATAAAAAGCGGTCAATGTATTAAATAAATTTTTATCTATCTTAATTATAAATTATTCACGAATTCTTTGTCTTGGAAGTTAATTGCATTGCAAATGAGAGGCTACAGACAAGTAGAATTGCACGGGTTTTGAAAATATTGGTGGCAGAGGTTCAATTTATCTAACGGATATATACAGCTTCTGCTTTCATAATTCGTTGTGTTTGTAGGCACAACTTTCTTTAATTGGCGTAAAGATATTAACTTATTTATTGCATTAGTTCGACTTTTAAGTCAAAGATATATAATGCAAATTTATTTCTTCGACAGGGAAACAATACTAAAATCTACGACAGAATAATATCTACGGCAGAATGCTTTTAATGTTGAATTGTACATTTGACGCTGTTCCGGATGACAACCTGTAAAACTCTTTCGAAGTACACTATTAACTTATATTTCAAGTAACTCTAAATTCGCAATTATCAATATTGATATAGCATACGTAATAAGAGTCCATATATTAAAATACACTCTGTTGCAAAAAATATATATGCACCCTTGAAATTGTGAGCTACAGTCGCAAAATTCGGCATGCAAATGCCGTTTTAACAATTACGTAAATAATCAAACTGTTATCGCCAGTGAAGCGCTCATGAAACGCACATGAGAACAACGCATCGCGCAGCACTTAAAATGACCGGTGTTGTCACACACGGGCAATTGGAAGTAATATTTCTATTTAATACTGCCAAATCGTGAACAAAGATGACTTTATTACGTACTTAAACGTATTCGATGGCGATGCTAACAATTATCGGATTTAGAGGGGCGGCATCAGAGGCCTAAGGGAAGCTGGTTGGTCCAAGAGACATATCAGTCATCATCTTGGTCGAAGCAACATAGTAGTTGCTACGTATTGGCAACAGTGAAAAAGTACATGTAACCGCCACAAAAGCTCAGGATGTCCCAAACAGACAACTGCTCGAACGGATCGTGCAGTCAGGAGAGCGTCACGTTCACACCAATGGCATCACTACCAGCCATTTGAAGGCATTTGCCATCCTTCATATATCCTGTAACAAGGGATACTATTCGGAGACGACTGGCAGAAGGTGGAATTAGGTGTCGGCATCCATGAAGGCACCTACCACTGACGCCTCAACATACGCAGAGCCGTCTGGATTGCTGTCGAGCTCGGTGAGCCTAGGCTGTGTCCGATTGGGAGCATGTTGTCATTTGTGACGAATCCTGATTCTCTCTCAGTACTGATGACCGCCGCATACGTATGTGGAGGAGAACTGGTCAGTGTTCAGCATAAGTGTGTGGAGGAGTATTGACCAAAGCTCCGATCACGCGTTTGTTGTCGAGCAGCAGATCACACGTGGTGAAAAATTCTGACGAGCCATCTCGTGGAACAGCGGATCTCCTCTAGTTGTACTGCGAGCCAATTTGACAGCTAGCTTGCACGTCAACTATATTTGGCAGCCGATTGTTCTGCCTATGCTATCAAGCCGCCCAGATTCCATTTACTAACAAGAATACGCTTGACCTCATGTTGCATGACTTTCTCAACAATGTCTTTGAGGATTTAATACCCCCTCCCCCATGGTCATACAGGTCCCCAGACCCATCTCCAATAGAAGACGTCTGGGACATGCTGGGACGGCAATTGCAGTCTTCTTAGAATACCACTGGATTAGCTGACTATTTGTAACATTTAAGGCTGAATATTCAGCAGAGGGACGAAACAAATTTATAGACTCTATGCAGCACCAAATATTGGCTTGTATAGCTGCCACGGGAGAATTTACCACTTTGCTGCCACCATTTCTGAATGAAACATTATGTTCTCCCAAATTTTCATCATTTGCATATCATCTTAAATGATAAATATATGCCGTGTTTAGCGGCTGTAGCTCAATTTTTTATGGGTGCATACATTTTTTTGCAACATAATCTATTTTGATAATTAATTCATCAATTTCGTGTGATTTTTGCAATTTTAACGATATTTTCGTCAATCTATGGCAAAATATCGCTAAGTTGGCGATATTTCGCAAAATTGGTAGCCAAGTTCGCCAAGGATTCCAGACAAATGAAGAGAAAAACAGTTCTTATATATAAACGACTATTGGCGAATTGTTAGACTTCAAAATACAAAAGCATTACATAAAGTGTATTTTGATTGAGTTTAAAATCAATAGACTTCCAGTATTCACGGATTATAATTTTTGTGTCAAATTTTGTTCAAAACGCTCCATTCGTTTGGGAGATATCGTACTTCTTCAATCGTATCCATTTTGTCCAATTCAACTCAATGGATTTTGAAAGAAGTGAAGAAAAATAAATTTGAGTCGGTAGAGGAAGTCAATTTCTGTCCACAACAGTGAGTTGAGCTTATATTCGAGCACGAAAGCGCTTTGTATTTGTATTATTTGGTAAAAAACTTTGAATTATCTCAATTTGCCACAAAAATTCTACCTCGATAAAAGAGGCAAGTCACTTTATATAACACGTTGTAAATTCTGTTTCTTAATTATCATTCATCGATTAAAATTATTACCTAGTAATTTTAATGTAATCTACTGTTCTAGAATTCAATAATACATCATTCTTTTACCGCGCTTTTGCTTGAAATCTAGCTATAAAGACGAGATATCATATATTGTACCACCATCACTTTACAGAATTATCATCCGAAATTCCCCGTCGAAGCTAAACTTTGGAGAACTGAGTTATGTATGCTAAGTAATTTAAGCAACTCCGGATTTTACTTTGCACAATGAACGTACATTTAAATTAGTTAGTGTTAATATTCCCATCATAAACTTATAATTCGTAATTGTTGACTTTGCAGATAAGAATAAACTTTTCATAGAATAGTCTTTTATTACATTTTGAAGCTGTGTAGATATGATTGCCATTGAAGTTTCATTCCTAATGCAGAACATATTTCAAAGGCTACGAAACGGAAATTAGAAACTGGCGGCCACAAGATATGGCAACGTTTCAAAGTTTCGAGATGAATTTGTCAAGTTGTGGCCTTCATGTTGTTTAAATAATGTGTGTGGCGCAATTATTAGAAATGCAGAACGTGAGATTTGTTAGTAGAAAATATTTCTAGTGATGAATGAAATTAATTAAATAGGTGAATTGTATATTTGAATTGATTGAAATTACAATTGATTGGTTATAAAAAAAATCTGATATGATCAACACATGACTTTCCTTATATTGCACAATGAATTTACTACTTTTACAGTAAAAAAATAAGTTTTTCTTCTAATAGATATTTATATTCTTTCCACGATATTGAATTTTCGTCAAACAGTTGTCATTTGCATTGATTTAGTGTCATTTTTATCCATTTGGCGATATTTTCGTTAATTTGGCAACATTTTAAAAAGTCGCCAAGTTGGCGACATTTCGTCAAATTCGTCGCCAAAATCTCGTCAAGCGTTATGGATGGAGAAATAAATTATTCTTATAGCATATAAATTGCAAAGATTATTGGCGTTCAAATGCAAAAGTATTACTCAAAGTACCTTTTCTCATGAATGAAACGAGCTAGATCCACGATAATGATGTCACCCAATATATCGCATGATATTACATATGAAAAGTAAACATGTTTCTCAACAGTTAATATTTTTTTTAATTTATGTTGTTTTTGATAAATTTATTTCAAACATGTGTAATATCTCGAGAACGGTTCATGCTAGCGATCTAAAGTTTATGTCAATCGTTTTTTAAGGAAAAATTACATAAGAAATGTCTATTTGCGTAACTTTTTTAATGGTAATGATTTTTTGATGATTTTTTTTTTAATTTCACTCGAATATTTAGAGGGGTTCTGAACATTCGATTACGTATAAAAACAATAAGCTTCCAGTATTCAGGGATTGTGATTTTTGTACCAAATTTCATTCGAATCGCTAAATTTGTTCGTGAGATATCGTCTCCACAGACTTACTGACACCCCCCCCCCACACACACACACCACCTCAAAAATGTTTGATTCGTGATCAGGGATGCTTGAAACGTGCTCACCCGTCGAAAACCGTTGTTTACCGTTGTTCTCTAGTCGAAAACTCGAATTCGAATTTTCGACCCCATCACAATACTTTCCTTATACATTATGTATATAAGGAAAGTAATAAGACGCGTATTTTAATTATTTCCAATGGAGTACAATGATACTTCTTGAAACACTGGTAATACACTGATGTCCAAAATTTAAGATTAATCACTACACATGTGAATATTTCACGAACCAAAAGTTAAAATGGATATAAACTTCTATGCATGTGTAGTGAAATAATGCACGTGTAAACAACAAGAATAAAAATAAATTTTATGCGGTAATTATGCATTTATTAAAAGTAGGAGCTAAAACAAGATTTTTGTTTTTCGCAGAAAAAGCTGAAACAACTCTGGTATATGAGCATTATAGAGGACGCTGTCACCTCTTGTAGCCACGCAATCCTCAAATCGATTTTTCATACTTTCTATGAAGATGTCCATGAGCTGTTGGAGAAAAAGGCCCCATTCTGGAAGTAGAACTGTCTGAAACTCCGGATTTGGTCCTTGGTAGAGTCTGAAAGATGAGATTCGCTTGCCTAATGCATCTCACGCATGGTCAGTTGGATTCATATCCAGAGGCTTCGATGGCCACTGCATTTACTGGATGTATTTATTCACTTTGGAGAAAATAATCGACCAGCTACTAGCGGTGTTAGTACGTTAACGTCCATGAATATGAATCGAAGACTTTCAACAATTTAAGAGAGACGAACAAAAAGTTCCATTATGTCGCCTCTGTACCTCTTACAAGTGTCGAGGATCTGAAACGCTAAGCGATGCAAAGATATGGAAAAATAATTTCGAATCTAAGATTTAAAACAGTCGAAGAAATGGAAAAGAAATTAATGTAGAATGTGGTGGATGTAAGCTCTATAACAACAATGTGCAGAATCATAAGAATAAAAACCATATTTATATTTGTCAAAATCGCTTATAACACGAAAACAGCTCAATGGATTTGCATAATTTTTCATTCGTTACGCTTAATATGGAGAAGGCATATAGTTACAACACTTCAGATTTTGTACTCCGTTAAAATGTAAAAGTGAAAATTCAAAAATGTGTTTCTAAGATAAATATCTCTTAAAATACGTGATTGATGTAGATGAAACGGTTTTTAATGAATGGGACTTAGTGCAAAGAATACATTTGCTTCTGTTTTATGCTCCTATATCTGCCCGTGAAACAAAGTGAATAAAAATACTTTTATCTAACTGTATGGACCTTTAATCTGAGGTGGGCAGCACATGACTTTCCCTACAGCTTCAAATTCATTTTCTCCTTATTTCTTAATTAATTCATTGAATTGAGTTTAATTGTGCAAAATAACACTGAATTTGCACTTTTAATTCAATTCGTTATTCATGTAGTAACTGGACATATTTTCAAAGACGGCGTAGCAAAATTGCGAAAAAACTAAAATGTCTCGAGAACGGTTAGTCCTAAAGTAACGGAAATTATTTTTTTCATCGTCAAAATTTGCGTATAAAACAAGAATTTAATTGATACATTAAAGCATACGTATTCTTTTATTTTAGATGTTAATAATCAATTTTTGAGGGCCATTTCACAAAAAAAGGCAAGTTCTTATACCCCGAATCGTACCAAAATTTTATCAGCACCAGGGTCGCCCACAAGTGACTCACCTATACAATTTTATGAAATTTGATCTATTAGTTTTCAGTTCGAGTAGATTCCTACATTGCATATTCGGACACACATGCAGACACACACACAGACGTCACTCTAAAAATAATCGTGGTCTAGAGGTCCCAAAAGTGCAGTTCCGTCGAAAACTCGAGCAGTGATTTTCAACACAATTCCAATACTTTCCCTATACATTACCATATACTGTAGAGAAAGCTAAAAAAACCATTTTACTTTTATGTAATTATTTTTCTAGAAATATATTTAATTTTAAGGTTTTGGGCCATACCCATCACCTTAATTGCATTAACTAGTAACATACTTAAACATGTATCAGTCCCTGATAAAGCGAAACACCGAATGAAATTCTATTTTACTTCATGCCTAGCATATTTATTATGCAAGGACGTAAAAGGGCGTAACTTAACATGAATTGTTTGCGGCAGATCAACAAACAGAATTGAAAATGGGTGTAGTGATCAGCGGATAAGGGCAGAGCAGGTCATTTCTCCAAGGACCTTATCGACGCAACGAAATTGTCGACTGCATTGTCGCCATAATGCAATGTTTATGTGACTTTTCATTTAGTACCTTACATTATTATATATTTAAACTATCCCAAAAGCTGGGTTTGAATGCACTAGCACATGTAAAGCATGCGAGCTGTAAAAAATTTCGGATTAAAACTTAATTTAAAGAATAATTATGAAATTAAGAGTATAAAAAATTCAATATTTCAATATTTGGGAATCCTAATACAAAACAGCATATAAGATTTCAGAATTTGAATATTAAGTTAAACAAATCAGAATACAAAAAAACAATGAAATCAAAATAGCACATTTAAATCGCAAAAATGTATTTAATATACAAGAGTGTGTGTAAATCACTTTGCAGGCAAATGCACACTCTTTGATTAGCTGTTTAAAAATTACTGTTTACTTGTTATTTGTACGAATCGTAGTGAGCATGCGCGATTTAAAAATGGGCGTTCCCCTGTTATAATTCGTTTTAATAATTAAAATTGTGATTCTGCAAAACTGTGTGCAATTTCAGGTATGTGTAGAAAATTTCCTCTTTCTACCTGTCAAATTTATCGGGTAAAAGGGATCACAAAATTAAGGCAAATATTGATTTTGCTTTGCTCGTCCATAATAAGTGTTGTTAACAAGTTTATTATAAAGATTTATTTCTTTTCGCTATACTAAACTAAAATTCTGCGATTTTTTTACACTGCATTACAGACGACAACACTTACACTTCTAAAATTTTGCATATAAACTAATACGAAGCCGCACGTATGTAAAATGGGTTAGCGTTTTAGTTTAGGTCTTAGTTAATTAAATATTGAGAAATAAATTTTATATTACTAATATGGACAAAGATTTAATGATTAGAACCGATTTAATGATTCGAATGATTCAACTTCTATGTGATTGGTTGCTGATAAAAAAAGTCACAAAGATGGTCAAAGACAATTCTATTCTTTATTGTTGATTCTTATAAACCGGTCGTTTAGCAAATATTGTTGTCATGAACATTTACGATTCAAATGTAATTATTATTACAGTTAACTATTACATGGCTTTTGGTCAATTCTTATAAACTACCAAATTAAGTAATTATAAAAATTGATTTTTCCTAATCGCGATTGTTAGAACTTTTAGCATGCACACTGTATGTTTAATTGAAATCATTTAATTTATTAAATTTTGAAAAGGGTGCGTTGTACGATCGGTTAAATCTCGAATAAAATATTTACCTTATTATTAATACAACTCCCATTCAGTTCCTTACATTATTATAAAATTCCACCAAAACAAAAACGACGTTATCGCACTGCGAATAAACATCAAAAGAGCTCTAGATTGGCAAGCAGTCAGGTTTTGGTACATGGAACATATGCACTCACAAAGTAACTAACAGAAAAGCTCACGTCTGCCACCTGTTTGGGGTGAAAAAACGCACAAATTGATTTCAAGAGAAAGCTAGCGAGTAGAGGGCGGAGTCCTCTAGGTGCTAAAGAGGGATAAAAGGAATAATGAAGAAACTGTCATCATTTAGTTTAGATTTGTAGCATCATTTATTATAACATTGAAATATAGAGACCGTTGTAAAAATACAAGAAATGAATATACATGGCAATGATACGCAACTGAAATATACAACGTCTTTAAATACAGCTATTAATTGATTAAATATATCAACCGCTTCCGGCAGCAATAAAATAGCGTCCTTCTTCAGGATGAAAAGACAAAACAAAGTAGTTTTCTATCAAACTTGTTTGATTGAAATGCCCATTCTGTATTTTCATCCTAAAGATGGAGACTGTTTTGGGAAGAATTTTTAAGCCAAGTGTCATATAGCAATTTTCCATCCAACCTTTTTGTAAGTTTTCCAAAAATTCTCCCTCTGACAAAGGTGTTTTAGTAAAAACTATACAAGATACATTGTGCAGTTAAGAACGTCAGCTTACATCCTGAGTACCGCTTGCACTGTGAGAAAATACAGAAACTATTTTTTTTAATTTTAAAAAGAAAGTAAAATTACACCACTCCCGCCAGGAATGGAGCGAAGGATACTTTATCCCCAATCAAGGCGACACATGAAAGTCCGTCACGGGCTCAAGTCAGACTACTTGGTGAATAAAATTCTCTGTCGAAGAATTGAAAGCGTGACATACAGCTAACAAGAAAATATTAAAAAAATTAACACTTCTAAAAATAGTCAATTTTGTTTGAGATTTCAACAGAGCGGGTTGGGCTGAATACGTTAGCTTACAGCAGAGTTTAAAATCAGCGCTATCGAGATGGCGATGTTGGCTGGTGCCGATACAATAACGCGAAAGCTCCCAATAACGCCATCGACGCTGACGAACTCATCTAGATGTGGGTTCCAGATCAATTTGATGAATTTACTTTAGAAATTGGAGAAAAATTTAGGTAAAAGAAAATAATGCATCTGAAAACGGGCTACATAATGCAGTTTGATACTATATTTTGTTCCTATTTGCGCTTATTGATGCTTTGGAGTTGTAATATACAAAATCGGATTTATACTCGCATCATGAAAATATATCCAAGCTTCCTCGAGATACACAATAAAAATTTCAAAAAATAATAAATTTATTGTATATCAATATGAAATTCAGTGTTAAAATAACACAAAGCAGCAGGCCCTTTTAAAACTCTTATTCTCCTAGTCTCCTAACATTTAATTTTTCATTTCCATGGTTTAATGCACTTTGATACACACGCAAATGGGTGTGTTCCTAAATAATTTGCGTCCTATGCAAATGCTGATGGAAATGGGTGTTTGTCATCTAATGGTGACCTAAAAACTTTAGCACTAGTCATATCCCAAAGGACAGTAATCATGAAAAGATTCCGTATAATTATCATATGCATAACTTGATAGAGTAATGGACGGATTAAAAAATATAGAACAGGACATTTCATTAAGTGTGGTATTAGAATAATTTGATACAAACTTTATCTTGCAAAGTTGCCTCCGAATCCCAGTAGTTCAGTCAATAGAGCACTGGTCTCTATCTTCGGGGTTCAGTTGTTCAATTCAGTTACGTTCAGTTGTTCAATCCAGTTACGTTAGTTGTTCGACACCTGCAAACTTTTCATTAGTTAACAAAATTCCGTTCCTTTATGTCCTTTAACTGAATTAATTTTGTTTTCTTTATTTCAGCAAATACTTCTCTTAATTGAATCAAATTTGTGTTGAAGACCCAGACCACACGACCAACCCTACGGTTTACGGTAGCTATATGTGTGGCCGAATCAAATTTGTGTCTAAAACAGATGCTTAACAAACAGATGAAAAAAAGCATTTCCTAGTTGCATATATCAAAAATATGTTGGAAATAGTATAATCATGTTTTTCATCAGATAATCATATTTTCATGTTTAAACATGTACATGGTTTATCATGTTCCAATAATATATATAATCATGTGTTCCACCTATTTCGTGAAATTTAAAATAAATAAATAAATAAATATTCATGGTATGTTTTGTATAAGAGACACCTGTGACAGCCCTCCTCCAACGCCAATACATCATCCTTAGATTTCAAATGATAAAAGAAAAGCAGAGTAGTGGACAAACATTATTTTAACATTTTTTAAAATCAAAATGCCAATGAGCAACTTATCTCCATCGTATAGTTATGCATGTTGTCGTTCTCTTTAGCATGAAATAGGTCAAAATATTTTGGCAGAAAGATAAATTGCAATGAGTAGCAGTTTTGGAGAATTCCTTTGGAGATGAACGACGTCAGTCCGGCTACGCAGACGACTTCACAGTTAGAGAAGATTGAGCTCACATTTTACGCTGTTTCAGTGGCCAAGTTCATGCTCATAGACCGCGTTTATAAAGGACGTCCCAAAAATAGACATCTATGTCGGTGGGTTCTATAACTAAAAACTTAACCTTTACTACCTCGTGCAATCTTAACTCAATATCCTTTAAATTTGAAGTCAACCAGTGGCAATGCTTGGTTTGGTTGCATTCTCTCATCTGAAAACGTTGCACCTGCTTTACTACTCCATTCCACTTAGCTCTCATTTTATCATGCATTATCCTTCCCCCCCCCCCCTCCTATAGTCGCGAGGGCTGCAGGTCCGTATCTCCGTCACTAGAGCTAAGCACCTGGTATAACTGATTTCGCAAAACTGTGTCTCATTGTCAAGTTAACTCGTTTTCACTGCAATTATCTTACTGTCAGTGCAGTTATCGATTATTCCTTGTTAATGAGAGCAAAATTAATCAAGGAATGCTGTTCGCTACGTTGTTAATGCGGAAGCAGGTGCAATGTTTCTGCCGGCGATTTCCATAGACGCCAATATCTGCAAAGGGGATCGAACTGTTTGGGATAGGGTATGTCAAATTCCTATCTTTTCGGGAGGTTCTTCGTTTGGGATGGACGCTGTCCCACCCTTAAGCAAAAGGTTAAATGTGTAAAACAATGTTATCTATTAAAAAAAAAAAAAAATTTTAGTCGTTTTTTGCTCATTTCAACGTCCACCGTCCCCTTAAGCGACAGGCGCATTCAACAAAACAACGAACCTAAAACCACATCAAGCTGTTTATGTCTATATATATTTTTTTACTAAAATGGCTGAATAAATTTACTAGTAAACAAGACAACTGTATCATGTATCAAACAAAATTGTATAAGATCAAACAAAAGGGGATAAAATGGATAAAAGAGCTCGATCGCATTATTTCCCAAGATCCACATTCACTGTGAAAGAAACTGTTGCAGATCTCCTCTCTTGGAGTTTTATGTTCTCCGCTAATACCTTCCATCAGTGACGTAGCGCTATAAAAGTGAAGGCATTTTCTACAAGGTCTTGCGTTCTAGCTTCATCTTTATTGCACTGCCGCTATCAAGCGGGGTGTTCGAATTCTTGTGGAAAGTTCTTTCTTCTGCAAAGTGTGACTCATAAATACTTAATAACTGGAGACTCAACACCTTTTTAAGAACAAGTAGATACAAAATATCGAAAGATTGTATTGGGACTTAAACTGAGGTGACGTGCATAGCCATATCCGTGGTCCGGGTTTGGGCTGAGTTTTCTAACACTATTTTGAGCCTGGCCGGGCTTACTTTTAAAGAGTCTGTACACGACCAGGTCGAACATATTTCATTTTTTTTTAATTGAAATGAATTTTAATTGAGTACATGCGCGTATTATGATTGTTTCAGCTATGTAAAGATAGATATTTTAAAAAACAAAACTTCTTTTTCTTGATAATTCATCATACAAAAACTTCATAAATTCCTGTTTTTAACACATTTGAATACAAATCATTTCGAGCCGGACCGGGCCGAGGCTCAATGGTCTTCGGGTCTGCCAACTTGAACTGTAAAGAAGCCAAGTTCGAAAAAAAATTCGTTTTGTGAGAAGAGAAGAATTGTGAGTAAAAAATAATTCTGAGAGATGAATTATGAGAGTGGAAAATGTGAGACATTCAGGAAGATTTCCGCGATTGATAATAGATGTAATTTTGAGGATTTTAAAGCTGAATGAGATAAAAATGGAATTACATGAGAGTTTTTCTGTCCTCTCCACCTGTTCATATTATTATACTTATGTTACATCTATATCAAAACTCTCAAAAGTAAATATTACTCCAAAGTACCAGTTCTTAAGGGAAGCAGTTACGATCGTAATAGATTTTAAAGTCATCATACAACGAGGCGCACAATGCTTTTCATTGTCAGTTCCCTGGTTAGAATTAGACTTATATCGATTATATTACTTATTATATTACTTATATCAATTTACAGTATTATCATTTCAAGCTCAATTCAAATGTTGAGTCTGAGTCTGATCTGTCCATTCAAATCATTGTACTGGCTGTTCGTCAGGTTCTTCGCTGAAAAAAAAATTCCAGCTTCTTTCATCCCAATAATCCATCCTCCTACAACTGACGGAGCACATTAAGGCACAAGAAACACTTTACCGACTTAATATTGACTGTTTATGTATTGTAACATCTCATTTGAGCCACTTATTTATACACAAGACCTAAAAATTAAGACGCGGCTCTAAAACAGCGTACGTATTTTCACTAACGATATAATTATTTGTATGTTATACGCAACTAAATATTCCTTGGTGAGTGGCCAATTTGACAATTTTATGCCAAACCTAATAGACCAAAATATGCCAATATCTCATAATATGAGATTGCGATAAATGGACAAAAATATTTTTATGTACCAAAAATATGTTTGAAATATATCTTGAATAAGTTATCATTTCGTGGAATCATATAACAGCATTCATACGTCTTCTAAATCAAAAACTCTGTTCTAAATATGGATACAGTAAATCAAAATAAAGATCAATTTATATATTTTTCATCCGTTATGCTGTCGGAATGAATCTATAAAATTGTTGGATACAACATACAAGTTAGGTTCAAGATTTCCTACAGTCGGAAACACAGACACTCATTCTTCCCTTACAGGACTATATTCAAGCTGCAAGGTTCACCTGCGACCAAATGACTCAATTTCTAACTTTCAGATACATAGGAGTTATGTTTAAATCCCTGGTCCGGGTGAAGAGCTTTATATGAATGTAGTGGTTCTGATTCTACTTTAAACCGGAAAAAACTGTCCTGGTGGTCGTAAAAAGACCATACGAGCTCCATAATAATCATATTTAAGATCTGAAAATATGTATCAAAGAACATTTTTGGTGGTTGTTAAATACTTATTGTAACGAAAAATATGTGTTTGATACAAAGAAACTGGACTTCCTGTATCCAAATTTCGAAGAAACCGTTTTTTTCCAAATTAAGGAAGTAAAGTTTTTTGATCTTAGAAAACTCTTATCAAAAGATTTCCAAAATTCTCAAACACAAGCATTTTACCCATTAAAGATATTATTTTTAGCTGCAAGGACCACCTGTAACCAAACGATTCACTCTCTGGCCTTCAAATAGGAACCAGGTTTGAATATCTGATACTACTGGAGAACTCTGCCTGCATATATGCTTATAGATATTCTGGATCTAGTTTAAACAGTAGATTCCGGTAACATTTGTCCTGCTGATTATAAAAATACCAGCATACCGTCCAAATAATCCTATTTGAGTGCAACAGATAACGAACAAGATTTTTTTTTATTTTTAAATTCGTTATATAACAAGAAAAAAGTGTCCTCTTCCTAGAGTACAGAGTAATGCATATTTTTAATCGTGTATATATATTTTTTTTAATTATAAAGTTTTTAAAAAATAATCTAAATTAGGAATTAGTCATGAAGAGTTCTGATCCTCAGAAAATAATTCCATTACCCACTTTTAACCCCCCCCCCCCCGACCACGAGTTGCCTATGTGTGGTCTACTATGATACATAGGAATAGTATTTATGATCCTTAATTTGTTAATATCGTATAAACAAGTTAAAATATATAACAAAGGACTTTGAGGATGCAACTGTGACATTCAGTTACATGACCCAATTTAATGAATACAAGATTCGCGATTTTGCCTATTCGTGAGCGTTTTATGCGTGATAAATTTAGTTGTTGAATATAGGGTGCCTCATTCGATAATCCCCTGAGAACAAATTTGCCGTTAAAGTGTTCGCATGCAAGAAAAATATCGCTGCGTGAGTGATTTCTTTGTTGACGAGTACTGCGTTACACATAAAAGCAGGGGAATCATAATTGCTTTTCTATGAAGACTGACTAGAATACCAACATTATCAACGGTGTCAACTTCAAAGGTCCACAAAGGATGTGGATTTTAACCTAGAATGAGGTTGATTAAATATCAGATTGTTGACCTGATTGAATTCGTTTGACCTGTCATTTCTGAAAGCGCTTCTCGAGATCTGATAATTCCTTTAAATACTGATTATCAAGGTGTTGATCTTATTGCATATTATTAACCGATAAATCTTTTTAAAAAGCTCGTATAAGTGCTTTTAATTCCAACTCGCATTTTCTTTCTTTTTCTTTGAGTAGAGTTATAGAAGATTAGAAATTGAAGGATAATACATCACGGGTATAATCTATCAAAGCAAACTTCTTAACAGTAATTTGTACATTTCCTAAAAAATTGCTAAATGGAGTTTTGGAATAATAGTGTTACGAATATGTAAAAAGTTTCACTCTGATTTGCCTCTATTCAAATATTACATAACGGACCTTTGTTTATATCCAAAGCCTTTGCTATATTCAAGGAGAAAACACCTTTACAGGCAGCCATTCATGTTACATGAATATAGGGTTGCCATGCTTTGAAATTCGGTGAAGGAGTTGCCAGATTTGGTCATTCATCGCCAACTTGGCGACTTTTCGAGTGTACTACAACTTTTCTCGAAATATCGAATATTCTTGGAGATACGAGCCAATTCTGGAAGTTTCTAAGGATAGTACATAAACGGAGTCATCGCTCAATTGGAGATTAGTTGACGTGATACGATCTGTATTGAATGGTGAAATACGACAGTGTTTTGAAAACAGTACCTGCTATATTTGTAAATTAACTGAGCATTTAATTGCTATGTTTTATTGTATCTGACAGTTGTTTAATGGTCTTGTAGGCTACGTATCAAGCTATTCGCTCTATATTGTTTCTGTTTACAACTATAAGTGCTTTTAAGTCAAAGTGTTAGTTTTCTAGAAATCGGATCTCATTCTTCTATCCTAAGAGTGCAACCAAGATTCCAGAGGATATGTCGTAACAATACGGTTCCACAGTATAAAATACACTGTTAAATTAAGATAGTTTTTTTCTAAAACAATCTAAATGTTTGATACATTTCTGTCTAAACTCTAATTTGGAAAAAAATAAAAGCACAGAGTAAATATTCAAAATCGGATATAAATAACGATTTTTTTTCTACCTTCTTAAAAGCAATTTAGAGTAATCAATGGTATATTGTACAGCCGGTGAAAAAAGAATCCGAACACCACGCAATATCCTCGTTCCTCTGGTCGTCGGATAGTAAAACAAAATATATCATTAGACTCGTAATATTAATAAATAAGCGATATAAATAAATGAACAACTAATTTGCATAAGGAGTCGCCTTTATAAATTTTGCCCTAACTTGATTTTTTTCAAAGGGTGGGATCCACTTTTAATACCATATTCTGATTTTCCGTGTTAAAGCACTTCGAATTCACATAAAATTTATATATTTTACTCAAGGCGTTGGGGAGTTATGACGGCTTGAAATTTCATGCTCCAAATGTTAAATGAATGTTACAGTTTTTTTTTAATATATATATATATATATATATATATATATATATATATATATATATATATATATATATATATATATATATATATATTTCGAAACAGTTAGCCTATCATACTAATTCCTATTTCATATTCTGATACTATATAACCCAAACAAAATGTATACCATCTTTCATCTTTAAACAAATTTTTTATATTAAATTATTAATTATGAAAGTCATATTTGAAAAAAAAATGTAACTAGAAAACTACTTAAAGTGTATTTCAAATTCATATATTCGTGATGAAACAATGAAACGATATTTTAAAGCAAGGGTTCGCTATTTTTTTTCTTCTTCTTATGGAAGATACGAATAAACTACAGGTGAGGTGCGTGCGATATATTTTATTAAAAACTTATGACACTTGACACTTTTGGATAGAAAAGAAGAGCAGATAGGAATATTTTGTTTACCTGAGTAGACGTAATTTAAAGAAGGTCCTTCACCTCTGGTTTAGAAGGAAAGTATTATCAGAAGCATTATATTAAAGGATGGCCTAAAATGAAACATTAATAATTTTAACCTCCTATAGATGTATAATATGTATGTAGCAAGTATGTTATGACGCAGTCAAAAGTTATAATTTAAGATTTTGACAATGAAACATGTCTTAAGTGTACCTAAAACGCAAAGCTAATAGTTTTGACGCAATGTATGTGTGTAGATGTGTGTGTATCTAACAATATCTCTAAAACACAATGAAATATTCAAACAAGGTTTTTGCTTGATTATTACAATTAGTGCACATGTAATATTTAAGTACTTTATAGAGTAATCTCTCTATATTAAAGAAAAGTAACTGACGTCGCAGCCGCTTGTTAAATTTCTCGTTTCTCGAAATTCTTTGCTTCGTACCGCAAAAATTATCGCATTCAAAAATATAAAATTTGGTACACTTGTCGAAAATGCTTTGGAGAATATGCTGAAATAAACCGTTTTTTGATATATATTGTAGTTTAAGAAATATTTAATGTCAAAGATAAAATATTTGAGCTGCGAGTTCGCGTCCTGAATAGCCTAACAATAGCAAGACCACGAATTTTTGTAAGCAGCTACCTACATGGGTGAATTTTTGCAGGATGGCGCCCCTTTTCTTAATTTCCATGTAGTTTTTGAGATATTTTACTTTTTATGCACTTCTGAAGTGAACTTTTTTTCGCATCGGCACGTCTAGAAATTTCTCTGCCTCGTGCTGTCAAAACTATAGCATACACAAATATGAAATGTAGTGCATTTATAGAGAAATAATAGGGTAATACGATGAAATAAACAGTTTATCGATTTAAACTTTAGTTTGGCGTGAAATAGCTTGCAAAGCGAGCTCATGATCAAGGAATTCAGTTTTTGGATCCCCTGGGCTAAGAAAAATCCCTGCTTTTCCCGCCTGTGGAAAGTAAGCAGGAATAGAAAAGAAATTTTTGAAAGTAGAATTTTTAGAAAAGATATGAAGCGAGCTCTGCGAGCGCAGAGAGTAGGGGGCGCCACCTCCTACTCTCTGGCTCGCAAAAGAAAAACGAAACGAGAGAAAAACAATCAGTGCTTTACTCGTATGCGGTTTGTGCTTTTCCTTCCTGGTATAAACTTGAATAAATTTTTAGGCAATAGCGCGTGATCACTCTATACAGCTCTTGAATAGTTTTGATTGTTAGAACTAGTGGTTATCCAACATGAGCAAGCAATCAGCATTGCTAAAGTAAATCAATTATAATTTCCATCACTATTTATTAACCGTACACAATAAAATAATTCTTCTTCTCCACCACACATGTCCTCCTAGACTGAGACAATAAACGTGATGTGATAGTCTATTGTCTCAGTTTTCCGTTCGCAAAAACACAACCAATAAACGATATTTCATAATTTATCATCACCAGTTTTTTACTTTCCTTATATACATAATGTATAAGGAAAGTATTGTGACGGGGTCGAAAATTCGAATTCGAGTTTTCGACGGAAGAGCACGTTTCAAGCATCCCTGATCACGAATCAAACATTTTTGAAGTGATGTCTGTGTGTGTGTGTGTGTGTGTGAAAGTACGTGTGTGTGTGTGTGAAAGTATGTGTGTGTGTGTGTGTGTGTCAGTGAGTCTGTGGAGACGATAACTGACGAACGAATGGACTGATTCGAACCAAATTTGGTGCAAAATCACAATTCGTAAACACTGCAAGCCTATTGTTTTTATACGCAATCGAATGTTCAGAACCCCCCTAAATTTTCGAATGAAATTTTGAAAAAATCGTCAAAAAATCAAAACTGCTAATAAAGTTACGCAAATAGACATTTCTTATGTAATTTTTTATTAGAAAACGATTGGCATAAATTTTAGAACGCTAACATGAACCGTTCTTGAGATATTGCACATTTTTCAAAAAAATTATCAAAAAGTCATATAAAATAAAAAAAAATATTTCCTATTGAGAAACATGTTCACTTTTCATATGTAATACCATACGATAAATTGGGTGACATTATTCTCATAGATCTAGCTCGTTCCATTCATGAAAAAAAATACTTTGAGTAATACGTTTGTATTTGAACGCCAATAGTCATTTGTCTGCTGTAAGAATAACTTATGTCTTCGTCCATAACACTTGGCGAGATTTTGGCGACGAATTTGGCGGAATGTCGCCAATTTGGCGACTTTTTGAAATGTTGCCAAATTAATGAAAATCTCGCCAAATGGATGAAAATGACGCTAAATCAATGAAAATGACAGCTAATTGTGGAAAATTCAATATATTGGAAAGAATATAAGTATCTACTATAATAAAAACCTATTTTTTTACTGTAAAAGTAGTAAATTCATTACATTACATAAGGAAAGTCATGTGTTGCCCACATCAGATTTTTTCATATAGTTTCGATTTTCCAAATAACAGTTTATTGGCTCTTTGTAAATACAGCTGAAGCATCCAATCCTATTTTTGAAACAAAAAGCATTTATTATAAAGGATATACTTTTAAAATATTATTGGTATGCATGAAAGGTGCTCAAAAATTATTTCCATCTTAATTTTTAACAATCTCATGCTCTGTGTGGAGATAGAATAATGTTATCCGTTTTTGGCTTAACTAGCTGCCCAAATAGCTGCCAGCGAACAAATTTGCTTATCATCTCCCAGGCTATAAATAAAATAAAGTGAAACTTAGATTAGAAATGGCAGAATTTGTGATAATATGAAATCCACACTGAAATACAATTTCAATTTGCCATTTCTCATTGATCGTTTTAGCACCTGAGGAAATAGAGATTTGGAACGAAACCCTCTGCTTCAAAAAATACCTCCGTCTATCATATTTATTCAAAATAAGCACAATTTAAATGTCCTAAGAAATCTCGGAATACTAAAAATGCAAGTGGACGAATGAGACGAATATACACAATTGATGCATATCAAGCCTATTAACAATTAAATCTTTAGACATTTTCTAAATAATGCTTATTTTCTATAGTTGAACATAGTTGTCAGGATGGAATAATAAGTTGCATATCATTCGTTTTCTGATAATAAATTATGTATAAATTTATTATTTTTTCAACATTATTGTCTTGACTGTTTATCATTTTTTTCAAAAATTCGAAAATTCTGGGATATTTGAACGTTTGATTTGCGTTTACATTCAATAAGATTCTAGTGTTCACTGATTGTAATAATCACAAGAAATTATGTTCAAAACACTCGATTCGTTCATGAGACATCGCATCCACAAACTCTCTATCTCTCTCTATCTATCTCGCTATCTCTCTCTATCTCTCTATCTATCTATCTCTATATCTACCTATATATCTCTATCTCTATCTCTCTGTCTCTATCTATCGCTATCTCTCTCTCTCTCGGTATCGCTCTCGCTATCTCTCTCTATCTCTCTATCTCTCTATCTATCCATCTCTATCTATCCATCTCTATCTCTCTATCTACCTCTATCTGTATCTCTCTATCTCTCTGTCTCTATCTATCTATCTATCTCTCACTATCTCTCTCGCTATCTCTCTCGCTATCTCTCTCTAGGTATATATCTCTCGGTATCTCTCTCGGTATCTCTCTCTCACACGCTATCTCGGTATCTCTGTCGCTATCTCTCACTATCTCGGTATCTCTGTCGCTATCTCTCGCCATCTCTCCCTCGCCATCTCTCTTTCGCCATCTCTCTCTCGCTATCTCTCTCGCCATCTCTCTCTCGCCATCTCTTTCGCCATCTCTCTCTCGCCATCTCTCTCTCGCCATCTCTCTCTCGCTATCTCTCTCCCTATCTATTCGTTCTCTCTCGCCAACTAGTCCTTCTCTCTCGCTATCTATTCTTTCTCTCTCGCTGTCTATTCCTTCTCTCTCGCTATCTATTCCTTCTCTCTCGCTATCTATTCCTTCTCTCTCGCTACATATTCCTTCTCTCTCGCTATCTACTCCATCTCTATCCCTTCTCTTCTCGCTATCCTTTCTCTTCTCGCATCCCTTCTCTTCTCTCATCCCTTCTCTTCTCTTTATCCCTTCTCTTCCCTCTATCCCTTCTCTTCCCGCTCTTCCTTCTCGTCTCTCCATCCCTTCTCTTCTCTCCATCCCTTCTCTTCTCTCCATCCCTTCTCTTCTCTCCAACCCTTCTCTTCTCTCTATCTCTTCTCTTCTGTCTATCCCCTCTTTTCCTCTCTTCCTTCTCTCTCGCTCTCTCTATCACTTCTCTTGCTCTCTCTCTCTTTCTCTCTCTCATCTATAGAGAGAGATATCACTATCTCTCATCTCTCACCATCTCGAGAAAGTGAGATAGAGGTAGTATAACGAACGTTCGATTCGAGTTTAAGGATACTTCAAATATGTAAATACGTCGATTTCGAATTCGGGTTCTTGATCCCAGTCACAAAACTTTTCCTATAAATTATACTTGTAATTAGGGACAGTAATTCGTCCCTATTGATTCAATTATACAGTTTTTGGACTGCAACCATAAACATGCTAGAATGGAAAAATTGCGATATTAAACAGGAACTCATAAATGAAATTATACGACAGGCTATTTCATTATTTTCATATGAACAATTGCATTATGGAAATGCATTCTGGACAATTTAGGCTTAATATTTTCTTCGTAAAAAAATATTTTGCGTCGTTTTAACCATCTGTGTCGAAGTATTGGAAAACTTAGTTTACATTCTCATAGACGAATAAACTTTTTCATTATTATAACTAATTCCTCTTTGTGCGCTCAAGTTTCAAAATTGGAAAGTTTTATTAGACGAATGAAATGGGAAACATAAAATTATTTCAATCTTCTGTTTAAAAAATACGATATTAGAATATTTTTAATTTTGCCTTACAATACGTGGTAATATATAAGGAATATATTAAAATCATGTCAAAAATAGAAGTTCGCGTTTTCGACGAATCTACACCTTTCGAAGACTCTAGAATCCGAAAACTATTTATAGCGTTACCTCTGCATGTGTGTCTGCGCGTGTGTGTGTCTGCGCGTGTGTGTGTCTGCGCGTGTGTGTGTCTGCCTACGTGTGTGTCTGTCTGTGTCTGTCTGTGCAATGTATATATCTACTCTAGCTAAAAATCTAATAGACCAAATTTCACAAAATTTGGTAAATAATTCACTCAGGGGTGACCCCCCGTGCTGATTAGATTTAAGTACAATTCGAAGAAAAGAACCTGAATTTTTTTTACAAAATGACCCGAAAAACTATATGTATCCACTCTATGTGAAAAACTAATTGACCAAATTTTACAAAATTCAGTACATAAGTCACTTGAGAGACACCTTGATACTAATTAGATTTTGGTATGATTCGGAAAAAAGGAACTTACCTTTTTTGCGAAAAGGCCAGCAAAAATCGTCAAAATCTATAATAAAAACTACGTATTATTAAATGCATCAAATTAAATGCCTGTTTTATACGTAATTTTTAGCAATCAATAGAATAATACCAACCCTATAACTCTAAAGGGCTAACAGTTCAAGAGATATTTCAGTTTTACTCGCAACTATCAAAACGATAAATAAATGTCATAAAACTTGATTAATGCCATCAATAAACCCGTACAATTAAGTTGTTTTCCTATTATTACCATGTAACATAGCATACGTATCAAAAATATGAAACACGACTTAATACATTTATAAGGAATTATGGGGGCTCCTGTCATAAATTTGAACACCTCAAATATACGAATTTGATTACACATAGATTGTTTTGAGACCTCTTTAAAGCTCCAAAAAGTTATTTTTTTATTACCCATTGAAATAAGCGTACTAACTTTCCTGAAAACACACACGAATCTCTGAAGATAGCAGAAATTATATTTCACAATCTGTTTTCACTTTTCCTTTGAAAAAGAGCTTATTTTCGATAAAAATATGCGTCCTATTGCTTTTAGAATTTGGAAATCACTAGCGTCACCTAATATCTCAACTACTCTTTTATATGTTGCAAAGACATATTAAGAACGTAAAAATAGCTATTTGAATCATTCAAAATGGTTAAGAATGTCATTGAGCAAGTCCAGATTGTGATCAAAATGAACTCATTTACAGTAAATGACTGCAAATGCCTTCATTATTACAATAACTTTAACCGAAGAAAAGGCAAAAATCTACAGTTTAAACGCTTATAGCCCAGTATTTTCTTTTATACTGTGAAGCTAATAGGGTGGAAAACAATGATTACAGAGTCAAACTTTTGTAGAAAACAATGAAGCTTATAAATCCTTAAAAAGACTATAAACGAGCGAAATAAATGTTGGCAATAATGTCAAAACAAAAGTCCAAAGAAATAGTTTTTAATAGAGCATTTATATTACATGCATGCATATAACAAATATGTGGTAACGATAGTACACAACGTTGCCAAGATATAACTTACGAGCTTATCATTTCCTGCTGTTCTCCTGAATAATTCCTAAAATAAGATTATTAATCGACAAAAGAAATGGAAGAAACCATGAAACGGCCGGCCAAATATTTTATTTTAACTGAATAATATATCTTAGTTAATTTACGTTAATTGATTTTCCTCATTAATTGTATTTAGTAAAATGGCCGATCCTATATATACTTATTTAACGTCCACGACCGATTCCATTCAGTGAATTTATATGTCCAAAGCGCATAGCTAGGAAATTATTTTAAAAAACTATTCGCAAGCAAGAATATAAAATACAAAGAAAATTTAACCGTCTTCGCCAAGTCGGTACAACTAGACCTGGAATCAGATAAGAACCACGTGTATCCCCCACCCTTTCGATCCTACCAGATTGTTTTTCTACCTTAGAGAGTGCAAAAAGTTTTTAAGATTATCCTCAGTGAAAAAATAACTGGCTATGCTACCAAAATGGCAGCCATTTTTTAATTTTTTAATTTACATTTAAAAAAAATTTATTTGATTAAGTCTCTCACATTAGTAGTCATTTTATATGTATTTTTTCACGAGAGGGGGGGAAAAACCATTTTTTGTCAACCTGCTAAAATGATTCGCTTTAAATTATTAGCAGTTTTAAGTGATTTACAAAAAAAAATTAGAGTTGGGATTTCTTTCGAAACAACGTAAACTTTGAAACTTTTTTATTGTCATTTTACATTAGAAATCGAGTGGATCATATAAATAGTAGTTATTTAAATATTCCATTTTTTTTATATTTATATATTTGTGGAGTACGAAGTGTATTTATGGAATACGCGTCATTCGAAGGTAAATATCGTACTCTTAAATGTCAGCGATTGGCACGTGTTCCTCTCTCAGATACTTCGAATTCATTCTATTCTATGTCTTAGAGAGTATTGATCGTTTTTCAAGATGTTCTGTAGAGCAATAATCGAAGATAAGAGCTTCGAAAATAAGAGCTTGCAATTTCATCCCAGTAACTCAACGGTAGACTGTCGACTGGCCAGTTTGAAGATCCAGGGTTCAAAACCCGATTGGGGCAGCAAGGCTCTTTACAATTCCCAGAAAGAAAACCAAATGACTGTACTACAAAAATGGCGGCCGTTCTAACTTGTGAAGTCAAGTGACCTGTTCAGTCGCAAATGTAAACTGTTAAGTATCCTAAGTTGCTTGGTTATCACTTTAAAGTCTGGCCGCTTTACAATGGTCAGATTGGAGTTTGTACAGGGATTGTGCAGACTGTTCAGATAAAAGTGAAATAACTTCAAATCTTTAGATTAAGTGACACATATGCCTTATGGTCAGGAAAATAACACAGCAATTCAGGAAATAAACTGAAACATATTTATTGTGCCAAAATTAAAGATGAGATCAGATTCATCTTTTTTTTACGTGTTACTGTTTTGGTTTGTCAATCGGTCATTAGGTATACTTATAAAACTGGAACTCACCTCCATTGAATTGGGAAAAAAATATGTCTTTGTTGAAGCTGTTTTCTCTTGAGAAATATAGTCATACTTTGTAGTATAATGTACACAATCAGTATAATTTACTTCTTACAAACTTACTTTTCTTTGCTTTTTTCAAAAACTCACATTTCTTACAAAAATAATAATTTACTTTCCTTACAAAAGGTATACTTACTTTTTTTTTACAACAGGTATACCTTACTTATAATATAAAGTATAGAACAAATATATTTTATCAATAGGTTTCAGAAACAAAACGAAGATTCTTCTTAGGGATACAAAAAAAAATCGATTAGTCTAGTAAAAGCAGAAGTTGCAGTCTATTTAAACGGTATGCCTTAGGTAAGGACGGTGTCTTTTCTATCTTATCTTAACTAAAGAAGCTTGTTTTGTCAAATGAAATATCGTAGATCACTCCAACTATTTAAATAATCCGCTTGAATTACAATATATTATATTTTTCTTATACTCCGTTTTCCCACACGTGTTTCTTTTTCCGTAGAAATTCGAGAGAATTATTGTAACACTTTTAGCATCTAATATATATATATATTTCTTTCACCTTAAAACTTTTTGATCAACAGTTTTTTTATTTTATTTAAATGCATCTATCATCTCTTTCATGCATGACCCTGACTACCAGAAATTAGAAATTTGACTTATGATATCATAAATTCAGTTAATAATCAAGTATGAAATTTTTATGAGACAAGGTATAAGACAAAAAAATTTAATTCAATATTAGCGTTTGTTTTATTCTGTATTCCTTTCTTTCGTAGAACATGTATTATTGGGAAAGTAAAAACAGAACCTCCGAAAAATTGTGGATCTTCGGCATTAAACTTTAAAGTAACTGTTGAAGATCTTTGGTCTCAGATTTTATGTTCTTTACTAATACCTTTCATCAGAAATCTGGTGCTATAAAAAGTGAAAACATTTTCCACAATCCCTTAGGAACTGACTCTTCTTTATTTCATTGCTGCCATCAAACAAGATGCCCAATTTCTTCTGGAGAGTTTACACTGCTGTAAAACGTGACTCATAAATACATAATATGGAAAAAACAACACCTTTTTAAATAAAGGTGTAATGGAGCTTAGTCGTGTTTCTATCCACAGTAATATTGCCGACTGTTTCAGTAATACCTGCAGTGATAAAGAAATGTGTGGAAAATGAAGAAAGAGAAAATAGGCTTAAACTATGGAGTATAAATTATGAGCTGTATGATTGAAAATACTATTATAATTTGAGAAATATATCTTAGTGGCGCTAGTGTTGCTTGGTGTCATCTGATTTTGTGAAATACAATAATTTTCATTAGGCTTTAAATTTAAGTTTAACAAGAGAAATCATATAAGTCATCAAACATGATGCAAATTTATATATGCATCAATATGCAGCTTTTTTGATGATGTGTTGGATACCATTTCGTCATGGCTAAAAATATTAGCATACCCAAAGTCAAAAACTTTTGTCAATGACAGGGTTTATTAATATTTTTAGCACTAATGAAGGGGATCCAACGTATCCTCGAAACAGAAGTATGCTACTCTATACCTTAATTTGTGAGTAATTACGTCTTTTTTTTTGCCATATATATACCTAATTGAAAACTTCGTCCTACTCAATGAGAATATTTGTAAATATACTTCGTAACATTCCCAATTAAGATTATGGTCTCTCTAAAGTATCTTTATACATAATTTGAGAAACACTTGCGCAATATTCCCAGGGATGAACTCAAACTCCGACCTGTTGCGTGAGGATCGGCGTGGCAGAAAGGTACACATATTACTGATTGTATTCAGCATACTTTCGAATGAATCCAAACAGCTAAAAATAGTTTGAGGAGCAACACCAGATAGGTGTAGTAGACGTTGAATGCTTTGTGGGCATGAAACAATTTAAGAATCAAGTTTTCTCTATTTGCGTCTGAGAAAAGAATCCTTTAGAAAACTGCAAGTACACATGTTTACCACTTTGTTATTCCCAAATTTAACAGTTGATCTTTGTACAGCGGTTGGTCACATATTGCCCAAATATCAGTTTTTCTGGACTGCAACTAAAATTATAAAATTTATCATACCTTAAGACGTAAATGATTATACTGTAGCTAAGAGAAATAGATCGCGAGGTAACAAATATATGGCGTGACTTTTCTCCCGAGTTATCTTTTGCGCTTTTTCTAAACTTTTAGAGGCAAATCATTCTAGGAGAAATAGTTCGAAAAATGGGAAATAGATGGCGCTGTCTCTATTTTGGTTTTCTCACGGCGCCATTTTTTGCGCATCTCGTGAATTATTTCTCTCAGAGGCAAATCATTCTAGGAGAAAACGTTCTACATATGTGAAACAGATGGCGCTGACTCTATTTTGACTTTTCCACGAGTGCCATCTATTCCGCATTTCCTCAATTATTTCTCTTAGAAGCAAATCAATCATTTATCTAGAATAAAGGCATGGCACTCTCTATGCATGACTTTTAAGTAGGATAAATCATTTAATTAAAATAAAAGGTGTGTGTGTGTGTATGACATAAACGTATGGAGCGGTTCAAACGAAATTTGGTACAAGTATTACAATCAGTGAATACTACATTTTAAACACAATCAAATGCTCGAAACACCTCCAAATTTTTGAACGAAGTTTTGGAATATTCATTAAATAATCTCATTTTTTACCTGCATTATGGTCTCACATTTAAATCTATAACGAACAAGACAGTAATATTACAGAGATATAAATGAAATCATTTTCCGTCCGAGAATTAAGTTAGGCAGACATGGACACCCGTAGCAAGGGAGAGGGGCACGTTCAAGGTCACAAAGGGGGCTTCAAGGTAGTGAATGTTGTATGTTCTATGCTTCTTCTTCTTCAACCCAAATCGTCCGACCTACCCAAAAGTGTACAGTATCTGTTTAGAAGACCGGGAAGTACTACCCAACTTAGACCGGAAAGCAGTCAGGGAGGAATCTACAGAGAATGTACCCTCCTTCCCCTACAATTAACCTCTCGGAGGATTACGGACCAACATATTTAACGTGTCTGTACTCCGCGTGAACACGGGGACATTTTAGGCAGAGCCGAGAATCGAATTCTAGTCGTCCGAGTGCAATCATCTTCTAATTTGTAATGCAATTTCAGATGTACCCAAATATATTGGTTAAATTCTTATTTCACACGTTAAGTTTCGGCGGCAAAACGAATAAGGCCAAGCCCAAGAGCCAAGGGCCAAGCACTCGAGAAAGAATAGTTCTTGAAATATTAAAGTTTCTTTTCGCTTATTTTACAAGGCACCATTTGAAAATACGTCACCAGTCGTTAAATGAAAGCGAGAATTGGATTCAAACTGCAAATGTGATGTCACTTTAAATAAGTACAGGTGTTAATTTGTGCAATAAAGCTCATTTAATGCATCATGAAAAAATATATTTGAGTCTGTAGTGAATGCCATATACTGTCCACATCAGAATTTTATATTTTATGACCATGAGAAGTAGGGTATTGCTAATCGCAAGAATAGAAATAAGAGGTGAAATAACCCAGAAGGAAGTAATAAGGGGGAAAACACAATGAATGAATGTCAAAATACGAAAACAGATAGTGAACGTCCAACACAGGATTTAAATTACTTGTTCAGTTTTTCATAAAAGTCCAATTCAAATCAAATAACCGAACCAGAATTAATTTTTGTTCATATATTGTTCACATCTAGCTATTTTCTTTCAAATGAGCTTTTATGAACAACTGAACAAGTGATTTGAATCATATGTTAGACATTCACTTTCCTCTTTGGTATTTTGCCATTCATTATTGTGCTTCCCGTCTTATTACTTCCTCCCAGGTTCTTTCACCTCTTTTTCTTATCTCGCTGATGGTAACACTATTTTCCTACTTCCGTTGCGTTTATTGTTCGTACATTAGTATTCGATCTTTCTCTCACTGGTAAAGATCTTGTGTGTTCTGACGAAGGCTGACGAAGTTAGTTGAGTTGAATTACATTACTTTTTTTTGAGAATCAAACTAAAGTTTGCTTTCCTTGCTAAAGGGAAGTATTGTTTTCGTGGCGAAAATACTTTCAAGCCGAATTGAAAATCTATACGTTTTCGAAGGTACTCATTACGAAGAAATAAAAAGAAACATATAACATATTAATTTTCAATTGTTCATAAAAACCCAATTCAATTAAAAATAGCAACTATCCGGTTTCGAAAGAAATGTGAATCGATCGAATCAACGGTAGAAATAACAGATTCTGAGCAATTACGAAAAATAAGTAAAACTGAAAATAGTTTCTGGAGGCTAAAAGAGCTAGCATCGTCAACAAAAACTATGGCCGTCCCTTAAAACTGCTCTATTCATCCTTTAGTTTCGATGAACGGTCTGAGTAATAAGTAAAAGCAACAGAAAATAAAAGTCAGGAAAATGATAAAAAATTATAAAAGAATAGAAATAAGAGGTGAAATAACCCATATTTAAATAAGTACAGGTGTTGATTTGTGCAATAAAACTCATTTAATGCATCATGAAAAAATGTATTTGTGTCTAGTGAAAAGTGAAATTGATTACGTATTTGTGTCCTTCAGCATAATTTCTACAATAAATATGCTTAAAATTCTATTACATTTAACTCTAAATTAAGCAGTGACTTCCATTATATTTGATATTTATTATTATTAGAATCATTTGTTGATAAAAAAATTATCTACAGCCCAAGTAGAAAATAACCCGGTTTTACATTCGATAAAAAATAAGAAAAAAAACTCCAAAAAAATAGAACCTCAAAACTGTAAATCTGCTATTCCATGAGTAAGGGAACAAACAATACTCTACTGTCACTTGTCACTAAAATCTGGATCGGAGGAATGTCTGCACTCAGTAGCAGCTGTGACCTCATTTTGGTGGGACATAATTTTCTAATATCGCTCAGTTGAAGACAGGTTTTATTCTGTAAGGATTGATGTGGCTAACATGACTTTTCCTACACTAATACCCACTATTTTATAATTTACACTCATACTGATGAATTATTTTCATTTTACGGATTTACATTGCATATAAATATCGTTCAACTTGAAAGTGCGATTTTTTTGTTCACGCCATTCGCGATATATTGTGAATGATGGTGACAATGCCATGAATATTTCACCAAAATTTAAAAACAAATGAACGAATGACTCCGCTGTAAAAAAAGTTTGATGTAGGAAATGTAACTTTCTAGATATTAATAAAAATCAATACTTTGTAAGGTAACAATAAAACTTTGGAATAACAACAATCTTTGAAAATCAACAATATTTTGAAGTACCAAATTTAATTGGAATTATGTGTTTCTTTCAAACGATGTTGCACTTCCCGTGGAAAAGTAAAGCAAAAATAACACATGCATGTACATTTCACTTTCTCTATATACGTAGTATAAAGTATAGGGAAAGTATTGTGACGGGGTCGAAAATTCGAATTCGAGTTTTGGATGGAGGAGGATATTTCAAGCATCTCTGAACCCAAATCGAACGTTTTGAGCTGATTTCTCTCTCTATCTGCCTATCTATCTAGCTTTCTCTCTTTATAACTATCTATCTATCTATCAACTCTCTCTCTCTCTATCTATCTATCTATCTATCTATCTATCTATCTTTCTCTTTCTTTCTCTCTCTTTCTCTCTCTTTCTCTCTCTCTCTCTTTCTTTCTCTCTCTTTCCTTCTTTCTCTTTTTTCCCCTTCTCTCTCTCTCTCTCTCTCTCTCTCTTTCTGTGTATGTGTGTGTGTGGATAGATGCGATATCTCATGAACGAATAGAGCGTTGCAGATGTAATTTGATAAGATTTTTACGATCCGTGAATACTGGAAATCTATAGATTCTAAACGTGATCAAACGTTTCGAAATCCCTAAATTTCCGAATCAATGTTTGAGAAAATCATAAAAAAAATCAAGACTTTCGATAATTTTAAATAAATAATCAGTTGGTACGTATTTTTAATTCTCAAACGAATGATCCAAACTTTAGAACACTAGTTTGAACCAGTATCGAAATATTGCACGATTTTAAAATAAATGTATTTAAATAAATACATAAAAATAAACAATAGTATCATTAAATAACAGTAGTATCATTAGTAATAAGCAGTAGTATCATTAATTATTATTCACATGGCAGACGTGATTATTTTTTAATTTGATAGAGATATATAGGCTTTAGGTATTATTTAAAATAAGTACATATCCCAGTGATCACAATAACCATGACTATTTACTCAAATCACCCATTTCCAAAGTAATTCGGTTAAAATCTGACATGATTGGCATCTGTTACTTAATATAAGTATTATAATAAATTACTTTCTCTTAAAATATTTTAGAAAGACTATTAAGCTATTCTAAAATTGCTATTCTAAAGAAACAACAAATGGGCATATTTAGCATATTTATTAAATCGTCTTCTCTTTGGGATTTTTTCTACGAGCTGAATTTTAAAATATTAAAAAAGCCGTACAGAAAATAATAACCATTTCAATGCTTCTACTACATTTTGCACTTAAGGTCTAATATATTTTTTAAAAATATTTTTAAATTAGCATGCACTTAAGGTCTAATATATTTTTAAAAAATATTTTTAAATTAGCATGCACTTAAGGTCTAATATATTTCAGAAAAATATTTTTAAATTAGCATGCGCGTTTCAAACTTTTAAAATCCTATATTTAGCAAATTCGTTCCTTTATTGATATTGCAAAAAACTGCCCTGCTTCCACTTCAAAATAAATTCATATTGGGTTGCAGTATATATATATATATATATATATATATATATATATATATATATATATATATATATATATATATATATACAGGATGATTATAATTAAAGCTTCCGGTTTGAAAATGGTCTCAAATAAAAAGCACCGGCAGAATGATTTGAAATTTTGAGTGAATACTCGTGGAGAAATGGAATTTTGTTTGGTGAAGAAAAAAACAGTGGTTCAAAAAGTCGCCGCTAGGAGAATAATTGGCTCTTTACTAAACTAGAATGCAATACAAAAATAATAAACGTTGACTTACTCATTGGCTGATGACGTAATTAATGTTCAATATACTGTCTGTCGAATACTGAATTAAAAATCGATCTTTCATCGTCATATGCTTGCAAGAAATGAAAAAAATTTTCATCCATTGAAACAATGTTAAATTCTAAGCAAACGTAAGC
Source organism: Amaurobius ferox (assembly GCA_951213105.1). Classification (NCBI taxonomy): domain Eukaryota; kingdom Metazoa; phylum Arthropoda; class Arachnida; order Araneae; family Amaurobiidae; genus Amaurobius; species Amaurobius ferox. The sequence continues at coordinate 126,804,666 of OX578144.1, read as the reverse complement.
CGTATCCTTTTTCACAAAAAGTGGATTTGACTTGTTTTGCATAATTGCTCTTCAAATGCTGCTGCAAATTTGCATAAGACAGTGACGTTGCAATAAACGTTTGCTACAAAAAAGGTAAAACGGAACTTGTTTCTCATAACTTAAGGAAAAATATCTATTGTTCTGTCGCAATGACTCTATCATTAAAAGATCGTGCTCTTGTTGTCAAATTATTTTATGAGAATACCAGCTCTTGTTTAGTAGCTCATAGAAAGTTCAGAACATTGGAAAAGTTAAAATCTGGTCCGCTGTGTGGCAAAAGCTTGCGCAAAATGATTTTAAAATTTGAAGAGACTGGCTCTTTGAACATCAAACCTGGGAGAGGAACGGAAAGCAGACGATGGAGACATAGTGGAAGACGTAGCTACAGCGTTAGAAGAAGAGCGTAACGCTAATGCATCTACGAGTGCACGTGGAATTGCCCGATCATTAGACGTACCCTCCAATAAGGTGCAAAAAATTTTGAAACACATTTTGAAATGTTATCCTTACAAACTGACCCATGTTCAATAGTTGCTACCTGCGGACAATATTGCACGTGAAATGTTCGCACTTCAATTTCTGGCTCGGATACAAGTGGACGATGAATGGTCCTGGAACGTTTTGTGGACTGACGAAGCACACTTCCATCTCCACGGAACTGTTAATACGCAACATTGCAGAATCTGGGAAACCGAAAATCCACAGGAACTACGCCAGGTGCCTCTTCATTCCCCCAAAGTCACTGTGTGGTGCGGATTTACAGCAGCGTTTATTATCGGGCCTTTCTTTTTTGAGGAAATTGGCCCTCATGACCCCGTCACCTGTTCTGTCAATGGTCATCGATATGAACGTCTTTTGAAAAGTCACGTTATACCCACACTGCAAGAGCGTCAGTGTATCGATACCACTATTTTCATGCAGGATGGAGCTCCACCACATATCGCAAAACCAGTGAAGCGGCTACTTCGCAGTCATTTTGGAGATGACAGAATCATCAGCCGCCATTTTCCTGTAAGATGGCCTTCACGTTCTCTTGACCTCAATCCATGTGATTTTTGGGATTTGGAGCCATCTGAAAAATGTGGTGTTTAATGGACACATTACCAATTTAGCGGAACTTAAAACTAGCATAACGCCTCACATCCATAACATCTCTACAGAAACACTCAAATCTGTTGATGAACACGCTATTTTGCGCTTTCACTGTTTTTTTCTTCACCAAACAAAATTCCATTGCTCCACGAGTGTTCACGCAAAATTCCAAATCATTCTGATCAGTGCTTTTTATTTGAGACCATTTTCCAACCGGGAACTTTAATTTAAATCACCCCGTATATAAATATAAATATCAATCGAGTTATAATTATTACAGACCACTTAGAACTAACTGCAGAAATATCGTTCAATTTTTATCATATTCTTTTTTAATCTGTGTTCAAGAATTTATACACTTCCAGTCTCGTTTTAACTATGCATTCCATAGTATTTTCGATAATATTCAACTCCAGCTATTGCATTTGGTATTAACTTAACAGGAGTGTTGAAGACCCAGACCGTCCGACTCGTCCAGAGGACTTAGAGTAACTAGTTGGACGGCCGGGAAGGACTTAACAGGAGTGTGGCTAAACTCGAATTTCTCATAACAGAATTTTTTTTTCCCAAATTTTAAAAGAAAAAAAATTGAAAAATCGGTATTGTGCATCCAAATGATTACAACTATAGCGTGTTACTCTTCACTCTAAAGATCTTGAAAAAATATTTCGATTGATACCCTACTTGACAATGTACCCCTTGACAGTGTAACTTACCCCTACTCTTGACTACTTGACAGTGTAACGTACCCCTCATAGGGATAATGACGTCATGAACAAAAAAAAAATTGTATCGCTGCTATTTTTCATAACAATGATTGAAACTATTAAGTATCGTGATCATTACGCCATAAATGAATCCATTTATGCATTATTATGTCAAATTTTATCTTATGCTTGTGGTGAGGTGAAATTTACACATAAATACAATAAAACTTAAACGCATAAATACATTAAGGATACTCACCAAATAGTTCCACCCGGCTCAACCGCGTTATGTATAGTGGGGTCCGATTGGACCTAGTACAATGCGTTTGCTAAAACAAATAATCACTCCCTTTTTTTGTGGCCATCTAACAATTTATTTACAGAACACATGAAATCTCAATTAAACATTAAATAACAAAATACACAATTACAAATGAGTTCCCAATTTACCTAAGCTTGACCTCGGGGTGCACAGTTTATTTTGCATTAATTTGTTATATTTTTTTATTATCCAAACTTGTAATTAATTACTTTTTTCAAGGAAAACAAAATATAAATTCATTTTGGCAAATATCCCATTTAGCATAAAGTTGCCCTTAACACTGTGGATCACATCAATCAAGTTTAAAACATTCATATAAACATTTTAAAATCAATATATAATTTTCATACCTTCATTACATAAGAACTCTCACTGAGTGCTGGTGGCTATCCCTCTGCACATTGGAATGGGTGGCACGATTAACTGAAGGTTAGTTCATTAATTTGACGGTTCATGAAAAACACTACCAGTCTTAGAAACTCGGTTGTAGATCATCAGGTGACGAAAGTTTAGCCAAGTATTATTTTGGAGATGGTCACACTGTCCACTTCCCTTCTCCTCCTCTTAACTTCGGTTTATTCCCAGCGGATCGTGAGAGAGCTGCGTACAGGTTTTACCAAAGCGTTAAGATCAGATACGTTTTCGTAGAGATTGCCTGCTGCTTAGGAGCCCGGGATTGATGCTCCGCAACACTCCGTACACGCAGTATCACAGTTACTACGGCTTAAATGCAGCTAAAGGAGCAAAGGTCCTATAACGCGCCGTTTTGGAGGCAGAGCTGTGTTGTACTGCAACCAAACAAAAACAATGACGACTTTCTTCAATTTTCTGGTCGCCACCGCCCAAAGAAATGCGCCCTCGCGCTGAAATAGGCTCGGCTCGTCTTGGCTACGAGTCGCCATACTTCACCGGACTCACGACGACGGCTCCAGCCGAAGGCATTGGCCGCCCTAGATAGGGGCCACGGATACCGGGTCAGAGATGCATCAAAGTGCATGCCGGATCGGGCTTCACAAAAAGACACAAGTGCCACGTACTTGGAGTGCTATCTTCTAGAGCTCAGGAAAGCAACTACTTTTTTACATTTCTAAAAAACCTTCAGAATTTTCAAACAAAGGGAACGACAAAAAATAAAGGGAGGAAGTCCCCCAATTCCTATTCGCTGTTTCCCAAGCGCAATAAAAAAGGAGGTCCAAAAATACTTCACACCATTGGTTTTTGAAGCGACGCTCATTTTTTATGCGCTCCACTAAAACACAAGAACCAGAGGGCTTTCTACGAACCGGGTGGTCCTAGGACCAGACCCCGACGCGAGCCACGCCTGACAGGGCTGTAAATCCTCAGAGATTTGTAGCTCAACTTTGACATTTTGCTGCAATTAAATCTCTGAATATTTACAATCCATGTCAGTGCGCACACAACCCAACGGCGCCAAAAAATCCCAATTCCGTCTGATGGAAATGGCCATATTTGGTATCATTTCCTCCTTCTATTACTTTAAGATCGATACTTTTTCTACAAAAAAAGTGTCTCTACAATATGTCTCTACATTGAAAAACATGTCTCTGCAAATATGTCTCTACCATAAAAAAATCTGATGTGGGCAGCACATGATTTTCCTCACATAATGCAAGTACTTTTCTTCTTTCAATACAACATAATGATGACTAAAATCCACAGCAAAATGTTTTAACGATGAAAAGTACACGGGCATTGTACGATTTTCTGGATAACAACGTGAAAATTAACTTAAAGTATCCATTTAACTTATATTTTGCTCAAAAGTAAATTGACAAATAGAAGCACTGCCAACATAAGCAGTATACTCCATTATATTAAAATGCTAATTATTAATTCGTCGATTTACCTTTATTTTTGCCAATTTGTCGGCCCAAATCAAACTATTACCAAAGGTAATTTGTTTAAAATTTGACATTAGATAAGCATCAGTAACTTAATGTGACGAATTTTACTAAATTATTTTTTCTTAGCCTGTTTTAGAACGTAATAGCACTACATTATGAAATGACACTAAAATGAGCAGATTTTGAATATTTACTAAATTGCTTTCCGTTCGATTTTATTATAACCTGAAATTCGAAATATTAAAGAAAATATTTTCGAGAAAATTATAGTCATTTCAACATTGCTAATACTCTTTCTATTGAAATCCCAGTATATTTCTTTGGAAATATATTTTTAATATTTAACAGACGTCGTTTCCCAGAATTTCAAACTCCTAAAATCCTATTTTGAGACTCTTAAGTTTATGATTGATATGACTGAAAACTGCTTTTCTTCCAATTGAATATAAATTTATGTTTGGAAATCGAGATATAGTTAGTGCTGTCTACTTAGAACTGTAACATTTATATTTCAAATATATATTTCAATTTATTATTTTTACTAGAACGAATTACCCGCGTTACCCAGGTTCTAAATAAGTACTTTTTAAAATAATGCCGACACAAATAACACTACTCAATTTCCAGATCGCTTATTTGGACTAAAATCTTTCCCGCGCTTTATTTTTGCCATGTTTTCCATTATTAACCCTACTAATTAAATAACGCTGATGTAATATGTCCTGCATCAACTTCTCTGATGCGTCTCAAATGGCAGAACGACACTGTGAAAATTCTTAAAGGCGCGATATAGAAAATCACTTCATTTACCCTCGAAGTAAAATTCGAAAAATTATTGCTATTTCAACAAATTTTCATCCAATTTAAGTCAGTTGTCAGATTTTAGCACAATACTTCTAATGATATTATAATACCAAATTCAAAAAATTGGGAAGAGAATTTTGAAATTCTCAAAGTTAGAAAACCCATAAATTAAATGCATTTAATTTGCCCACAGCAGTTTGTGTGTGTGTGTGTGTGTGTCGAAAAGAAACGTATGTGATTTAATTAAAGCACATACTATCGAAAGTCCTGGTACGAAAGTCATCTGCCCACGAATGCCAACTAATTTCAAATGGCTGGCATCAACCGTTTTCGAAATATTGCAAGTTTTCAAACACATTTACTAAAAAATGAAATAAAATGAAATAAATAAGTATTGTCAAATATGCGAATTTTCCAAACCAATGTAAATTTGGCAAAATATCGCCAACTTGAAGATTTTCTTTATCGTAAGACGTCGCCAAATCAACAAAAGTAACGCCAAATTAAAGAAAAGGACGCCACATTAATGAAAATTGAATATCTCCACACACTTTATGGCGAAGATTTTGCACATCTTTATATTGCTGTGAAAAGACATGGCATTACGTAGTGAAAGTCATGTGCTGTTCATTTTCAAAATTAATAATGATATTGCATTTTATAATAGTTTTAATTTAAATCCAAAATATGCATTACTCCAAGAACGCCACCTTGTAAATGACACTCACTTTTAAACAAAAATTGTATATAAAATGATCTGTCTGTCTGAGCCTCTTTAAAACAATTATTTTTACGATGTTTCTTGAATTATTTTTAAAAATTGTTCGTAAATGTAAAGTTTTTCCAACATCTCAAGAAATCCACAGTCTTCTTACGTTAACAGATTGAAATTATAACAAATTTCGGTAGACTATCATGATATAATTCAAATGATATAATTCAAATGATATAATTCATGATATAATTCAATGATATGTTCAAACGATATAATTCCCGTAGACACAATGATAGATAGACACGCAGGAATTATTGAAAGTAAAGAAAAAGTTAAAAGTGCTTGATTCTCAAAATATTCTTCATAACCGAGAAACGGATTTTTTAGAGCGTAACTAGATGGTTGATGGCCGGCCAAGTTGCCCCTTCGTAGTTGACGCTTTTTTTTTCAAAAATGTTTTGTGAGCTGGGAATTCACTTCTCCGTTTTTTCTTTTATAGGAGCACACTGCTAAATGTTGTTATGCAAATTAAGCATTTTTTCCTTAAGCATTTATTTAAGCATGTGCAAGGCTTCTTCCTCCCCGACCCAGACTGTCCGACCAACCCGAAGGTGTAAGGTATCTATTTGGAAGGCCGGGAAGTGCCACCCAATTTCGACCGGAACCCAGTGAGGGCGGCATCCACAGGGAACGTGCCCTCCTTTCCCTATCACCAACCTTTCGGAAGGACTTACAGACCCATATATTTAATGTGCTCGTACTCTGGACGAACATGGGGACAGTTTGGGCAGAACCGAGAATCATACTCGGATCATCCGAGCGCCATCCCCGTGCGCTATCTACTGGGCTGTCCCACCCCTTGTGTAAGGCTTTTGTTAAATGTGTATGGCTTTCATTAAATTCGGCGGTTGTACCGTGGGGGTGGGCCGCGCTGTAGTCGCCTGATCGGGGCGTGACTGAGTATCCAAGGTGTGCAGTAGCGACGCAGATAATCTTTATTCCGTATACCTTCGGGTGCGGCGGTTACCCTTGTTCAGTTACATATACTATGTATTGTAGAAAAGTAAAAATCTGATGTGGGCAGCACATGACTTTCGCTGCAGACTCAAATTCATTTTCTCTTTATTTCATTAATAATTCATTAAACTGGGTTTAATTGCATTAAATACACGCATAATGAATTGAAGTTACGCCGAATTTACACTTTTAATTCAGCTTTCGTTTTCATTTGGTAACTGGACTTGTTCACTAAACTGCAGTAGCGGAAATATACAAAACTAAAATATCTTAAAAACGACTAGTCCTGGAGTAATGGGGTTGGTCTTATGATTTTCATCGTCAAAAATCACATATAAAACAAGCATTTAATTAATGCATTTAATGCATTAAATTAATGCATTTAATGTACTTAATTAATACATACAGTCTTTTATTTTAGATTTTGATGATTTCTGCTGGCAATTTTGCAAAAAAATATAGGTTCTTTTTTTTCGGATCGTACCAAAATCGAATTAGTACCAGGGTAACTCACAAATGACTTATCTACCAAATTTTGTGAAATTTAGTCAATTAGTTTTTCATTTAGGATGGATAGAGGTAATTTTTGCGGACCATTTCACAGAAAAAAACACAGGTTCTTTTATCACGAATTGTACCAAAATCTAATCAGCACCATAGTCACCCACAAGAGACTTACCAAATTTTATAAAATTCGGTCTATGAGTTTTTGAGTTATAGTGGATACGTACATTGCACACACAGACACACACACATAGACGTCACGTTAAAAATATATTTTTCGTGTCCTAGAGGTCCCAAAATGTGTAGCTCCCTCGAAAACTCAAGTTCAGATTTTTGGTATGATTCCAATATTTTCCCTATACATTACCATGTATTGCAGGGAAAATAAAAATGAAATTAAAGCAAAATAAAATTACACGAGAAACTAATTTATAAAATTTATGAAAGTTAAATTCTTTTAATTGTCTTGCGAGAAACTGATATATTTAATAAAGAAACGCATCTTATCACAAATCTTACAGCTATTCCCTTTTCTTTCAGAAATCCCCCCCCCCCCACTACAAAAAATTGTTACTGCATACGTTGAAACACAAAACCCACTGAATATCCGAGCATTAAAACTAGTCATGCGTATAATATTTTCCAAAAAATATAATTTCAGCCTAATAAAGATACAAGCTCATAAACTGAAAAAGAAAAGCTCTTACGAAAATCCCTCTTGCACCTTTAGTTAGGGGCTTTCTATAATGATAATCACTTTTTCGCCGAATATGTCTTTCTTATTTTTTCATGGCATCGTGTAGCAATTCCTTTATATCAGAATATACGATCTCTTGGTGTTTCTAGAATTTCGGAAACGAATTCATGCAAAAGATTATCTTAATGGCTGAACATAAAAAAGAAGGTATGGAATATTGAAAATTTCGATTATGTGTTTAAAAATAAAGTTATAGCAGCCTTCGCTCGGAAGTTATTAAAATATGTTTAGCTTTAAAACCACATCCAGTATTTTCGAGGGAAACTTAACCTTTTGCTACGGGTGGAACATCGTCCATCCCAAACGGAGAACCTCTAAAAAAGACAGCTATTTGACATACCCTATCCCAAACAGTTCTATCCCCCTTTGCGAACATTGGCATCCGCCAATGTCCGCAAAGGGGGGTCGAACTGTTCGGGATCGGGGGAGGGGGGTCGCTGTTCGGGAAGGGGGATCGCTGTCCCACCCGTAAGCAAAAGGTTAAGTTGGCGCTAAGTGTGTATTTTTCTTTATAAGTTATAGAAATGTTGATACTCTTATAAGCACTTTTATATAACTAAATGTTACTTCGGTAAACTTTTCTTCCTGTGTGTGAATTATGATTTCGGCTAATACTGTTGTGATCTGCTTTTCGATGTCATCGGGCCTTCAGTTTTTTTTGTTTTTTTCCGGTTCTTCGATATTCAAAATGATGCAACATTTTATTTATTCTTCCCATCCAGAGAGTCCGTTTTGATTGAAGGTGTGAGACCAGAATATGTTCTCACATGAGACATTTTTATTTGATTATTTATGGTGGCCAGAACGGCAAAGAAAGCTATAGTCTGGCTGGCGCCGGGGTTTATGACAACTTGAAATTTAAGGTCATAATACTATAAATTTAGGTGTGCCAGAACAGAGGGGCAGTTAATAGACGAAACGAGTGCAGTAGTAGATGGAGACAACGAGAAGCAGAGATGGAGATCGGACATGAAAAGAAAATAATTACGAATTTTGACTTAGAGCACGAGTAGAAAAGCATAAAAAAACCCAACAGATTTGTAGAGTGTCCCGTAGAGGTGATCTATGTGCGAGTGCATTTTTAGTACGAGTCTGAGCCACACACCCCAGAGTTGTGGCGGTACTTTCAGCACTAAGACTGACGCAAGCCCTTGGAGAGATGATAAGCCCAAGACTAAACTGGAAGGTATGTGCTCATTTTCACAGGTCCTAGACACCATCGTAAATCTAACAATTCTGGTCGCATATGTCCCCTCGCTAAAATAATTAAATGAAAATTGATAATAAATGAAAACTGGTGTTATTGATAAATTGATGTTGTTAATAAATGATTTTGTTTAAGTTTAAATAGTCTAATCTTTTTATATTAATTAATAATTCTTTTCAGAACTTACACAAAAGGTAAAAATAATTGGAGGGTTTATTGCGGCACAACAACGAGCAATGTACGTTTAATGTTAATTCCACTTCATGAGATCATCGGCCATGTCTTTAATGCTTAATAACAATTAATGTCAATTATAAAGTTAAATTTTAAGCTTTCTTCATTTTTTCCGTGTGCCACAGAAGGATCACAAAATTTTGCTTTCGATTTTTTAGGCAATGATTTGGAATTATAATTCAGATTTGTTTTCCGAATTCTAATTTTTGTTTTCGCTCGAAAAGCCCAAATTGAAAATAATCAAAAATTGAATCACCAAATGCGTTTGATCCGGTTGTTAGGGGCCTCGAGAGAAACATGAACATTTTCACCGCCTACCCCACTTTTGGGGAATCCACTTCAATCATATACCAATCTAGAACGACTTGCCTGTCATTATCCGAGTCCTAAATAAACGGCCACTGCTTATAAATAAGCGCCCTCTTCTTAAATAATACATCCTAAATAAGAGGCCGCTACTTAAAATCTTTATCAAATGTGTTTGCTAATAGATAGCGGTAGCTGTCAGGAGGAACAAGATCCAGACATCAATGGCGTACGCTCCGTTGATTAAAAAATTTGTAGAGTTCGCTCCATTAAAAAATTTATAATTAATTAACAGATGGGTTAAAGAAATTATATTTTTATACTGTAGCAGTTTTTGACATTTTAAGGAGCTGCTCTTATATTGTAAACGTCGAATGGCACTTGAATTTTTTATATCGTAATATGAAAACAGTGGACATTTTAAACGCACAAAAAATATATACATTTTAAAAATTCACGAAAATTCGACTAATAATTGTAAGGATGGCGTTTATTGTTTATAAAGAGAATTTTCCAATCTTTACAACGATGTTAAGTTGGAAACTCTGCGATAATATTTTAGGTTGCTAAGGGTAAGAATATCGCCCAAAGTCGTTGTAATTCAGGCTAAACAATTAGATATCTAAAAAAATTAATTAAAAAAAAAAACGCCTATGTGCGTTTATTCCGGTCCTGAAGAACGTGTGACCCCAATTTCATGGCCGCACTATGGTTAGATTTCCAGCTACAAACCACACACATGCAGAAAGACACACAGATTTACTTTATTATAAAAGAATTCAATACAGTCAAATTCCAGAATCTATTACAAAAAAATTCCAGGGTCCAATGCAGCCAAATTTCAGATTCCAATACCGTCCCAATCATATTCCAAAATACATTTTCTACGATGTAAATGTATCTCTTTCTACGATGTAAATTTTTAATACAATTTTAATCACAAACAACTCCGGTTATAACGTAAGCTTTAACTCAAATATAAATCCTGATAATACACATTTCCTTTTCTCACACAACAGCGGAAAACTCGGCTCTTTAAAATTATATTAAAAAAGCCTCCCCCCCCCCTCCCCCCCCCCCCCCCCCAATGGCCAGGCATTTGTTGCTAAATCACTTTGCCCGTCTATACAACGGACGAAGAGTGAACCATTTTTCCGTCATAGCACGATATTAAGAAAATATGAAACCGACACTTTATTAAGAGTGACAGCAGCAGTGGCTTCCAATCATCTAATCCAATATTAGCCCACCCTTCACTTAATTGCCCTTTTCACGACGAAATATGATATCCATCATCTGAAGTCAAACCCTCCTTCCTCGAACCTCCTCCCAAATTCTTTTAAATAGGTCATCAATATGTACAATTTAAGCAGAAGGTTAGAAAAATGGTTTCGACTCGATTTATGGTTTTATTTTGCGAAACGTGATAATATCTGCATAGGACAAAAAACTCTCGTCTAAAAAAAGAGCCAACTGAATGAGTTTTGTGGTGGATTTATATAGAAAATATGAGTCTTGAACTCGGGAAAAGTTAGTTTTTATTTCAATATTATTATCGTTTTCACAATTTCTCCAAGGTAAATAACTGACTCGCGCGCTATGGGCACGTTTAAAAATTTGATAATCTTGATCGAGATTTAAGATGTTAACCTTTGATTAAAATTACACCGGAACTCAGTGAATTCTCGAAAACTTAAGAACGCTTTAACAATACGGCTGCTTAAACGAAAAATGAAAAACGAAAGCCGTGTGTGCGCGGGCGCACAGTCCTGCAGCTGAGTGATGACTCCTTTTATAGACTCTCTGTATAAACTTCTAAAAATCTCTCATATCTCGGAGAATATTCATTATTTCGAGGCGTTTCTTAACCCTTCAAAAAATAGCCAAATGTCGCCAAATTAGCTATAAATCGTCAAATCTGGAAACCCCGCATTTCGAACTACAGACTATGACAACCCTAAACGTACGTCATAGAAAAGCATGCACGAGTGTTTTCTCCGTCTGTTTTTAGAAAAAGAAAGCTCCAGTGAGGGAATTTTGCACGTTCGCAATAATATGAACGTTTTATTTATACATATTACTATGTACTATGAAGAAAGGAAAAAGATAAACAAAATTAATATACTCTTCGTTTTCGATCCAAACTTTCAATATCCGTTTTGCTTGTGTATTCTAAGACATCAAAAAGTACAAAAACAAAAACAGGATCGTGCGTGACATAAGCAAACACTTAAGATTCAGAGGAATTGATGGATTCCATGAACCTGAACAAAAAAGTAATTCTGAATGCACCAAAGTCTTTAACTCGGAAGGAATTATTCCCAGAATCTTCATCTCGATCTCGTTTCGATTAGCAGTCATGCTTTTAAGATATGATTGAAAAACTATCGCTTTATATTTTACAAGTCTTTAACAGAAATAGTTTGAGGTTTTAAGAAATATTCATTTTTTTAAATGCAAATTTCGAAGATAAATGGAATTAAATCATGCGCTTGGAGACTGAAAAATATCAATTCTTCGAAAATAAGTTATTTTGAGATATGAAAAGTTTGATATATAGCACAGGTTTCATATTATTTAAAATTTTATTCCTTAAAAACGTTTCAGGTCTGCATTTTAATGAATAATAGAAGGAATCCCCGACATTTCTCGTGATTTGAAATATGCGCAAATTCTAAAAGCATTCTAAATTATATTATCTATTAAAAAATGTCCCTGCCATAAGAAGAAGAAAAAGAGAAAGTTTTGTTAGATGTTTCTGTATAGAAAATTAGCTTTATAGGCATGTAAAATTGTCTATAAAAATAAAAAATAAATGAGACATTGTGGTGCCGTTTGCGAACTAATTTAGGAAATATCAAAAATTTGCAAACCAATTTATAAAAAATCAAAAAAATTCGCAGATCAATTTATAAAAAAATTTTAAATTTATAAACCAATTTATGAAAAATAAAAAAAAATGTACTAATCAATTTATGAATATAAAAAAATTTCGAACTAATTCATGAAACATAAAAAAATGAGAACCAAACTATAAAAAATCAAAAACGTGTGAACCAATTTATGAATAATTAAAAATGCGGAAATGAACTTACAAAAACAGATTCTGCTGTAGGCAACATGGGACTCTTCCTCAGGGCTTAAATTACTGCAATAATGCAAATATCCTATTTATTTTCAGCAATATCTATAGTGATAAAAAAAACCCAGCATTTGTGTCATTTTCCCCCACAAAATCTGATTTTGTTAATCTGTAGGGAAGTCACGTGCTGGACCCATCAGAAGTTCTGCTTAAGAAATAATCTGCAATTTAAAGACTAATTTAATTCCACATGATATTAAGTTTCTCGCACGATTCATAAGTCAAAACTACCAGTCCATAACAGAGAACATTATCTGAATTTAAAATTACCTTATGGTTACTCACACAAAATCGTTCTTCCGTAATATCCGGTCACTTTGGAAAACTAAAATAAAACTCATTTCTTCAAAAATACCTTACGTTTACACATGCAAAACAATTCTTTTCGTTTGTTTGGGCAAATTTAAATATAGCGCAATTCTTAAAAAATACCTTACGTTTTCACACACAAAAACATTTGTCATAATACCCGGTTGTTTCACAAAACTAAAATAAAGCTCAATTCTTAAAAAATATCTTACGTTTACACACAAAAAATGATACTTTCATAATACCAGGTTGTTTCAAGAAACAAAAATAAAGCTCAATTCTTAAAAAATATCTTACGTTTACACACAAAACATTCTTTTATAATACCCGGTTGTTTCAAAGAAACTAAAATAAAGCTAAATTCTTAAAAAATATCTCACGTTTACATACTCAAAAGTATTTTTTCATAATACCCGGTTGTTTCAAGACACTAAACTAAAGCTCAATTCTTAAAAATATCTTATGTTTACACACAAAAAATGATACTTTCATAGTACCAGGTTGTTTCAAGAAACAAAAATAAAGCTCAATTCTTAAAAAATATCTTACGTTTACACACAAAACATTCTTTTATAATACCCGGTTGTTTCAAAGAAACTAAAATAAAGCTAAATTCTTAAAAAATATCTCACGTTTACATACTCAAAAGCATTTTTTCATAATACCCTGCTGTTTCGAGAAACTAAACTAAAGCTCAATTCTTAAAAATATCTTACGTTTACACACAAAAAATGATACTTTCATAATACCAGGTTGTTTCAAGAAACAAAAATAAAGCTCAATTCTTAAAAAATATCTTACGTTTACACACAAAACATTCTTTTATAATACCCGGTTGTTTCAAAGAAACTAAAATAAAGCTAAATTCTTAAAAAATATCTCACGTTTACATACTCAAAAGTATTTTTTCATAATACCCGGTTGTTTCAAGACACTAAACTAAAGCTCAATTCTTAAAAATATCTTACGTTTACACACAAAAAATGATACTTTCATAGTACCAGGTTGTTTCAAGAAACAAAAATAAAGCTCAATTCTTAAAAAATATCTTACGTTTACACACAAAACATTCTTTTATAATACCCGGTTGTTTCAAAGAAACTAAAATAAAGCTAAATTCTTAAAAAATATCTCACGTTTACATACTCAAAAGCATTTTTTCATAATACCCTGCTGTTTCGAGAAACTAAACTAAAGCTCAATTCTTAAAAATATCTTACGTTTACACACAAAAAATGATACTTTCATAATACCAGGTTGTTTCAAGAAACAAAAATAAAGCTCAATTCTTAAAAAATATCTTACGTTTACACACAAAACATTCTTTTATAATACCCGGTTGTTTCAAAGAAACTAAAATAAAGCTAAATTCTTAAAAAATATCTCACGTTTACATACTCAAAAGCATTTTTTCATAATACCCTGCTGTTTCGAGAAACTAAACTAAAGCTCAATTCTTAAAAATATCTTACGTTTACACACAAAAAATGATACTTTCATAATACCAGGTTGTTTCAAGAAACAAAAATAAAGCTCAATTCTTAAAAAATATCTTACGTTTACACACAAAACATTCTTTTATAATACCCGGTTGTTTCAAAGAAACTAAAATAAAGCTAAATTCTTAAAAAATATCTCACGTTTACATACTCAAAAGCATTTTTTCATAATACCCGGTTGTTTCAAGAAACTAAACTAAAGCTCAATCCTTAAAAATATCTTACGTTTACACACAAAAAAACATACTTTCATAATACCAGGTTGTTTCAAGAAACAAAAATAAAGCTCAATTCTTAAAAAATATCTTACGTTTACACACAAAACATTCTTTTATAATACCCGGTTGTTTCAAAGAAACTAAAATAAAGCTAACTTCTTAAAAAATATCTCACGTTTATATACTCAAAAGTATTTTTCCATAATACCCGGTTGTTTCAAGAAACTAAAATAAAACTCAATTCTTTAAAAATACTTTACGTTTCAATACACAAAAACCTTATTTCATAATATCCGGTTGTTTCCAGGAATCTAAAATAAAACTCAATTCTCCAAAAATGCCTTACGTTTACAAAGATACAAAACCATTTTTTCGCAATATCCTATTGTTTTATAGGAATCTAAAATAAAGCTCAATTCTTCTCGTTCTACGAGTACCATATTGCAACAGCACACAATGGACACAATATAAAAGATCTTATGTGGGCAACACATGACTTTACCGTCGGATTAAATTTCCTGTTTTCTTTCTTCCATAATGTATATAATTTGAATGTGATCACACAAGATAACAAATAAATTTGAAAATACATCGCATTTAGAATTTGAAGGTAAATCCATTTTTATTTGACAACTTGGAGCATTCAAAAGGCTCCAAACAGCAAAAATGTGTCTTCCATTCTGGCTTCAAGTCACAAAAATCCGAAAAACTCACCTATCTAAAAAGCAGTTTATCCTAGAGTAATGGGGTTGATCTTATTTGTAGTAAAAATATACGTTTAAAACAAGCATTTAATTATCACATTTAAACATCTGCTCTCTTTCTGCAGGTCACTGAGAACAAGAAAACCAGTTCTATTTTGCCAATTCTACCAAATTCTTCTCAGCATCAGGTAACCACATAAGTGGCTTAACAACCAAATTTCATAAATTTTTATCTTATATATTTTTTAAATAGAATGAATGCATACTTTCCACAAACACGTATGGCACACTAAAATAGTTTATTCACATTCTAAAGTACCCAGAACGTACAATTCAAAAAACGTAGCATTGTAACATTCAACAAAGTAACAACGTAAAATTGTATCCAAAACGTACAATTTTATCCAATTCAATTACATTCACAATATGTGTCAAAATACTTTATATATAAGTGTCACAATACTTTCCTTTTATATATATCATGTATTGCAAGGAAATTAAAAATTTAAAAACCACGAAATCCTCCAACCCTCGAATTTCTCCCATGCTCATATTTCAACTAAAATATTTCCATAGTTTCTTGAAATTTCAAAAAGATGAGGAAACTTATCACCGACGTAAAAACATGAAATTTGAGTAGAAAGAAAAAATTCTTTTATCTATTTCCTCACCTTGCGAGTGTATTTTGAAGATGGAGAAGATTTCGTATGATAAATGAATAAAGATAAAGTTCCTCTCTTTCCCAACAAATGGAAAACTTTAAAAAAATGGCAATGCCCACGTTTGAAACGTTAAGCCAAAGGGAAATATTTTAAGTTTCGCATATTAGTCTTTTAACACATTGACTGGCTAAAATGTAAATTTATTTTAAATCGGCTATTAACAGCTGCAGAAAATTAATTTTATTCAATGCGAAAACATCTAGATTATGAGGTTTGTAAAGAACCTTGATGCCCTAACCGAAAATCGAACCCTGGATCTCCGAACTGGACAGCCGAATGCTGTCGCTCTACCGCTGAGCTCGCTATTGGAACGAAATTGTAAGCTTTTATTTTCGAAGTGGATTCTGCAGGTTCTACTCAACTTTCGTTTACGTTCAAATCTTGTTTAAATCTGTTTGTATCGGTAGTTTCAGAATGAAAACGACGTGCACTTTTTGATCTATTGCTTGCAATTTTACCTTTTAAAATTTATTTTGCATTATTTTTATTCTTTAAAAGTTTCTATTTGAGTTGGCAATAGCTTAGTGCCGCCCACATTTACTAATTTGCGTCAATGCATGCGATTTTAAAGCCGTTTACAACCAAAGCGTAGTAGTTCAAATTATTTATTTTAATTGTATATTAAATCCTGACCATTGTTCCGGGAATAATAATGTTTCTCCAAGGTTATGACACTGTGGTGGTCTTTTTTTTTCTCTAGACCCTTTAAAGATCTCCTATGATTTATAAAGCTTAATCTTTGAACACTTATAGTATCGGCCACGTGCCAGAACTTAGTCGGACTTTCGATTACTTCTTCCAGGGAGCTGGAAAAATGGATTTCCTTTTAAAAAAAATCAAGGCCCTTCAAAAGCCCCCGTTAAGATAGAATAATAAATATGTTGTTCACACTTATAGTGTTGTCTACTGAACAGAACCTAAAGGTACAGAATTTTCGATTTCTTCTCCGGATGGGGGGGTAAAAAGAAAGGGATTTTCAAAAATCCTTTCAAGCAGTTTAGAAATCCCCTGTTGACCTAGAAAAATAAATATTCGCATATCTTTAGTATCATGTACGGAACAGAACCTAACCAAAGGGCCGGGAAAACGAGGTTCCGAAAAGCTATTACAAACCTACCAGACCTCCCCCCCCCCCTACTCGTTGACCAGAATGCATAGATATTTGCACAGTTATATTATCGTTTACGAATCTTTTTCTCGGCTGCCCTTCAGCATAACTTGCCCTACCCCACTGCTCAGGTCGGACGGTCTGGATTCAGAAAAAGACACACTAATAATTCTGATAAATGAAAAATATTCAATTTCTTTCAACTTGAGATAATGACGTTTCGAAAATTATCTCTTTTTAAAAGAAAATAAATATAGGATTTGATACTAAATATCCTAGAACATATCGCTTACTACTTATATAAATCTTTCATAGTTTTGGAGACAATTCAAGCAAAAGTAAGAAACATGAAGAAAAAACACTCATCCGGACTGCTACTTTTCTTTTTTCGAAGTTTTTTGACAAAAAAAGCATTGAAAACATTAAAATATCGAAAAATATTTTATATATTCATAATTTGGACTAATCTCGACAAAACAAGGAAAATTATTTGCATTTTTATCTATTGTCCTTGGCGATATATACGTCCGAAGCGTCAACATTTTTCGTAACGCTCCATTTTTCCACCAGAGAAACTCTGACCATAGATGTTATTGACATCAAAGCACGACAGACAGTTGTTATATAGATAGAAAGATGAAAAAAATTATTCCCCATACCCCCTATCTTACCTAAAACACTTGCGTACATATTCCAAAATTGCAGCGAAATCTCGTCAGCATCATAAGAAGAGGAGTTGAAAGAGGCCTTAAAATTTCTTATATTTCAACCGTCCTCTGGACGTGTCTGAAAGATGGATATGATTTCGCAACCACAGAAAGTTAAAAGAAAATTCTTGCATTTTACAGCAAGACCTTTGGAAAAAAAAATAAAATAGTGCAAAGTGTCAGTTTTCCTGGAAGGAATATTTAATATTTTTACGAACCTTGTGTAATTCTGGACGACGCATGCATATAGAACATCTCTTCCTCTTCTTCTTCTTCAACCCAGACCGTCCGACCTACCCGAAGGTGTAAGGTATTTTTAAGAGGGCCGGTAAGTGCCACACAATTTAGACAGGAACCCAGTGGGGTGACATCCACAGGCACCGTATCCTCCTCATCTTACCACTAACCTCTCGGGAGGACTTTCGGACCCACATATTTAACGCAACCGTGCCCTGCGTGAACACGGAGACATTTTTCTAAGAGCTGGAAATAGAAATCAAGACGTCAGAATGCAATCCCCGCGCGTTAACCACTGGACTATTCCCGTGGTTATAGTATATTCAACGGGTATTCGGCAAGTAGTATCTACTATTTTGTGAATTAGTTGAACATTTAATTGCTGTTTTATTATACCTGACAGTTAAGTGAACTTGTAAAATACTTATTAAGCTATTTGCTGTATATTTTTATTGTTCATGCTTATTAGTTCTTTTACATAAATACATTAGTTATCCAGAAATTTAGACTCATTTTACTCCTTCCTACATGGAAATGTATAGTGAAAGTATCAGATTTGTGTCGAAAATCGAGTTTTCGACGAATCTACACGCTTTGGGATCTCTATAACACGAAAAAACTATTTTTAGCGTGAAGCCTTGTGCCTGTGACTGTGTGTATGTGTGTGTTTGTGTGTGTGTGTGTATGAGTGTATCTGTCTGTGTAATGAATAGATCCACTCTACCTTCCAAAGCAAATTGACGAAGTTTCATAAAATTTTATAGGTAAACTTGCGGGATATCCTGGTGTTGATTAGATTTTGGTACGATTCAGAATTTAAAAAAACGCCACTTTTTGCGAAATATCCTAGAAATTACATATATCCACTCCAGCTAAAATTTAATTAACTGAATTTCACAAAATTTGATAAATAAATCACTTGTTAATTACCCTGGTGCTGAATTTTAGTCAAATTCCGAAACAAACCTGCCTTTTACAAAATGGCCCCTCAAAAATCGAAAAAAGAGAAAACAAAAGACAACGTATGCTCAAATGTATCCATTAAATGCTTGTTTCATACGTAATTTTTGACGATGAAAAGGAAAAAAAATCCTATTATTCTAAAGTCAACCATTTTTGAGATATTTTAGCTTTTTCGCATTTTTGCTGCTCCGCCTTTGAAAATGCGTCCAGTTACCCAATGAAAACGAAAATTGAATTAAAAGTGCAAATTCGATATCATTTAAAATAATTACATATTATTTTGTACAATTAACTTCAGTTTTATTAATTATTAAAGAAATAAAAAAATGAATTTGAGTCTGTAGAGAAAGTCATATGCTGCCCGCATCAGATTTATTGCATCCTGAGAATGCATCCACAATTCGAAAGGGTACGACATGACAATATTTTATTATTGGCAAAACTAGCATTTAAGCCGGTCAGATACAGAAAAACTAACAAACTCTCGTAAAAACTGAAGTTTCAACTTTTTACTTTCCCTGCAATACATGGTAATGTATAGGGAAAGTATTGGAATCATGTCGAAAATCGCAACTCGATTTTCTGACGAGTCTGCACGTTTCGGGGCTTCAAGAACACGAAAAATCTATTTTTAGCTTGACTCTGTGAGTGTGTATGTCTGTTTGTCTGTCTGTGCAATGTATGTATCCACTCTAACTGAGAAACTAATTCACCAAATTTCACAAAATTTGGTAGAGAAGTTACTTATGGGTTACCCTGGTGCTGATTAGATTTTGGTATGATTCGGGAGACAAGAACCTTCTTTTTTGCAAAACGGCCAGCAAATATCGTCAAAATCTAAAACAAAAACTGCGTATTCTCAAATTCATCAATTAAATGCTTGTGTTATATGCAATTTTAATCTATTACTGGTCGTTTTCGGGATATTTCAGTTTTTCACATCTTTGCTACGAGGACGCGGTAGCCCAGTGGTTAGAGCGCGGGAATTGCACTCAGTGGGCCCGGGTTCGATTCCCTCCACTGCCAAAACTGCCGCTGTGTTCACGCAGAGTACGACCACGTTAAGCATATGGGTTTGTAAGTCCTTCCGAGAGGTTGGTGGTAAGGAAAGGAAGTTACGGTCTCTGTGGATGCTTCCCCCACTGGGTTCCAGTCTAAATTGGGTGGCATTTCCCAGACGTCCAAAACAGTTACCTTACACCTTTCTGATAGGTTGGACGGTCTGGGTCTCAACAACAACAACATCTTTGCTACGTCGTAAATTCAGTGCGTTAGAAAGGGTGAATTCGGTGTATTTTCAATTAATTATGCGTGTTACTTAGTGCCATTAAACTAAATTTAATGAATTATTAATAAAATAAGGAGACAATGACTTTGAGTCTGCAAAGAAAGATATGTGCTTCTCACATCAGATTTTTTAATAAGTTTTACTTTGCTTAGGAATGTATGCCGCTTCACGTCAAAAATAGTCAAATCAAAACTAGCTCAGTTTCTGTCCCGTGATCGATACATGTGATCCCTGAATGTGATCGATATAAGTGTTCAGTCATTTAGGTCACTAGACGATCTAGAAAGATTTTTCGACCCTACCATTTTGTTCCCTCCCGGGAGATGGGGTGAAGCAATCGAAAACCGGCTCTGTATAGTTCTGTGCCATAGTCGACACCGCAGAATACTAAATCGCTGTCGGATAAATCACATTATTACTACATTAATTTAAAAGGTGTGTATGGTTATGTGTTTAACTTTAAAACATCTGATGTGGGCAGCACATGACTTTGCATGCAGACTCAAATTTATTGCCTCTTTATTTCTTTACTAATTCATTTCGTTTAATGGCACAAAATAATACGCATAATTACTTAAAATGACACTGAATTGACACTTTTAATTCAATTTTCGTTTTCATTTTGTAATAGAACGTATTTTCAAAACCGTCGTAACAAAGATGTGAAAAAATTGAAATATCTCGAGAAAGGCTAATCCTATAGTAATAGGGTTGATCTCATTATTCTCGTCAAAAATTACACATAAAACAATCATTTAATGGATGCATTTGAGCATACGTAGGCTTTTATTTTAAATTTTGAAGATTTTTGCGGGCCTTTTCTCAAAAACAGGCAAATTCTTTTATCCCGAATCGTACCAAAATCTAATCAACACCAGAGTAGTTAGCAAGTAACTCACCAATAAAATTTCATGAAATTTGGTCAATTAGTTTTTGAGTTATTGTAAATACATAAATTGCACAGACACACACACACACATCCGTCCTACTAAAAATATTGTTTTCGTGTTCTAAAGGTCCCAAAACGTCTAGATCCGTCGCAAACTCGAGTTGCGAGTTTCGACATGATTCCAATAATTTCCCTATACATTGCCTATACGCGTTTTGGGACCTCTAGAACACGAAAAAACTATTTTTAGCGTGACGTCTGTGTGTGTGTCCGTGTGTCTATCTGTCTGTGCAGATTTTGTTTCCCTTCTAACTAAAAACTAATTGACCGAATTTCAAAAAATTTGGTAGGTGATGATCAAAAAATTTGGTAGGTCTCTTGTGAGTGACCCTGGTGCTAATTAGATTTTGGTACGATTCGGGATAAAAGAACCTTCCTTTTTTGCGTAATAGTCGGCAAAAATTGCCTGCATCCACTGTACTTGAAAAACTAATAGATAACATAATAGATAAACTAATAGATTTGATAGATAAATCACATGTAGATTAACCTGGTGCTGATTAGATTTTGGTACGATTCAGAAAAAAGGAACTTGCTTTTTTTGCGAAATGGCCCGCAAAAATCGGTAAATCTAAAAATAAAAACTATACTAACATACTAACATACTTTTTATACGTATTTTTTAGGACGAAAAGAATAAGACTAACCCCATTCCTCTGGTACTAGCCTTTCTCGGGATAATTTAATTTTTTTTTTTATTATTCATTTTCGCTGCGCTACCTTTGAAAATCAGTCCAGTTACCAAATAGAAACGAAAATTGAATTAAAAGTGCCCATTCAGCGTCATTTAAAATAATTATAGCTGTTATTTTGTGCAGTTAAACTCATTTAAAGAATCACTGAAGAAATAAAGATAACGTGCTGCAGGGAAAGTCATGTGATCCCCACATTAGATTTTTTCCCTTCTGAATTGCCTTATTACTTTTGATTTTCGCAATCAACTGGTGTTTTATTCGTTTACAATTGTCTTTACAAAGTTTCAGCTGCGACATTTTATCGGATTGTTGGTGATAATATTAAGATCATAATACCGGATGGTCAGAATTAAAACACCCTTACTCTGAGTTCTCCATACATCGAACTACTCAATGTAAAGGCTCCAAAATTGTTAAACCTACTATTCAAGACATGGGGAAAGGGATTACGTGAAAAAAAAAAATTAGTTCCTGAAACACCGATAGTTGGCGCTGTACAACAGAAAATATGCTGAAAAGGCACAAAATACACATTTGTAACACATTTTATTCGAACGTACCAAACATTCATATCACAAGGACCTTATCGATGCAGGGAATGCTGCTCAATATGGTTCCCTTTTTCAAGATGTAAAATCTGCAGTCTGTGGACAGCTTGTTCAACTGCGAATCGTAATTGGTCGATTGAGATATTTCTCACATGCAGAGTGATACTGTCTTTCAAATCTGCCAAGGTTACCAGACGTCCACGGTAAACAAGACTGTTTATGTTTCCCCACAGCCAAAAATCACAGGGCTTAAGATCTGGAGAACGAGATGGCTAGGTTGTCGGAAACGCACGACTAATTACTCTACCATTAGTAAAATGTTGCCGAAGAAACTGCTGTACACAGAGTCCAATGTGTAGAGGCGCTCCATCTTGCATAAAGGTAATTGAATCAAGACATTGGTGCTGTTGCAGTTGGGGTACAACAAAATTTTCGAGCATGTTTTTGTACCTCCTGGCCGTCGCGGTGCATGTCACAGCGGCATTGGGAGTAGCCTCTTCGAAAAAGAAAAGTCGAAGAATGAATGTGGCTGTGAATCCACACCAGACTGTAACTTTCAGTGAGTGAAGTGGAATCTCTTGGAAGGTACGAGGGTTTTCCGTGTCCCAAATGCGACAGTTATGGATGTTGACTGTTCCACTTAGATGGAAATGCGCTTCATCGCCCCAAAGAATCTGCCATGGCCACGATGCATCCACTTCAACTCTAGCCAGAAATGTCAATAGAAAGGTCAGTCGCTTCTCCCTGTCGATGGTCAGCAAGTGGTGATTGTGACTAATTTTGTACGGGAAAAAATGCACTATGTTTCTCAGTACGTTCCGCACTGTGCTGTAGGGAGCACCCAAGTGTCGTGACACTCCACGTGCACTACTACAGCCTATAACGTTATCCATTGATTGTTCAACAATAGCTGTGACAACATCGTCAACGACATCTGAACGAGTCGATTTGCGTCCTCGACCCGGCTGAACTCCAAAATGTCCAGTTTTCTCGAATCGAGCGATCATTTTCCTGAGAGCTTGTGGAAGTAATGGTCCTTTGCGCAAATTCTTAAGTCGATGAAACTCTCGAAGTGCAGCTGCAGCATGTCCTTTGTTTTCATAAAACAGCTTCAGAAGCAAAGCGCGTTCTGGCAGTGTGACAGCCATCGCTGATAAGAATGAAAATTTCCCAGTTTTATCCCCTTTTATGCCCAGAACATAGTAGCTGCAAACTAAGGGTTTATGCAAATTTTTGTGCTTAAAGTGCGAAATTGCAGTTGCAATGATAGTTTAAGTTTCTTCACTTTTTTATCTTCTTTTTTTTTCATATCAGCAAAAGAAATTAAAAAGGAAAAATTCCATACCGCATGTGTTTGGTTTTTTTTTTTTGTGATTATTTTGTGTCTTTTCAGCATATTTTGTGTTGTACAGCGCCACCTATCGGTGTTGCTGGAACTAATTTTTTTTTCAAGTAATCCCTTTCCCCATGTCTTGAATAGTAGGTTCAACAATTTTGGAAACTTTACACTGAGTAGTTCGATGTATAGAGAGCTCAGAGTAGGGGTGCTTTAATTCTGATCACCCAGTACTATAATCCCCACGGTGAACTCTCTCTATGTGATTTAGTGGTTGTGTACGTTTCGCAGCATCATAATTGTTTTGGTCTCTTCATTTGTATTTTGCGGTTTCAGAAAAGCTTAACGGACCTCGTCCTAAAAACATTTATATAATCAGTATTCCTTATTCCTGTCTGAGATATAGCTATAGATCTATAGGTATTAGATGAAAGACTTTGGTCATATAACCGGGGCAGGAATATTTATTGGGAAAAGGTAACTTCGAGTCCGAAGAATATTTTGTATCATAATCAAAGCTCCCCCCCCAAA
Source organism: Amaurobius ferox (assembly GCA_951213105.1). Classification (NCBI taxonomy): domain Eukaryota; kingdom Metazoa; phylum Arthropoda; class Arachnida; order Araneae; family Amaurobiidae; genus Amaurobius; species Amaurobius ferox. The sequence continues at coordinate 126,780,159 of OX578144.1, read as the reverse complement.
AAAAAAAAATATGTACATATACGGGAGACCGGGGTAAGATGACGAGCTGGGCAAGATGGCGAATCACAGTTTTAATGACTTTATTCTTAGGTGGCAGCACTTGACGAGCATAGGCACAATCCCCTGTATCAGAACAACTAATCGCATGCGGAAGACCCCATTCTTACTACAAGTGCAATTCATATTCTTAGTCAAACTTGATTAAGGGCCGTGAAACTATTTTCGACTTCTAATAAATAAGCTTGAGCTACTTAAAGGTACGTCATAAAATTCTGGTATAATTTATAGGTATACTTTATATTATTAAATACTCAGCTAATCTATCATAGTTTTAACCTGATGCATAGCTTACTGTACACTAGCCATGTTGTTTCTTTTAGTCATTCGGGGCAAGATGACAAAGTTCAGCGGAGGCAAGATGACGAAGGTCGTCATCTTCCACAAAGGAAAGCACGCCTATTTCTTTAGGTGCTAATGATAGCAACACTGAAAGTGTAGATAATCCCAACTGTAAACGAATTCCGGGATCAAGATGCACCCCTCTCTTCCATCAATATTTAACTTTAAACCCTTACCACAAGTTAAAAGATCAACAGAAAAGGGTAGAAAAATGTCAACCAGTGTTTTAACAAGCTCACTAATAAGAAATGTGTTGCTTGAGAAACAACATTCAAAGGATGAAATAAAAAAAAAGAAAACACAAAGAAACAAGAAGAAAATTGCTAAACAACTGCGTTTCGAGTTAAGCGCAGATCAAAAGAGCAAGGATATTAACTGCCCAGCTTGTGATGAACTTTATATTGATCTACCCGACGAAGATTGGATACTGTGCTTGCTCTCAATGCGTAGCTTGGTGGCATGAAAACTGTACTGGATACGAAGGAAGGAAATTCATGTGTGACCTTTGTAAATAACATAATTCATTAATGAATGCACCCCTTTAAACTCTATTAGTGTTTTACACGTTCTTTAAATACCTCAAAAGTCTTGTCAGGTCAAAATTTGCGAGTTGTCATCTTGCCCCGTATTGAAAGTCATCTTGCCCTAGCACTGGGGCAAGATGATTTTTTTTTGACAATATGTTAAAACATATGTGAGACCAGAAATAGATCTCATATTTGATGAGACACTTTTATGTATGAATTTATGGTGGCCAAAACGGCGGACAAATCTTGTAGTCTGGCTGGCACCGAAGTTGATCACTCCGTGAACCTAAAGGTCAGAAGACCATAAATTTAGGGGGCCATGACAGAGCGGCTGAGCTGGGCCTTACGAGATGTGGAATGGTGCCATTGGGTAAAGGAGTAACCAATAAGCGCCAAATGGAAGAAAAGGAGGAGTTACCCCCCACACACACACACACACAACACCGAGGGAACCACAGCCTGTGACCTGAGAATCAGACAGTTATGGAATTTTTACTTAAGAGCATAGAAAGGACAATTATTGAATTTTGACTTAGGAGCATACCAGCAAACAAGGATGCAATTTTGACTTAAGAGCATACCGACAGACAATTATGGAGATTTTGACTTAAGAGCACGACTAGAGAAGAATGAAAAACCTAACATGACTTGAGAGAGTGAGATACCAATATGTTCTAATACGACTTAAGGTAACTTGGAGACGATGACTGGATTTGGTGAATTCAGACTTGTAGAGTGTGCCATAGAGGTTCCAAAATAATGGAGATATATTAATGTATGAGTGCAATCAGAGTACGAGGAGGAGCCACACACCAAAGAGTTATGGCCAGTACTAATAACTGATGCAAGCACTTGATAGGATCAAAGCCCAAGGCAAAAATTGAAGGTATGTGCCCATTGAAAATGATATCCGGTCGTAAACAATATTTAGGATTTTCCGTTTTGGTCACACACATGTCCCGCCTCTGAAATAATATAGTTAAATAGTGTAATTGAATTTAATTAAGATTTATGTTGTCTATAAATGTTTTATTGTTTAAGTTTAAATGGTGTGATCAATTTAGCATTTTATTAATTAATTATTCCTTTACAGGACTCACACGACAGGTAAAATAATTGGAGGGTTTATAGCGGCACAACTAGCAATGTACGATTAGATATAAAGTCCACTAATATGTATGAATTACGGCCATGCCAATATCTTAATATGAATTTAATAAATAAAAAGTATAACTAAACGATTTCTTTTGCACCCCACATTTGGTGCCGTGTTAATTTGGGAGATTATCCGCTATAATTTTTTTATTAATAATGAAACGTATGAAGAATTTATTTATGTTGCAAAAAATTTGTATTATAAGTTTTACGAATTAAAAAAAAATCAAATTCTTTAACATCGTCGTCTTACCCCGGTCTCCCCTATATATATCTTGTTGATCTTAGAGCACAGAATTGTATGCTAGAAACTAAGTGTAACAATTGAAATAATGGATTTGTGTTTAATTTTGAACTAAAAAAACATAAACATTTTCGGATATTCGAGGTTTCAGATTAACAGTTTTCGGATTTGTGACGTTTTATTGCATATTTTGTCCATCTGGAAGTTTTCATGAAAGTTCGCTTGGGGGCCTCCGAAAACCCTGGGATGCACATGACTGTCAAGCGCCTCTATTCCTTGAATGTGATCCTCCGACAGACCGAATACTATTCATCATTTGAACTCAGACCTTAAATTTAACAAATAAAGTAGCATAATTTAGTAAATTGATTTGATTCTAGTATTTTTATGTTTCAGCTATTTTTAAGCGCTGTTCTGAACACATTTATACCTGCGGCGAATCTAACTTGAATACGTTGTGGAAGCTACAGGAGGTTTTTTACTTTCCCTGTAATACATGGTAATGCATAGAGAAAATATTGGAATTGTGCCGAAAATCGCAACTCGAATGTTCGACGTATCTACACGTTTTGGGACTACTAGAACACGAAAAAACTCTTTTTAGCATGACGTCTGTATGTGTGTCTACCTGTCCTTGCAGATTTTGTATCCACTCTAATTAAAAACCAATTGACCGAATTTCAAAACATTTGGTAGGTAAGTCCCTTGAGGGTGACCCTGGTGCTGATTAGATTTTGGTACGATTTGGGATAAAAGCACCCGCCTTTTTTTTTGCGAAATGGCCCACAACAATTGCCTATATCCAGTCTAGCTGAAAAACTAATAGACCAAATTTCACAAAATTTGGTAGATAAAGCACTTGTAGAATAATCTGGTGCTGATTAGATTTTGGTATGATTTGGAAAAAAAAAAAACCTCTTTTTGTGTAATGGCACCCAAAAATCGTTAAATGTAAAAATAAAAACTACGTATACTCAAATATATCAATTAAATTATACGACGAAAAGAATAAGAACAACCCCATTACTTTAGGACTAGCTGTTCTCGAGATATTTTAGTTGTTTCGCTGCGCCACCTTTGAAAATAACTCCAGTTACCAAATGAAAACGAAAATTGAATTAAAATTGTAAATTCATTGTCATTTAAAATAATTATGGCTGTTAAACTCAATTTAATGTGCAATTAAACTCAATTTAATGAATTATTGAAGAAATAAGAGAACGTGAATATGAGTCTGCAGGGAAAGTCATGTGCTGCCCACATTACATATTTTACTCTGTGTTATTCGTCCATATGCACATTTGGTGAAATTTTGTGGTTACGATTACTAAAGTAAGCTATCACAAAATTTAAAATTTGACAAGGAACTTTTCAAAACCCACTACGAAGAAAAAATTCAAGTACAATCAAACCTGCTTAAAACGGAACCTGCAGAAAACGGAACACTGTCATAAGCGGAAAATATTTTAAGTCCCGTCAAAAAATATAGGAAATTTGTTATTTCTCCTGTATTAAACGGAGCCTGCACAACACGGAAACTCACGACCAATTTAAAGTAATGTGTTAATAAAGCACCTGTTGTAACGAATTAAGAACGGAAAAATTATCCAACTGTTACAGTCATTTATTTCCAAGAGAATGACAAAGTATCCCTAGTAAATGAAAATGTTACCACTGAAAAGGAACTTTCTATTAAATCATATGGGGATTTTCTAAACTCAGTTTCAGAACTTCAAGAATTTTCAGTTAATCAGAGAGACTCTGAAATGCTAGAAATATCACTCAAGTTAGTTATCTCATGGTAAGCAGTAATATTTTCCGGTAAGTTTATTTATTTATTTTTTAAGGTATGGTAATAAACTAACAATCAATGACATGGGATGGTTATATTTACATATACTCCTGTGATCGCAGTATGCAAAATTGTACGTAAATACATATTTAGAATAATTAAACTAGCCATTATGTTCTGAAATAGAATTAAAGTACATCTAAATAAAATTTTCAGAATTTATAAAGTCGTGTATAGTTAAGCAAATACATATGGAATATCTATATTTTTAGCTAAATCTTAAACTTAGTTTTTCCTGAAATAACCTGCATAAAATGGAAACCTTTTTGAGACGGAAAATCCTTTCGGTCTCCTGAAATTCCATTTATGGCAGATTCGGCTGTATAAAATATGATAGGCATCGTAGAATAGAGTATGGCAGCGTATAATAAATTTTGTATGTGTGCATCTTATACTAAATAAACATTTTATTAATTTCTAGATTTTGTTAAAGTATCTTGACAAAATAATATATATTTTTTCTAATTAACCTTATACAAATACATACGAAATGTTTCCAGAGTAACTTAAAACAATTATAAAAAATCTGATGTGAGCAGCACGTGATTTTTCCTGCAGACTCAAATTCACTTTCACTTTCTTTCTTTAATAATTCATTGAATTGAATTTAATTGCACGAAATAGCACTGAATTAATTCAATTCAATTTTTGTTTTTATTTGGTAGCTGGAAATTTTTCAAAGGCGGAGTATCAAAAATACAAGAAAACTTAAATATCTCGAGAACCGTTGGTCCTAGAGTAATGGGCTTCATCTTATTTTTTCCGCCGTCAAAAATTACGTATAGAACATGATTTTAATTTATACATTTGAGCACACATAATCTTTTATTTTAGATTTCGGCGATTTTTGCGGCCATTTCGTAAAAAAAGGCAGGTTCAGCTTTTCCTAATCATACCTAAATCTGAACAGCAACAATGTATCTCACAAGTGACTTATCTACCAAATTTTATCAAATTTGGTCCATTAGTTTTTGAGTTAGAGAGGATACATGCATTGCACAGACAGACAGACAAACAGACACACACACACATACACATACATACACACAGACGTCAAACTAAAAATAGCTTTTTCGTGTCCTAGAGGTTCCAGTAAAAATCTGATGTGAACAGCACATGACTTTCCCTGCAGACTCAAATTCGTTTTTTCTTAATTTCTTTAAGAACTCATTAAATTGAGTTTAATTGCACAAAATGTCACTAAATTTGCATTTTTAATTCAATTTCTGCTTTTATTTGGTAATTGGACATTTTTCAAAGACGGCATAAAAAAATGCGAAAAATCTCAAATATCTCGAGAACGGTTAGTCCTAGAGTAATAGAGTTGTTCTTATTCTTTTCCTCGTCAAACATTACGTATAAAACAAGCATTTAATTGATACATTTAAACATACGTAGTCCTTTTTTAGATATTGGCGATTTTTGTGGACGATTTCGTAAAAGAAGGCAAGTTGTTCATTTCCGAATCGTACCAAAATCTAATCAGCACCAAAGTATCCCACATGTGATTTATCTACCAAATTTTGTGAAATTTGATCAATTTGTATTTCATCTAGAGTGAATACGTGAGATTTTTACGAGCCATTTCTTTAAAAAGGCGGGTTATTTTTTTCCGAATTGTACCAAAAACTAATCAGCACCAGGGTCACACCCAAGGATCTTACCTACCAAATTTTATGAAATTCGATCCATTAGTTTTTGAGTTAGAGTGAATACATACATTGCACAGACACACACAGACGTCACTCTAAAAATAGTTTTTTCGTATTCTAGAGGTCTCGAAACGTGTAGATCCGTCAAAAACTCGAGTTGCGATTTTCAACATAATTCCAATACTTTCCCTATACATTGCCGTGTATTGCAGGAAAAGTAAAAAGCAACTTTAAAAGATACTGCATTGTACTTAGGCTTCTAAAACTTTTATAACCATCCACTAAACTTTAATAAAATGTATTGCTGATGAAATAGATTAAATAACATATCAATTAAAGGGCTGCGTGAATAAAATCATTGTGTTATAAACGCTAATCTTCGGGAACAAATTCAGAAGAATGGATAGGTAACAAAAACATAATAACGTACATTTTCCAGAAGATCAGCGGTTCTGACACATTTTTATTCACTCAGCACCTCAAGTTGTAAACATATGAAATAGGACACTACTTATGTTAATGAGATTTCCGCAGTAGTTCCTTGAAATTAAGTTATTTCAGCGAACGATCCATATTTATGTCAGCGAATTAGAGATTAAAAATTACGTGGTACAAGAACAAATTTAGTCTTATAATATTGTCTATAGAAAATTATAACCTACCTCTTAGAAGATATTGAGTGGAAGATGATCGACTTGCGTTAAAAATGGGATCCACACGACATTAATGCCTATGATTGAAAGTGTAGGAATTAAAAAGAAAATTTACTTAAAAATTCATGAAACCTGTCGGCACACACAAGTTTTCGTCGTACGAAACAGGGTTATAGCATGTAAACCGTCTTAGACCAAAATTAAACCATCGCCAAGCGCAAGGCCAAGCACGCCAACCCTTAAGATGGTCCAGTTGAGAGATGAGAGCAGAGCTTGAATAACGCAGGGGCATGTGGGGCAGTTGGCCCGGGCCTCAAATTAAACAATTGCAACATAGAAAAATGAATGGCTATTTCGGAAAAAAAATTATGCCATTGGAATAGGTTTTTCCAGAGAAAAAAATCAATTTAGAGATATATAGGGATTCATTTAGTAGTACAGCACTACTTAAAGATTTGTAAATTATTAGTTTCTTGTCTGTGATGAGAAAGTTGTCAATAATTTTAATTCCATTAAAATATGTATGAACTATATTTTGTATACTTTTTCTAGAATGTATTTATGTTTTTGAAAAAATATTTTTGTTCATTTCATATATGTCGAGAGGTGAAGGGGGGACCCAGACGAATATCTGCTCCGAGTCCCAGTTAGACAAAGTTTGGCTCTGGTTAAGAGGGCGCTTCTAAATCGCGATTGAAAGGTCTATATATATCAGTCTGTAGTCTACACTATAAGCAGGGGGGGGGGGGTCTTATCCCGGGCATGACTGATTTTTTTTACATAGCTCCGCATGTGATGGTACAGGACTAGCAAATGCATGCATCTTGTTCTTGGGCTTTCTGAAAAGACCGAGAATCTCTTTGGACGTCACTGAGGAAGGTGTGCATAGCGCAATTAAATATCTCTGCGCAGTTTGTTTATGTCTGGATATTACCACTTCAAAATTTACAAACAATTTTTAATTGTAATAATGGAAAACCGTACTGTATTTTGGCAACAACTCTCAAAATCCTCGTTAGTCCGTGGCGTCACGAACGACGAAATGCTAAGCTCGGCGACATCAGTCTGACAACTTTTAAGTAGTATAAGACTAGGCGATCAGTCAAAATCTTGACTATAAGTGTACAAAGATTCAGCATTCGAGTCACCGAGGCTTCAGGAGTTTACGAAAGGATTTTTCGAATCCCTCCCTCACTTGGTCGACCTCTACGTCAGAAGAAAATCTGGCTTTGTTAGATCCTGTTTTATGATCAATGCTACAAATGTGCAGTTTGGACTTCCCTGATCACCGTAAAAGGGGGCGCATCTGAAGATTCGGAAAATTCTTTTCGAAAGTATTCTATTGCTTTCCCTACAATACATGGTAATGTATAGGAAAGTATTGGAATCATGTCGAAAATCACAACTCGAGTTTTCGACGGATCTACATGTTTCGAGGACTTTAGAACGCGGAAAAACAATTTTTAGGGCAACATCTATGTGGTCCACTCTAGCTGAAATACTAATTGACCAAATTTCACAAAATTCGGTCAGATCAGTCACTTGTGGGATATTTTGGTGCTGACTGGATTTTGGTACGATTCTGAAAAGAAGAACCTTCCGTTTTTGGAAGAAATGGCCCGACAAAATTGACAAAATTTTAGAGACTACGTATACTCAAATGTATCAATTACATACTTGTTTTATACGTAATTTTGACGACGAAAGAATAAGACCGACCCCCCCATAACTCCCGAGGACTAACCGTTCTCGATATATTTTAGTTTTTTCGTGTTTTTTCCAAGTCGCCTTTGAAATTATGTCCAGTCACCAATTGAAAAAGAAAATGAAAATAAAACTGCACATTTGGTGTCATTTCAAACATTTATCCGTGTTAATTTGTGTTACTGAATTCAATTCAATGAATTATAAAAAAAAAAGAAAATTATTTTTTTGTCTGTAGTGAAAGTCATGTGCTGCCCACATCAGATTTTAATTCCCCTCACTAGATTCTTTCATGTACTCGACAGTGTGCAAATAGTTTACACTCTTGGTGAGCGGAGTATTCTATAGGATCTGGAAAGAGCAAAGCACGCTAAATAATTACACGCACCGGCCAGGGAATTAAAAACCTGGAAACATGTATGCAAATGTAGGTCACAGGCGGATGTATGCAAATTACGTTGGTCACGAGAGATACAGGTAATCGCAATACCGCTATAAAAATGATGTCGGTGTATGTTCCCAGAGATGTGGATCAAAATGGGAAAAACAACAGATTTGTGACCGTTTGTAAAAGGTCTTATTATGTGGGCCCATTTAACATGAGCCACGATTGACAGGGCAAAGCAACTCACTGGCTTCTCGAAATGCGAGATATCCAAAATATATAAATGTTGAAAACAGTCTAAAAGACGGAACTGTAGATCGAAAACCATCCATCAAGCCCGTAATCGGCGGAGTCTCAGACGGCTTATAGGGCAGTAAAGGAGATCCAGTGTTTAAAACCCAGACAACTCGACTCACCCTAAAGCATGAGCAGCAATTTGAGTGGTCGGTGGAAATCTAGTGTGCAGAAACTGGCGGAAGACTTCAATGAAGACTTGTTCCGACATATCTGTCCCCGAACAATGCATAAGTAATTGCAGCGAATCGGTGATTGGAAGATGATCGGAATCCGATGATTGGAAGAAGATTATGTAGTCGGGTGAATCACGCTACACCTTGTTTTGTACCGATGACAGGCGGAGAGTGTGGCGAGAGCCACATAAATCCATATTGCCTTGTTCGCACAGTTCAAGTTTGTGGTGGGGTTATCATGGTGTGGGGCATGTTCTGCTGGTTTGTTCTGGTCCCCTGGTGCTTCTGGAAGTTGGAGTGTCATCCATGGAGTACTTGTGCATTCTTGCCCATCATATCCACCCTACAATATTTCATTTTTACCCCACAGGCAATGGGTCTTTCGTGGACATTAATACTACCATCCACCATGCAGTAACTGCACAACAGTGGTTCCCGGAACATAACTCTAACTTCCATGATCACCACAAAGGTCAAATTTAAACCCTGTCGAGAACATTTTGGACATATTGGAAAGACACATCCGACAATAATCACCTCTGCCATCACCTGTGCAGGAGCTTACGATCTGTTTTGTCCAATGCGCCTGGCATCATCTACTATCATTTTCAAGTACTTAAGTGCATTCCAGCACTTTGTAGAATTCATGCCTAGCCGCATACGTGCTGTAATTCGAGCTAAAGACTGTCCAATAAAATTTTGAACCTGGGTTTCTAATTCATTGGCCGGTGTGTGTATTATATAGTAAAAGAGAATAAAAATAATTCAACTACTTAAAATGTGCATTACACCTGTCAAAAATTCCATACCGCTATTTTATCAAAAGCGCCATTCCAGAATTGCAAGGAAATCTTGTCAGTATCATAAGACGAGGAGTTGAAAGAATCTAGAAATATTCTTTATATTACATTGCGCCGCCATTTGGATGTGTCTGAAAGATGGAGATGCCTTGGTAACCTAAGGCCTTGGTAACCTAAAAGAAAGTTTAAAGAAAATTATTTCTTTAAACTTTCAAACAGTGGGTTTCAAAGTTTTACAGTAAGAGCAAGAGTTTTTTAAAAATAATAAAATAGTACAAAAAATGCTATGCGCTCGTAGAAGAAATATTTTACTCGTTCAAAAGATATTTTCCTTTTTAAACTATGCGAATATTTAAATATAGTATAATTGAACTTTCAGTGCGTAAAGGACATTTCTGGTAGATTTTGAGCAATTACAGTAGAGTCCCTATTATTCGAGTCCCAGATATCCGAAGTTCCCTGTTATCCAAACTAACTCTTTTTGATGTGAAATATCTTACGGAGGGAGGTACAAAGTAAATAATGAAACAAATGTAACGGGGGTAAAACAGAAGTTTCCAACGGAAGTGGCATCATATTGTTTCGAACGCCAAGCAGAAAACCATTGTTGAAATTTGAAGGACAGTGTCCATTGACCTTAACGATAAATTCAATGATCATGACAACGAATTGCCATGATATCCTCAACCTTGCTATTTTCTGAAATCTTCTTGAATTTTGCAGATTGACTAAAACTTCATAAGTGGCGTGCATTTTCCAGAACTTTGCATGAGGATTATGGTCCGGTCGACCCTTGTACATGGAAGTTCGTGGAACAGGTACGTTTTGTTAGGGGCAACACAGATAATTTTTGTTGTCTGTTGCAGCGGCCCCGGTCGCATAGAATTGCGTTTTGTTAGGGGGATTAGAAGTTCATAAAGTAATTGCATTTTATAAGGGAGTCAGAGTCGTATATTAATTAGTAATATTAGTTAGAACAGATGCGTAGTCCGGAAAATTTAAAAGCACAAGAGCTACAGGCGGACGAATACGAGAGAATCTCTTTCATATTTTTATTCATACGACGAACTTAACATGTAATTCATGTATAAGCATTGGTATGGTATACACCACTGCAGATCAGCAATTGAAAGGCAGAACTTGTTAGGTTTTGTGCTTAATTTCACTTCTAAATAACTAGCGACCGGAACTATAAAAAACCGAAATTAAAAATATTTCATGATGCTTTCTAAACACGCATGTGATAAAAAAAAACTTGTACTCAATTCCTATTCAATTCGTCGTTCTATTGTCCCTGAACTTTAAAAACAGCATGTTTTCCCTCAAATAATAAACAATAAAATGAGAATAAGTAAGGAGTTTCTAGAAACTAAGAATTCAAAAAGTAGTGCCTCGGCTAATGCCCTACTGCAATAGGGAGAAAAATTCTCCAGCAGTAAAACACCTTAGAGTCTATAGGCCTGCACAGGCCTAATTTAAATAATGTTACCCGACTCGACCCGAAAATATTAAAATTTAACCTGGCCAAAGCCCGAAAATGTTTCAAAAGTATTTCACCCGAGCCTAACCAGTCCAGAAAACACTCAAAGCCAGACCCAAAGCCATCTGCCCCGAATTTGTGTTGCCTAGCATGGTAATCAAAATTTGCCATTTAGGGAATTACACAAGTTATATTACATATAAGTAGTAATAAGTAAAAAGAATCCTAATGTGAAAAATCTGTACAAATCTGAAATGAGAATTACTATACAGTGAGTTCTTATTTATCATTTTGTTTGTATAATCAGAGATGAAATGAGAAAACGGCTCTTCACTAAGATTATATTTTAAAAATGGTTTTCTTCATCCATTTTAATTATAAAATGCATCTCTTGTCAGAACTCATCAGCACCAAATAATCTTCACTGCAGTGGTAGCAAATCAAGCATGTCATATGCCACAATTGTTAGTGTTTATAAAAGACATTTCAATGCGATTAAACGTTCTACGTACGCATACATAGATATTATTTTCTTTGATTATCATATAGCTATGAATATTTCTAAAATTTAATAATTTTTAAAGTAGAAGTGTAGGGTGTTTAGAACACAAATATAAATAAATTCGAAGAAAATAATTCATTTTATCCATATATTAATTTTAAATTATACAGTTTGCTCAAACAAAGCGTCATTCAATATGTGTTACGGAAAATAAATCGACTCATTTTACTTTGATAATTTAGTAACATTCAGAATCTATTAATTGAAATTAAAAATACTGAAGAAATTGAAAATAAAATATCCGTGTTAAATTTCAAAGTGAACAAACAGTACCTGTTGGATTTGATATTTTCACCACCAGTCAAGCCATCACAGTACAGAAACGATAAACTTTTTTGCGATAAACTTAAAAATATAACAAATTAAACCCGCACTTGACCAATAATAGTAATCAAATGATCAATTCCCTCGAAATTAAATTTGGAATGTATTTTTCCCTATTAAATTCATGAATCACATGATATTACAAAGCATGACATCTGGTACATCGGCGTCGTATATTTATTTTGCTGCATCCAGGGCAGAACTTATTTTTGAATAAATAAGTTTTTTTCCAATCTGAAATTATAAACTATCATCTAATTTCCTAGCTGAAATTATAAAATTTCTGTATCCAGTTCTAATTTACTCAACTGCGTTCTCCGTATAGAGAGAACTTTTATTACTCAATATAGGACAGGGAGACTAATTGAGCATTATGTAATTTCAAATATTTCTGTTTCAATTTTGATCTATTTTTAGCTTTTTATTTTTATTTTCGGCCCTGTCTGCCCCAACCCGACTCGAATTTAATAAAACGTGACTCTGCCCAGGTCTGGGCTACGCCCACGGGCCAGAATCGAGCCTCTACAAGCCTCTAACTTAGACCCCCCTTAAAATTGATATAAACTTAATTTAGAATTAACTCCCACCCTCCCCAATAAAGTGAATTTCAAAATACGCTACTGCTACCATCTGTAAGGCACTAGTGGAAAATATTGTTAATGACTTTAAAAGCAACTTAATCCATGACAAACCATGAGCAATAACGAACGTGAACCGATGAAAAAATATATCACTATTCCCTAACATCAAATAACATACCGAATATAAACTTCACTAATTGGAATCAAATGTTATAAACTTTATGAAGCAAATAGCGTGAAGCAAATAGCACCACTGCATCCATTCTGCTATTATTAAAAATCAACAAAAAGTAATTGTTGATAACTACAGTAACATTGAAATATATGTACCACAAAATATCATCATTGGCGTGGATTGCCCAGTTTGTGCAGTTAACTTACACCCAGCGAATTGTTCATGTGTAGCCAACGGTTATTCACTGCTCGGATTTAATATCATCCCTATGGAATTTAATATATTTTTAAAATAAAATGTTTCCTTATTTCATTACAAATATATATAATATATATATATATATATATATATATATATATATATATATATATATATATATATATATATATATATATATATATATATATATATATATATATATATATATTATATATATATATATATATATTATATATATATATATTATATATATATATAAATAAATAAATATATATATATATATATATATATATATATTATATATATATATATTATATATATATATATATATATTATATATATATATATTATATATATATATAAATAAATAAATATATATATATATATATATATATATATATATATATATAATATATATATATATATTATATATATATATTATATATATATATATTATATATATATATATCATATATATATATATAAATAAATAAATAAATAAATAAATATATATATATATATATATATATATAGCCACGCCCACAGTTGGCCACTTTTTAGCGTTCAATTTTTGCAGAGATGGTTTCATTCCAAGTCCCTATTTCCACGGGTACTAAAATCACCGAAGAAGAAGAATATGGAAATTAAAATAACTTTTCGGTATGGATTTCATATTGGCATTAATTCTACCATTTCAAGTCTAAATTTCATTTTATATTATTTATAGCCCAACAGGTCATGGGAAATTTTTTTCCCGACGTACAGCATTTGCACACCCCTTAGATCCCCACTCGAAACACATAACATGATTTGATCTCTCTACAGAGTATAGTAGTATTACGAAATATTTAAAAATTAAGTATTTTGGGGATAATGTCCATATATACCGATAATATTTTATAATTATACTTTACATAATGTATACCTACAGTTCGTATACCTACAGTTTAAACTTTTTATATAAGACAACATCTGGAAAACTGCGCTTAAAGCTGCAGTTAACAGAAATATGTGAGACAATATTGTCTGGCTACAGGAATACGTGTTGTTGGAATGAAAATCTGCTGTGTATATACCCTTTGTGGAAAGATCTAGTAATACCCTTTGTGGAAAGATCTAGGAAAAACACACGACTCGTGAAGTTCTTAGTAAATCTACGAAATTCGAGCTGTTTCCAGAACTCGCCAAATGTCTCCAACTTGGTTGTATTTCACTAATTCGTTACGCGTGTCACCGAGATTGTCACCAAGGTCAAGTGACCCAGACCTTTAAATTATAACAATGATTTTCTATAAGGTATTCTTAAAAATAAGATGTCAATTCCATTACATACTGCCGTTTCATCCCCGTAATATTTCTTTCCTGAATTACTCCATACCCCGAACATTAAGATGTTTAATATAAAAGATCCTTTTATTCCAACTTCTCCATTATATCGTTTCAAAATTTAATGTGTGCAATTTTTCGATTACTCTGTACTATGTATGGTAGGGAAAGTAAAAATTTGATGTGGGCAGCACATGAATTACATACATGATTTATTTTCTCTTTATGTCTTTAATAATTCATTAAATTGAGTTTAATTGCATAAAATAACAAGCATAATTATTTGAAACGACACTGAATTTGCCCTTTTAATTCAATCTTAGTTTTTATTTGGTAACTGGACATATCAAAGGCGGCGTAGCAGAAACGCGAAAAACTAAAATATCTCGAGAACGGTTTGTCCTAAAGTAATGGGGTTGGTCTTATTCTTTTCACTGTCAAAAATTACGAATAAAATAGGCAGTTAATTGATACATGTGGACATACACAGTCTTTTATTTTAGATTTTGACGATTTTTGTGAGTCATTTCGTAAAAAAGACGGATTCTTTTTAACCGAATCATACCAAAATCCAATCAGCACCAGGGTAACCCACAAGTGACTTATCTACCACATTTTGTGAAATTTATTCAATTATTTTAGCTATAGCGCATTCATTCGATTTTTGAGTAACCGACAAGTAACTTACCTATAAAATAATAAAGTGGTATCACGTCTATTTCAATATTTAAGCATAAAATTACAGACACAAATCATAGATAAAAAGGTCATTTAATCAAATAAAAATCATCCTATAAGACGTACATAAATATTTGTACGCCTTATTGGATGGTTTTTATTTGATTAAATGACCTTTTTATCTATGATTTATAATTATAATTTTATCCTTATAAAATTTTATGAAATTTGGTCAATTGGCTTTTGAGTTAATTTATTAGTTTGCACAGACAGAGACGCCACGCTAAAAATAGTTTTTCGTGTTCTAAAGGTCCCGAAACGTGTAAATCTGTGGAAAACTCGAGTTACGATTTTCGACGCGAATCCAATACTTTCCCTATACATTACCATATGTTGTAGAGAAAACAAAAATTCATAAAATATTCTTAAAATCCGACGCGAAAAAAAGTTGTATTCCTTTTTCTTTTCAATGCTCTACGAAGATTGACATAATCTCCTTAAAATCCAAATAATGCAGGTGAAAAATGCCTCTTTAAAACTGGCATTGTGTGTTGGACGCATGACATGTTGAAAATTCAAGTACGGTAGACACATGGCATGCATTCAAGTGTGGTACAAAATCTGTGACTTTTAAAGAAAACAGGGTGTGCATAAAATGGAATTCCCGTTTATGCCTAAAGAAACTAACATGCGTGTACTTTTTAATGTATCTGAATGTGAACTTACACAAACAAGAAAGATCAATCATTTATAAAGCATAGATTATGAAACACTTTCAAACTGAAATGCAAAATGCGATACATTCATAACTACGATAATTTACTTTACTGGAAAACTTAAAAATGAGCTTTAGTAAAATGAGTTTTAAAAAAATGAGCTTTATTCAAATGAGGTCATCGAAATATAAATCGTTTGGTTCTCTATGTAAAAGAAGTGAATATTTTATTCATACACTTTTCAGACTCCAGAGTTAAATAATTTTGCGTGAAAAACATTCAGCAATTCTTATACAACTCATCTTTACAATCACTTAAGCTTCGTTGTAGAAATAATCAAAGTTTAATGAACATTTATAAACTCAAAAATAGTCTAATCGCGTTGGCCCAGAATATAGATGCACAAAAAATACGCAAAAATAAAGCGGTTTTAGGACGTATGCAACACAAAACATAAATTTAAAAGCACTTTAAAAATCACGATTTTTACACTGGAAAAATTTTTACACTGGGACTTTGGTCATTCTGTCTGTCCGTTCGCGCGATAATTACCGTAAAAATGGCTTTATCAAAATGAAATTTTAGTAAGTTGTTGAGACAGTATGTGAGACATATGGAAATGTAAAAGAATAATGTCACCCAATTAATTTTGGATTGAACCCGGGTTGAAAAAATGAAATACATTGAACCCTAGGGGCCTAATTTTTCAAACATTTTTTAAGCAAAGTTAAAATTCGCAAATTGCTTCGAAAGTTTTAGGAAATATTCAAATTATCCCATAAAATATATAAAAAAAGTTCAGAAAATATGTTCAGTAGTTTCTTAAATAAAAATTAAAATAATAATTGCACCCATATAATATGAAGCGATCACGAGACCCACTTCAAAATAAAATATGCCATCCGTATTTTTTCCCAGAGTAAAAATCTTGAATTTTAATGCTCCTTTAAATTTATATTTAATGTTGCATCCGTCCTAAAACTCTTTATTTTTTATATTTTCTGTGCATCTATATTCTGCGCCAATGCAATTAGAATATTTTTGAACTTAAATGATCATCCAACTTCGATTATTTCTACAACGAACCCTAATTTTAACGCATGCAGAATGTAAACAAATCAATCTGTAAGACGAGTTGTATAAGAATTGCTGAATTTTTTAACGCAAAATTATTTAACTCTGGAGTCTGGAATAAAAGAATATGAATGAAATATTCACTACTTTTATATAGAGAGCCAGACGATTTATATTTCGATGACGTCATTTGAATAAAGTTCCTTTTCTTTTTATAAAATTTTGAGTTTTCAAGTAAAATAAATTATTGCAGTCCTGTAATAATTTTAAAAATATCATGGCTGAATGCATCGCATTTTAGAGGTGCGATACATTCAGCGGATAGCATTTCATTTGGAATGTGTTGCATGATTGATCTTTCTTGTTTTACTTTAACTATATCTTGGACCATTTCTACACATGAATTTTACAGTTATTCTGCTCGAACAACCCACTTCGACCGACCATTATAAGTCCATCAGGAAAACACGGTTTGCATAACATATGTTGGTAATCAGAACTGTTCATTTTTCCATCTACGAATTTAATGTTTATTCTGTTTTACCAGCCCATATCATTGTCGAACCCCTTCCTTGCTGTTAGGAGGAAAACACTGGCGGTTCTTGTCTCTCATCCTTCCAATAACTGTGCATCTGTAAAAATCCTTGTTTCCCAAACCGGGAATCGAACCCTGGATCTCCGAACTGGCCAGCCGACGCTCTACCGTTGAGCTATTGAGACGAAATTTCAAGCTCTTATCGTCTAAGTGAACTTTGCATTCTCCACCCTCTAATATCAGTTTGGCGGGCCACTGACAATCTGACTGACAACCTCCTATTTTTACCTCAGGTTAGCCTCCTACTACTACTATTTTTATCCAGGTTAGTATCCATCGTTGTCGTTATCCTCTCAATTTAAATCAATCTTCCAGAGCCCACTGAACCCGTACTAGTCGTACTAGGGTCACTTTCAGACCTCCGATATCTTTGCACTAACCTACAGGGTTGATTTGCTCAGGGGCCATTATAAAGAACCTTGCCATCCTTGAGGTAATGGGACGAAATTGCAAGCTCTTACCGTCAAAGTGGACTCTGGACATCTCGTCGGGGAAAATAATTTTTCATCATTTAGTATTTCAACTCACATGGCTGCGAGCGAATTGTTTCGATTATATATATATATATATATATATATATATATATATATATATATATATATATATATATATATAGGGTGCCCCAAAAATAATGAAACGAGCTTTAATTCTTTACCTGTTGGAGATAAATGGTCAATGCAAATTTCAAAAATGTTGAAAGTAAGGTAGGTAATAAGACTACGTTAATGAAATAGTCCTCCCATTCATTTCCAAAAAGTTACACTTTTTAAAGTTTTATACGACCCCCTTAGACAAATTTGGTCAATCAGAAAATGTTTATTTTTAATGCAACAAAATCATTAAAAAATCGCATATCTGTATCTTTAAAATCAACTGAATTATGATAAAGGAAAAATCTGACTAATGCCACTTTTCTGTATAATGTGAAATGCTGTTTCATCAGTGAAAATCGGGATCATAAACAAATTGACGATGGAAATTGTTTAGATAAAAAAGTACTTAAAAGTACTTAATTATTGAAAAAAACTTTGTTATTGAAAAGTACTTAAGAATCCGTGATTGCATAGTGAGCCTACGCGGAATTCGAAAAAATGTCTCCTATGTATTATCATCCAGTTTTATCTTTTTTGTGATATGTCACAAATTTACATTTCTAATTTGATATAGGGTCCACATGCGTAATGTTCAATTTTTCATTAAATATAACTCCCTCAATTTTAAAGATACAGATATGCGGGGTTTTTTAATGATTTTGTTGCATTAAAAATAATAATTTTCTGATTGACTAAATTTGTCTAAGGGGATCGTATAAAAATTTAAAAAGTGTAACTTTTTGAAAATGAATGGGAGGACTATTCCATTAACGTAGTCTTATTTCCTACCTTACTTTCAACATTTCTGCACTTTACATTGCCCACTTATCTCCAACAGGTAAAGAATTAAAACGCATTTCAATCTTTTTGAGACACCCTGTATATTAACCAAAATCAGCCGAATAAATTCAAATCATTAACATGGCTGATCTATCGCCAGTCTAAATTAATTTACTTAATATTTTAAAGGAATAAATTGCTAACGGAAGATCATACATCATTTTGATGCTCATCTTAACACCAATGCACCAAACTATCATGGAATATGAATGTGTGAGAAATCTAGATATTTATTTGGAAGAAAATTTTGGCGTCACGTGTCAAGTTCGGATGACCGAAAGAGTTAACGTCTTCCATCCGCAACAGAACAAAGTGCATTAATTGAATGAACGTTGTCTTCCTCCTTCAAACTGTTGCTCGGCGGATTAGAACGCAATCATCAGTTCATCGTCATATTTTGCATCCTGCTTCAACCAAGCATCGCGTAATTGACCGACGGACACCTTCCGTTAGCCACGGTGGTGTTGACTATTTTTAGGCAGCTATATATATCCTTCAATCAATTCATTTAAACATTGGCTTTGGGACAGTGCGGTACATTCGCAAATCGATACGTTTATAAAAGTATGCTGATTTTCGGCAAATTTTGGCTGCTGGTGCTACTCTTGTTAGGCTTCTTCACCTTCGAAACGTGAGTAAAATGTGTATTTTTTCTATTTTACTTTCCCTGCAATACCTGGTAATGTATAAGGGAAGTATTGGAATCGTGTCGAAAATCGCAACTCGAGTTTTCGACGGATCTACACGTTTTGGTATGATAAGATTTTGGTACGATTCGGGATAAAAGAGCTTGTCTTTATTTGCGAACTGACTCCTCAAAAATTGTATATATCCACTCTAGCTAAGAAACTAATTGGCTAAATTTCACAAAATTTAGTAGATAAGTCACGTGTGGTGAGCCTGGTGCTAATTAGATTTTGGTGCAATTTGGAAAAATAGAACCTGTTTTTTTGTTTGTTTGTTTTCAAATTGGCCCTCAAATATAGTCAAACTCTGAAATAAAAAACTACATATTCTTAAATGTATCATTTAAATGTTTGTTTTATGAGTAATTTTTGACGATGAGACAAATAAGACTAACACCATTACTCTAGGACTAGCCGTTCTCAAGCCAATTTAGTTTTATCGAATTTTTGCTACGCCGCCTTCGAAAATATGTCATTACCAAATGAAAAGCATTGAATTAATAACAATATAATTTCAAATAATTGTGCTTGCTAATTTGTGCAATTAAACTCCATTTAATGAATTATTGAAGAAATTACGAGAAAATGAATTTGAGTTTGTAGGGAAAGTTATGTGCTGCCCACATCAGATTTTTTACTTTCTTATACTTATTATACAGGGCTTCTCAATAAATCCGATCGCTCATATAATGTTGAACCACTAGTACTAAACACATAATTTTAATTGGAAAATTACATAAAAAATACTTTCAAAACTGTGTAGCATATTAGCATAAAATTACATGAAATAACTTTTCATATAGCACCTTTAGCGAAGAAAGTTCTATTGCTTAAAAAATTTGCATAAAAGCTGATGTCTATTAAATCAAATGACAGTACTAAGTGAAAAACTTGGGCTGATATTTGTGGGACAAATTTTTAGGAACATACATCAATTGAATCATGGTTTGCATTAAAAAACAGGCAAGGGTGCACTGGGCAAAACTTAGACCAGAGGAAAAAGCTACAATATAAACCCACGGCCATTAAAAAATCTGTGTAATTTTTAAACATTTATATTATTTGCATTATACATGTACAGTAAATAAATTTAAATTAATAAATAAAAAAAAACACGTTACATTAATATACGTTTTAATAAACTATGTTTGCTCATTTCATCCATAATTACTTCATTTTCTATTCTTATAAATTTATACTTATTTGATGACATAAACGAAAATGCTTCCTGACGTAAAATATTATAAAATATATTTTGATTTAGAAAACGATATTTCTCTAAATACCTTAGTGAATGGTGTAGTTAAAATAAATTTATACGCTAAAATTTTATACCCATATATGCAAAAATATAACGTAAAACCCACCATCCTATTACCGCACCACGTGTAAGAAAGTGCGATTAAATTTAGTGGGGTAGAAGTAGTTGGATAAGGAGAGTATAAATCAAAGAGTATGATAAGGAAAGTGTAAATCAAAGAGTAGGATTAGGAGAGTATAAATCAATGAGTAGAATAAGGAGAGTGTAAATCAAAGAGTAGGATTAGGAGAGTGTAAATCAATGAGTAGAATAAGGAGAGTTGAAGTGTTGAAAACCCAGACCACACGACAGACCCGAAGGTTTACTGTAGCTAAGTGTGTGGCCGGGAACAGAATAAGGAGAGTGTAAATCAAAGAGTAGGATTAGGAGAGTGTAAATCAATGAGTAGAATAAGGAGAGTGTAAATCAAACAGTAGGATTAGGAGAGTGTAAAGCAATGAGTGGAATAAGGAGAGTGTAAATCAAAGAGTAGTATAAACAGAGGATAAACCTATAATTTTTGGTTAAGAGGCAGTACATACACGGGGTGTTCAAAAATAATAGGTGAAGCTATCGCTACAGTTTAAGCATGGAGCTAAAATAAGAAACAAAAAAGGATGTAAGAAAGTTATACATCGAGCAAAGTATTTTAAGACGATCAATATGCAATTGCGAATACTGTTTATTAGCTAGACATCTGACAAATATATAATAGACAATGTGGATGACCTATACATCTGACAAAATTAAGATAAGTAGTTATTACAAAGCATAAAGCTTAGAATACTTCTAAATAATTTAAAGCTAATATAGTTTTTATTTCTTTAAATAAGGTACATATAACATTAAACATGTCTTTTAAATCAATTGTATTAAATAAATCTTTAAAATCGAAAGTTTGTATTGCTTTTACATTATTACGTTGGCCAATTCTTAAATTAATTCATAACTGTTTTTTATATACAATTATTAGTCCTAACTGATAATGCATTTCATTAAGCGTATTTAGTAGGAGCTTATTAGGTGTATTAGAATAAATGTTGAATCCACGTATAACTGAACGAAAGGTAATAAGGTTTGTAGAAAGTTTTTGGATGACGACAATGTAAAGGAGATTTAGATTATTGAGCTCTTTCTTTAACTTTTTATATTTTGTTAAAAAGTAATTTAGAAGTGGTACATTGGTTACGGTTCGTTAAGTTAAATATATCGGAATGGTTCTGGCCCAATCTTCATTTCTTATATTTCTATTGCTTCAAATACGTTTGGGGGCTTGCTGCTATCTTAAGGCTGCAATTCACCACTAACAAACCACATGGAATGATATTATACATTTAATTTACATTTAGAATATTATGGTAGATAATTCAACAAGTCATTTTATCTCATGCAATTATTATCTTGGTGAAAACGTTAAATTCTGAATCCAACCATGCTATCTGTGTAACCTCACACTGCGCTAGATTCTGTGGTTTTAATGGCAACGATTATAAATATAACCGGATAGGTTTTCTCATGCTACTTCCCAAAATCTGAAGTATCTACCACATAACTGCCCCGTCAGATCAACATATTTCGATAATATAGAAAATCAGTATTAAAAGTGCGCGCTTGCGAGCTTTCTTATATTCATTTCTTGTTAAAAATAATAAGATGTCTTTAGTAACCAATTATAATAAATATGCCAGCCATATAATTCGGTTAATTATATTTCCAAAGGTATCGGGTTCCATTGAAAAAGTGAAATTTCAAAAATCTCCAGAACGTCTACTTCCAACTATTAAACAATGATGTATATTTATTTCTAGTTACAATTACATACAAAAAACGATTACACACAAACATGCGCTTCTCATCATAGTGACACCCAGAAAACCGAAGAAAGGACGGAATCAAAAATCTGCTTTAGTTTGAAGATTAACTAAAAACCAGAAAATAGAGTGATTATTTTGTGTGTGTGTGTGATAATACGAAGATATACACTCATATTTCGGCCAAAGTATGAAACTGTGCCTCACTTTCTTTCTCAGGTGCGGCGAAATAAGAAAATAAAAAAAATAAAACAAGCCTATTTCAATGTATTTATAAATATGAATGAATTGGCCCACGGATTCAGTCTAAAGCCGTCTAAGAGAACTTCCTTCGATATTTCCGATGATACTAAGATGGGAAATCTGTGATAATATATTAGATCCCTAAGGAAACGGAATTAAATCTGCCGCTGCTGTCTCCGTATATTGCAAATTGCGAAGTATATCTTCCAATCTCTGCCTATAAAGGGGGTCCAAAGCCATTTCTCACAAATCCACATCTAGTGAAAGCCCATTAAGCTCACCTTACCTAATAGCCTTGTCGTTGTTACTTGTTGAACTCTTCAATCAAGGAAAGAGCAATGCTTCTGCTGCAGTTAGGACGTTTCGACAGTTAAAAGGTTTACGTAGAGGTCGAATCACCACTTGTAATCGTCGAAACTCTTTTTTTTCCTGATATTTGTTAGATAAGTTAGACAATATGCAAGTTGCGGGGACAGCAGCGGCAAATTTCCCCCCTGGCGGCCGAAATGTGAACTAATTTTGTTTTTCTTCAGAAATCGAAACCACATACACAGGAAAGTATGTATGCGAAATTGGGTAGCGATTCACTTAGTGGTTTTTCTTACAGAGGAGTCTAAACACCTCACGTTTAATTTGAATCCCCCTATATATGTTTTATGTATTCAATGTGAAATTTCCTAAAGTCTCAATAAATCCCCGCCTATGACCAGTAATTGGTAAATATCATATCGAGGTCTCATGGGTATTGGACTGTGTGAATTATACATAACATGATCCTCAACTCAATTTCGAAATTTCCGAATACCAAACCCTCTTCCTGTAAACCATCACAAATATTTAAAATTTAACTTTTTCAATAGAAAGCGTAATATATCTCTACGGGAATTAAGTAATTTCCTTGACATTCAATATACATATTCTAATTGGTAACTTCAATAAATTACCGATAATAAACAACCAGTGGACATAAAAAATATATGTAATTGGAATGCATGTGAGAGAGTCGAGTGGATTTGCACACTCCTGATATTTCCTATTGTTTTCCTACACTGTAAGAAAGATGCGTATAGCTGGCTTCTATGCCCTTTATGAACGCGAGAGCTACTTTAACTAGAAACAATAGTTTAAAGTAAATTTGAAAAACCATTAAGAGCATGCTTGCATACCCATGTATCTCCACTTGTAACCACGATTCGAACCCTAGTTCTATGGAGGCTAAAGACAAAAATGATGAGCCACAGGTGGGAAAAGTTTATAATAAGAATATCTATGTTTATGACTATACGAAATCACTTGTTAAGAGATTTTTTGTCTGAGAAACAACCCGTTGTGTTTCCTAAGTTTCCTAAAAAAAACAACTGACATTTAACGAACTTTTTCTTCAGCAGTTAACTTATAATGAAAATTGTAGAAAGAAGGCGAAATCGCCAATTTCGCAGCTGTGAGAATTAATCCAAGTCAAAGCGTGGCAAGCAAGTATTATAACGTAGAGCTAAAGACGCCTCCAGTTCAAAACATTATAATACCGCCTTAAAACTGTTTTGTACGGTACTTCTTTGCCGGGTGAGTTTTGTCGATACCACATGACATTTCAGTCGATATGCCTATGAGGCGTATGAGATATAAGTTGAAAGAAAGGAGCAGTGAAACCGAAATGAGGTGTGTTAGAGGTGAAAAAAAATATATTCCTTCATCCAAGTACCTCCTGGGCCATCTTATGGTAGTACAGAAAGTGCATATTTGCAATACACATACAGTTTCAGAAAGCCATATAGTTGAAAATAATAGACAGCGAAGGATACTTTCTTACTTTTTGCTTTTGGTCTTGTTATTATCTTGCTAGAACATTTAGAGAAAATTATAAATTAGGCTTGCCAGTTGGAGCCATTCTGTTCTTGCTTAACGTAAATTTTAATTACTGGAATCCATATGTACTGGTGTTTTATATAATGTTATTATTGTTCGAACTGGATAATGGAAGTATGAATTGGATACTATTAAACTTAACTAAGAATGTAACTTGAGCATATGTAGCATTTTAAACGTAACGACTTAAGTATTTTGATCATTGCATTGTTAATTAATATCAGTACTTTAATTAACTGGTGTAACATGAAATATTTGTTATTTTGTGTAATTTATTATTATTTTGTGTAATTTACTATTCTCTTGGGTATGGGGCTCCGTTTGTTGGGTTTATGCGTTATGATTGAGGATTCTATTCTTAAATTGGTTTGGGGGAAGTCCGACATTAAGTTTTCTAGGGGTTGTTTATTCGTGGTTCTTTAAGGAGTTTTTTTTTAATTACTTACAATTAGATTAGTTAATGTACCTGAATTAATTCAATTCCTTTATTTTACATTCGGGATTACAGGTTTATGGTTTATTGCATACAAATTTTGGGGTTACTGCCATTATGGCTGATAATTTTTTGTTATTTTGGTTTAGTGTTTTGCTTGTTATATTTTGTTTTAATTTAATTGAGATTGATTGTTTGCCGTGTGCTTTATAGGTCCGGATTTGGTGGATTTTAATTTGTATTTTATCAATAGTTTTGTTTTTGGGGTTGCACTCGGTTGAAGTCATTTTTTCCATTGTTCTCGTTTATTGCATAGTCTATAAATAACTTTCTATACTTAGCTTTTGAGGTTTATGTTTTATTGGAAAAAAATTTGGGGGGTTTATGTGTCGTTACTGTCAGTATGGCTGATAATTTTTTGTTGTTTTGGTTTAGTGCTTTGCTTGTTAGATTTTGTTTTAATTTAATTGAGATTGATTGTTTGCCTTGTGCTTTATGGGTCCGAATTTGG
This sequence comes from Amaurobius ferox, assembly GCA_951213105.1. Taxonomy (NCBI): domain Eukaryota; kingdom Metazoa; phylum Arthropoda; class Arachnida; order Araneae; family Amaurobiidae; genus Amaurobius; species Amaurobius ferox. The sequence goes on along the minus strand of OX578144.1, from coordinate 126,754,305 downwards.
TGGATTTTACTTTGTGTTTTATCAATAGTTCTGTTTTTGGGGTTGCACTCGGTTGAGGTCATTTTTATTATTGTTCTCTTTTATTGCATAGTCTATAAATAGCTTTCTATTCTTAGCTTTACCGTGATATTAATAAGTAGTATCATTGAATTATTACTCTTGTATTTTTAGCTTAGCTCTTGGTTATCATGTTAAGCTTCTTATTTTGGTTCTTAAGTTTGTTTCGTTTGTTGTATTTTTATTTATCGGAGCGTCCTCCTTTCAGGATCAATTCTGTTATATTTTTGTGGAAGTTTTATCTTTTCCTTGAACTCAGTTGTTAACATCTGATTTTGTTTTAATTTCCCAGTTAGAAAACTTTTGTATGGGTTTGGTCGTTTATTTTGTTTTCTGTTTGGCTTGATTTTGGGGGTTTGAAATTGATTAAGAAATTTTTGGTTTGGGTTCTGGGTGCTTACTGTTTTCCCCTTCTTTCGTTGGAATGAGAGATTAGGTAGTTATAATTATTTTCTAGTTTTACTTTTTGAAAATAGTTTCTGATTGTTATGGGGTTCTGTTGGTATTTCTTCCGTACAGGCTTACTTTTGGTTCTATAGAATCTGTTGTTCATGCTGTGGGTGGAATTTTTGAAATCTTGGTTATTATCTTATCTTCAATTGAGCCTGTTGCATTGATTTTCTCCAGGCGTCTATTTGTTCAATTTTGTTTAATTTTGCTTTAGACCAAAATTTTGGTTTCATTGTTCTGGGTTTTGAGGTGATCCGCCGAGTAGATATTATGTTGGGGGCCGAATTTTCCCGGCTGTGCATTAAGATGCCTTACGCCTAATTGGCATGCAGCACAGTCTGGGTCGAAAAAGAAGGATACTTACTGCTCTTTCGGAATCATAAATGTAGAAAGAACACGAAATCACCAATTTGACAGAGCCGTAATTGGATCCTGGAGCTAATGCGTAGCAGACAAGTATAATAGCACTGAGTTAAATACTTCTCCAGTTCAATGCATTTTAATACTATCATTCGCAACAAAACCATATGCTAAGCACATCATATTTTTAACTTCTTGATGAAGTCTATTAACACATCTTATTTCTTCTACAGCCATGGCAAGACAGGCGTATTAGGCGCAGTTAAATTAAGGAGACGCGTCACTCCCAAGACCTCCAGTAGTAACAAAGCTAGATCTAGATACGAGAAAAAACAACGCACAGCTCTCTTGCCTCTGCCCCTGGACCGTTTTCTACACCAGGACCTGAACCCGGACCGATTTCTGTACCAACACCTGCTGTCAAACAAACATCCACGACCCAGCTATTGATGCCCAATGAGTTTATCACCGTCAAAGTTCATCATATCAAAGATCATCAAAGTTCATCACAGTCCTATTTGCAAAGAATTGAATACCAATCAGGCATCTGCATGGAAATACCTAAAACTGACTACATTGTTCTATCTGAACTATCTCAACCGTATTCACATGCAGGTCAAACAACTCCAAGAATCCTTGTTGTACCGCTACTACCTAACATAGACGAGAAAGCCGAATTTACATTATGGACAGCCATCTCTGTATGGAAACCCAGGTAATTTGATAATCTCTATATTAAAAAGAAACCTTGCGATTTTTTGACACTGCATTTGTAAAGAACCTTGCTACCACAGCCGAGAATAGAACTACAGAACTTCGTATTAACCAGCCTACGCTCTACTGTTCAGCTAGTGGGACTAAATTGTAAGCTCTTATCTTGAAGTGGACTCTGCACATTAAGAACAAGCGACAAAATGTACATTTCTGAAATTTTATATATAAACTAATATGAGCTAGTAGATGTGCAAGACTAGATTAAATTTTAATTTCGGCCTTACTTAATTAAACATTAATAAAATTTCACATTGATGGGCAAAGATTTAGTAGTCAAACCTATTTCCAACTTCTCTGTGATGGATTTCTATCAAACACGCCACAAAAATGGTCGAAGGCAATGCTATGCCTTATTGTTGATTCTTATAAACAGAGCGTTTTGCAACTACTGTTGTCATGGGCAATTACGGTTTAAATGTAACTATTACTGCAGTTAGGAATTATATGGTTTATTATTGATTCTTATAAACAAAATAATTTCGAAAACTAATTTTTCCTGATCACGATTGCCAGAACGTTTGGCACACTAACTGTCTGTTTAATTGAAATCATTTAATTTGTTTACATTTTAAACCACCAGCATTGTATCTCGAGCTAACTAAATCTCGAATTAAATATTTACCTGGTTATAAATGCAGCTAAAATTCGGTTCCTTACATTATTGTAAAATGCCACCAAATTGAAAAAAATCATATCGTACTAATAACAAAAACTAAAAATGATCTACAGTTGCTAGAAGGACGTCAGGCCTAGAGAAGGAGGGGTCGGTGGGCGCGCCCGCAAAACAGCGAACACGGAGCGCCCACGCTCTACGCCGGCAAGGTTAACGATATCACAAAGCGGAACATCAGCGATACCAAACACGATATTTGCTAGCGTAAATTACTGTGAAAAACTCTGGTTATAGATGCATAGATAGATACACACAGACACTCGATACACACAGACACACAGACACACACAGACACCCGAAAGACACCCGATAGATACACACAGACACACAGACACCCGATAGATACACACAGACACACAGACACCCGATAGATACACACAGACACCCGAAAGTGTAAGGTATCCAACAGATACCTTACACTTTCGGGTAAGTCGGACGGTCTGGGTCGAAGAAGAAGAAGAAGACACACATTCCAACATCTTCACTTCAAAGCCCCAACGAGCGTATTAAGCTTGCGTAGCAGGCAGGTCAAAAGAGCTCGGAAAGTGAACTCTGGGGTTGTCGAACCTCAGAGAACAGAAGTTGAGCCCTATAGTATGGAAAGAATATCTAATGATATCTGCACTTCACTATTAGAATGTGTGTCTGTGTGCATCTATCTTTCTATGCATCTATACATCTACAATTCACGTTAGCAAAATCCTGTTTGGTATCCAAAGAAAGCGGTATTTCAATCAGAGATAGTTATTAAACTTTATATTTTTTAATTATTTGAAAAAAAAATCCTAGAAATCGGATCTAAAAAAGTGGGAATGAGAAATATTTCCCATTTCACGTACGTTCGTTCTAATGATGGAAGTTTCATTACAAATTTTGTTGTTGTAAATTATCAAAATAAAAAACCTGCGTAAAAGACACAGAAGCTACGCAGAAGACGGAACTTTATGATGACGTGTCACCTTGAGGATATCAAAATATTTTTTACATTTTAATCAAGTGCATTATCGCTAATTCCGTTACAATTATTTTATACGTAATTTATTATTATAAATCGATAGACATACATTTTACAACGCAGACGTAACCGCTTCTCGAGATTAGCACGTTTCCGAATAAATTTATAAAAAAATATTTACATAGCAATTCTTATTTTACATTTTGAGCACTCGCGGTAGCTTTCACCCCTCTAGGTCCCTGAGAGATTTCTAATAGAAATATTTTTTTGATCCCTCTTATTTTGTTCGCCCTTGAGGATATCAAAAATTTGATTCCGCTAATTTTTGTCCGTTGATCGTTAATATAAATGCTCAAGACTTCAGACTTTTATATCGACTGGGGAATTCTAGAGGATATGGAAAACTTTGAAACTTTGTGGAAAACCCAATTTTCTTCACCTTCGTGGGGTGGGGGGGTTCGAAAATCAGGCTCAGTTAAGTTTTACCCTGTGGTCGTTAGTATCAGTGAACAAGGATTGACATTTCTGGGTCACCGAGGGCATTCTGGATTGTATGGAAAGTATTTCAGAGAAAATACTCATTTTTTCCCGGAACAGAAAATCCGATTTCGTTAGGTTCTGTCCCGTGGACGCTACTATAAATGGATAAGGATTCACGCTTCTGTATCACTGGGGGACTTCTGGAGGGTATGAAATAAAACAAACCCGCAACACAATTGTTGTATAGATTTCCTGTTGAGAAATATAAAAATCCCGGAACAATGGCGGTGATATATTCTAATATCAGAAACTGATATGTTGAACTATATATGTAACAGTAACTATATATGTAGCAGTATGAAAATAGTAAATATTTATTAACTCAAGTGAGCGGCATGGGGTGAACAGTCCAGTGGTTAGAGTGCAGGGATTGCACTCGGACGACCCCAGTTCGATTCCCAGCCTATCCAATCTGTCCCCGTGTTCACGCGGAGTACAGGTTCGTTGAATATGTGGGCTATATTCAATGGCATGACCTTTTGTCAACTTGATAAAAATAATTTAAGAATTTTTAAATAATATCCTGCTAGATATCTTTTTAAAAAAATAATTATCAATCCTTACACAATTCTGTATTCCGATATAGATTGTAGTACGAATGGACGATGGACGTAAAATATGTAGAAATATGAATGCATATGTGGAGACTTATTCCAGTTATTTTCAAAGTCAAACTTTAAAAATTATCCTTAAATATTAAGAGTTTTTTTTCTTTTTTTTCAGATCAATAACTTTTTTTTGACAGATCAACAACTTTCTTATCTACAACCACCTGGTGTTCCAGCACAACCAGAACAACGACCATCACATCCTAATGCTTCACTTGTAAGAATGTCAACTTCCAAACTGATCTATCCATAACAATCTGCAATATATCCTCTATATGTCGATAATTCTGAAACTTCCCTTTTGTATATTTGATGAAAATAAAATATTATGCTACTTGTCAAGGACCTTTACATCCATAAAATCTTAGATGTGTTTCGTAATATAAAGCAACACATGTGGTTGAAACATTATATATATATATATATATATATATATATATATTTATATATATATACATATATATATATTATATATATATATATATATATATATATATATATATATAAAATATTAGTGTAGTAAATCCAATGGTATATCGATATAGTTGGCTAGGAGTGTTCCGGCCTTGAGAGATTCTCCTCTTTGGAGGTAGCTGCAAGCCGAATGGGATTGATTGTAAATGCTTCTAAAACCAAATATATGCCAGTACAGAAAACACCAACTGGTGATACGGCCAACTTTCTGAAATTGGCCCACATGAGTTTGAAACTTTTTCTGGTTTTAAATACCTGGGATCTTTTGTTAATACAAAAAATGATATTATCCCTGAAGTTCAAAATCGTATTTCACTGGC